>SNQJ01S0006212.1:58092-100173 GCA_010110895.2 Picea sitchensis
TAATCTCTACCGTTAGATCTGCGACCTTATAATGAACGGTCCAGATTTACAATGAAATTACAATATACTTTTACAAGGCAATTTTTTCTTCAGGGGCTTCACCCCCAAACCCCCACTAGGGGCCCGCTTGCCCCCAAACCCCCCAGTTGGGGGGATATCCCCCCCGAACCCCACAGAGGGGGTACCCCCCCTTTGCACTCCCCTGCGTGGAAGAGTGTACATACTTCTGGGGTGTAAATACTTCATGGGGTATAAACATGGATGAAATCAAGGACCTCTAAATCAGGAAGATAATCAGGCTCCACAACCAACATACTTTTTTCAGAAACTCTGATAATAACATTAGTTAAAATTTAGGCCAAACAAAAACCTAAACCTCACAGCTCGACCCTCAAGGTTCCAAGTCTCTCATGAGACTCTCTCCAACCTATCATTACATTTAATTCATACAATATATAGATTTACAATGTAGTTTTCAAATCCAAAATAAATGGATCAAGAATAATTCATTATGATCATGTCGAGATCATGTTTGACTCCCCCCCAAAAAAAGAAAATAGAAATATTTTAAGGAAAAAATATAGCAGTTTGTTGGAGATCCAAGATTTATAGAATTACTTTCACCAAAGATTTGTTGGAACTTTCTCATGAATCCCATCCGTTAGATGAAGTTCACATGTGTTAAGTAAAATAATCATGCCCAAGAGAAGCTTCGAGAATCACCAGATCAGATGCCACCTCTAAAATCTGCATAATTTGTTTTTTTTGAAATTACAGGAATTTTGGTAGCATTTTTGTTTTAAAATATTGACAAACTCTACCAAAATCATTGTCCCTGAATTTTTTAAAAATAAATAAAACCGACTGCAAAATTTGAACAAAACTCTTTCATGAATAGAGTGTTGAAGTCTTGATAATTTTCAAAAGTGTTGAACAACTCTGAACATGAACCATAGAGAACAATCACATAAATTTATTCACTCATCAACAAAAATACTTTGAAAATGCTTGGTACATTTGATCATGATGCCCTTGCAACATCTCACAAAATATGTAGCAGCCAGCTGCATTTGAAAATAATTCACCTGCAAAACCAAAACCTAAGACTCAGGCCTTAAAATCTGGGTATAATAAACCATATAATAAACTTGGGGAAAAGTATTCACAACAAAGTTAAAAGGATCAATTCTAGGCTGAAATAATTAGACATATCACATAGTAAAATGAGTTAAACAACCATAAATGACAGGATTTGAATGATGAATTTTAATGTCCATGACTTATATAGTTATATAAATCGCATACACATGATCATCTAATATGAGGTTTGAAATACAAATCAGGGGTTGACTTGACACAGGTTTAAAAATTCTAAAATTGAAAAGTGCGGGCTGGGAATTCATTTCGGATAATTGATTTTATTTTTAGTTTCATACATGCATTTTGGTAGCGAAAAGGCTATTTTTAAATTAAAAATGCTACCAAAATATCACTTTCTCATAAAGGTTTAAAAAATTTCACTTATGTCCCAAAGACCCCTAACATTCCTTAACAAACTCTAAAAACCTTAAAGACACGCCCTATTAGACCCATGTGAAAACATGTGTTATCATATAAATATGCTCCTTGTTATTTCTCGGTGCATGTCCACGACGAGGTTAGGGTACAGATAGTTGGGTCTTGAGAAAGTTTCACTTAGATATGACCAATTTTTTCAACCCAAGAAAGCTCCCATGGCAGAAGAAAAGAGAGATTACAGAGTAGGATATCCTTTCAAGATGTTGCTCAAGGAAGCCCTCGTGCAATAGAGGAACTAGAAGATGGACAAATTCTCTCATATCCTGCAATGGCTACAGATGGAAGTTGAGACATTTTTGAAAATCAGCCATTTTAGAGCTATGAATCCCTTCAAGGTAGAAATCAATTTTGATATCCCCTTATTTGAAGGTTAGATAGATGCATATGCTATAGAAAAATATTTGAATCTTCTAGGAAGTTATTAATCCATCCAAAAAAGAATCAACGACAAAAATATCACCTTTGCGCTCCTTAAATCCCTTCCCATGTCATACCTTGGTGGGAAGGTTACTAGGAGAGGTAAAATGAAGATGAATCTCCACCATTTGGGAGATAGCCCACCTAGGAAGCCTTTATGGATGCTATCAGGTTGTATTTCTATGTTGTAGGAAGATATGATGACTATTATATAGGATGGATGACTCTGCATCAAGAAAGAGACTGGCCAGTGCTGAAGTACACTAACATTTTCCATACCTTATGGTCAAAGTTGAGTATCATAGAATCTGATCAGCTCATGGTTCTGAATTATTGCATTGGCCTACACAGGTACATCCAAACATAAATAGATTTCTTTTACACCTCCTCACTAGGAGTTTCTTATCTATATGTAGTGAAAATTGAGCATAAATTCAAGAAGTGGAGTAAGTGGGAGTTCACGTTTGTAAATATGCCATAACATAAGAATGGAAAGGGAAAAACTAACAAAGGACAAAGAAAGGAGACTCAATCTCAAGAAAATCATTCAAATATGTTGGTTAAGAAGTGGGATGGGAAGTCAAAGAAGGACATCGGAAAGTGGTATGAGCTCCAAAAAATCCCCTATCACAACATCAATGAATGTCACTTGAAATAGTCATTGGTGTCCAATCTCAAAGAAAAAGAATCATAACTTGACTTAGAATTTGATTCAAATCACTATAAAGGGAAATAAACCATTGATGTTGAACTCACTGCTACCATCACGACCACAACAATCTAATAAGAAGAACCAAAGGAGCCTAAGGAGGGGGTCCACCTCTTCCATTTACGAATGTGGGTAAAGGGGAGCCCACTAGATTTCATTGTTGATAGCGGGAGTTAGAAGAACATAATAACAATTGAGGTCATCAAGATATTGAAGCTTACAACAATGCCACACCCCCAACCATACACCATTTGATGTTTGATCCTAGGATGAGACATCTGCATCAACCAACAGTGTCCCCTATCCTATGGAAATAATCCCTTCAAGTTTGAGGTATTGTGGCATTTTTCTCCACTTGAATTCTACAATGTTCTTTTAGGATAACCATATATGTGGAAACATCACGCTATTTGTGAGTCTCAACCCCATAGTGTTATTGTTACTCTGGGAGGTCATTTCTACAATATAAAAAAGGTAGTTATGACTACTACTATTTCATTGACCTCGACAAAAAAATGCCACAAAGTAATCTCTTAGAAAAATAAAAAATAAAAAAAAATCCCCTCTTCATCATCCAATGAGAAGGTGAAAAAAGGTTCATTGCAACCACCATAGCCTTGGCCCAAGACATTTCTATGCAATATAAATAGGATGGCAAGATTGTAGAGGAGCACAAATATATTGCTTCACCTATGGGGGTTCCTTTTATTTTCCAAGTAAATCATTATATTGATTTAGTTCCTGGTGCTTCCTTACCCAATGGTCCAATATATAGACACTCCCTTCTAGGGAATGATAGTATTCCATATGTTCATCATAGCTCTATTAGCTATGGCCCTTTTCAGGTGTGCTTGTAGTTCCATCCATTATCCCCCATTAATATATCTCTTCCTGATGCATCTTCATTGACAAAGTTCTCCCACACTCAGAGCAAGGAAGATCATCAACCATATTTGTTGAATGAATCCAACCCCTCTAACAACAATTTCATGACATATTTCAATAGGATAATTGCAAGTACAAACAAGACAACTACGTCAATAATAAAAGTGACTCACCAAGGTTTAGATTCAACAAAATTTTCCCCATCTCCCTAGGGAACTTGACACAATGGGGAACATTGATTCCTAAGGGGGGAGGATTTATCCAGGTGGATCTCGGTGTCTATCCACCTTTTCCACTGAATTAACATTTTTGAGCTTGTGGTTTTGATAAACCATGATATTCACCCTTTTAATGAGAAATGTAATGTAATGCCATCTGCATTTGTTAATTACAACCATCATGTAATGATTTCCTAAAGGCATTATGCACATGCCTATAGAATTAATGCATTGGATCCCATTAGAAATCTGTATTTAAGCATGCTTAGGCTAGAGTAGTATTGGATGGGTGATCGCCTAGGAAGTCCTAGTGTTTTACATGCCTATGGAATTTTGTGAACTTAGACCAATTTATCCCACATGAATCATGGGAATTATTATCCTCTCACTCTCTAATATGCAATAGAGGTGAAGGATGTCCTTTAAGGATGCAATGGAGTGTGATGTAAATCTTGTTGTGAATGAAGAATAGCCAACATCTATTTCTCTTTAGAGATAATCTACTACCATTCTCACCAATTTGTGTCAACGGTATTTGATATTCTTATTCATTAATAGAAGTTTGGTTTCACTCTATTAATGTGTTCTCTAATATCATTTAGTTTGTATCTCATTTCATTCTTCATATAATCTGGATCACATTTCATCATCAAAATGTGAAATTTCCCATCAAGAGGTGTCAAATTGTCATCATAGGTGCAATGCCCCATCATCAAAGGGTCGCATCATACCCCATGGGTGCTAGGGTGTCTCAACAAAGGATCTGTGTCATCAAAAGGCTCAATGTACTCCCAAAAGTGTGGAACAAACTCTCTCAAGTGGTTGAATGACCTCCATCAAGTGTGTTAATAGCTCCACAACGTCCTCCAAAATACCAAGGTATCAATCAAGTATGTGGACATGTGAAATCCATCATCTAAGGAGGGGCTCATGTAGTCCAATTCACCCCTAAAACCATAGGCATGTACACAAGTAAAATAAAGCATATAAAGTGAGTAATTTCAATACAAAAGCCACTAGATAAATCACATTAAGTATCATCTTCAAACTTCACACTAGATCATAAAGTTAGTTTGATAATTTTAGGTATGAGAGGATCATTATTACCCCCTATTAGGTCTTTCAATACCCAAGATAATGATTATTTCCCAAGAAACCTATCAAATAGTATGTGTAATGGCATGCAGTATGGTTTTAGGGTTTACTTCATCGGTGGTGGCATTGTCATAATTTAAAGGTTATGTATGATCATCATCCTCATGAGTTCCTTTGTATGAGGGAACACTTAGGCAATGAATTACCCTATCCTCAAGATTGTGTATTTTCAAACCCCTATTTTCTTTTTGTTTATTCATTCAACCTTTTCTATCTTTTTATTTTCATTTGCTATGTCCTTTTGCTAGGTATGAATTCATTGTGTAGGACTTGGGGCAATGGCCTCTTAGTGAGGGGGTAAATCTCATGTTTCTCATTCTTTCTTGGTTTGTTTACTTTTATTTTCTTTTCTTTGCATTTTGAATTATAGAATTTTCTCTTTATATATCAATTTTTTTATATCAAGCTTCAACAACCTCAAGAATTCTATCTCCTTCTCATGGGATTATGAGGCATGAACCTTTATGGGTGGAATATGACATGTAACATCCCCACTATAATCTCCATTTTCATTAATTCATAATGTAGATATGAATATGGCTATGGCCAAGTGATGTCATGTGCAAATGTATTTTCTAAATTTTAATAAATAAAATGTAATGTCAACTATTAGAGAATATAGATAGAGATGGGGGTTGAATTTTCCACAAGATAAGAGAGTGTCTAGGAGGGTTCCAAGGGGGGAATTAATTATGGGTATTGGTTTATCCCATTTTCCTTAATTCTATTATCATTGGGGATAAATTATTTTTCCTATTTGAGTGTATTATGGAGCATGTTGTAGCATTTTTGGAGCATTTTGGAGTTGAATATTGAGGATCCATCTTGTCGATCCTTTAGCATGAACTCCTATGTGAGTTTCACTATAATAGTAAGTGTTTGTTGTCATTTTCCTGGTATTTTTCTTGTGAGTAAGTTCCCTTGAGTTCCCAACAGAGAATTTAAAGGTTACCTATGTTAGAGAGACACTGATAAATGAATGGGATTCCCGATGGATTGAGTGAATTTAAGGGGTACATTCCTTGGGTTGGGAAGTTCAAGAGGAAGAGAGCTAGAATAAATTCAAGATAGTTGTAGGATAATAAAAGTGGGTTGTGGGATATTGAGATGTGAGTGGACTATGAGAGGAAGCCTTCTCTTGTCAATTTCTATCCCCAGATCGGGAGTAAATTTTTGTTAAGATTTGGAACAAAAAGTCTATGGTTGGGTGGAACATCCTTCCCAATAAGTTGGTAGTAAAAACATTTTGAAATATAAGAGTTTATCTAATTTCTAAGTTTTCTTATGATTCTTATGGATGTGCATTTTATTTAGTCTATGAAAATAGTTTTATGTGTTATTGTAGATGATGTATTAGTTGCATTCATGTTCATTCTTAATGTTGTAGAGACATTTAATTATGGGTATCAGAATCTATTTAAATATATGTATAATTTTAGCTGGTAAGCTACATGAAATGAGATAGCAAGAAAAAAACTCAAATTTATGTGTATTTTCTACAAGCAATGTTGCTTGGTTAAGTTGGGGAATGTTACATATTGGTATCAGATTCACAAGTTCAACAACAATCCTGCATGGGACAAACTCAACACACAAGAGCTAAAATTGTAGATTAAAAGTGCAGAGGATTTCTGCAATGTGGTTGCCATATTTTTCCAGAATTTTTTTTGAGGGAATTACCTGTAATTTTGGTTAAATTTGAGTTCAGGGGGTTAAAATCCCCATTTGTAATCCATAAATGTACATGTTGGGTCCTTAATTGATCGAATTATGGAAATTGCAGTGCATCTAGGGTGAAATTGGGCTAAGTTAGGCAAAAGACACAATTTCTAAAGTGAAATTCATTGAGAAATCTAAACATGATTTTTGCAATTTACGTGTAGAGGTAGAATTAAAATGCACAAGGCCTAAATTTTCCATTATCAAGCTTAATTTTAGAGCTTCATGGTGACCATGGAGAAAAACTTTGAAATTATGAAATTTAAATTTTTTTGGGAAATTTCTAAGTTTTGGAAAAATTGGGAATTTTTTTGTACCATGATGTCAGCATAATTTGGAGTCCATGTGGTGGGTGACATGGCAATGATGATGTGTAATTTCATGGTGTAATTATTACCAAGGAGGTATTATCAACCGATATCATAAGTGGTATCTCATGGGTAGCGAAGTGGATATGGAATCTATCATTAGGGTTGTTACACTAGTGAAAATGTGCCACGTATCAAGATAATTTTGGAGTGTCACATCACAAAGGGGGTTTTAAACCTCGCACATGTTTTACATGAAACATGTCATCCCCACTATTTATATCCCCTAATATCTATCATTATATATATATGGAACATGAAATTTTTCACATGGCATTACGGAGGGTGTGTTAACCCTCACACATGTTGGTGGTGTGAAATCAAGGTGGTTTGTCGATCTCCCAATCATATCCACCATTGGATTAGGGGGAAATGAAATTTCATGTGTGGAGGTAAGGGTTCATGATGAGATTCTCTCATCCCTATGTCCAGTGATAGGATGTCATATCGAGGTCTAACAGATGAGGTGGGACCCTTCTCCCATTCTAGGTCAGATGTATGTCAACTGGGAAGACAGAGAGAGAGAGAGAGAGAGAGAGATGGATGGAGTATGCCCAGGGTGACATGAAATCACCATAGGGTTCCATGTGGACCCATAATGCCACATCATCAACCATGTCAACAAAGATGCCACATAGGAACAAATTGTTTGATAGTCTAAAAAAAAAGGTTTAAGGACAAAATCATATTTTCCCATAAAAATATCATAATAACTTAGAATAATATAATACTTTTTAGGTTTTGTCTCTAGTTTCGAGGGCCACAGAAGTGTCAGAGAGGGATACTGACCAATTATGCTATGATTTTCCAAAAAATGAAATTAATGTTTTTGAAGATCATGGTCAAGCTTAGTGGAGAGCATAGTTACTATTGAAACTTGTATAGAGTTTAAAAAACAATACATGAAAATACCATGTGAAGGGACTGGTTGGATTCTAAGGACTTTGGAGTGGAGATACCAAAATAGGTCAAAATCCATTATTTCAGGTCACTTTTTGGGGATTTTTTGGATTTTCAAAGGAGGAAAAGGACCTGTAGGTGGAAAATATGGAAATTTTTATTTAATGGAAATTTTGTATACCCGTCAATCCATAAAAATTTTGCTTAGTGAATTTTTTCCAAAAGTGCATAGTTTGGAAGATAGCCAGTTTGGCTAAAAATTCCAAGTCTAGAAAAAGAGGTGAAAAATGACAAATTTGTCATTTCCATATTACAGCAATTATTTACTGGAGCATCAAATTGAAAATTTGAGAGTTGTTATGAATTCCCTTTCATCATCATTATATATTTCTCATACAAAAATTTCCATGGTTCCTAACATATTTACTTCTACAAGTGACAGAAGTTGGTGTCTAAGATTAATTGCACCAGAATGAAAAGTGTACAAAATGGTTAAATTAGCAATATTTGGATGACAATGAATTTATGCTCAGAGCTCATAATTGAGAAATAAAGTAATCATTGGAAATATCTTGGAGAGTATAATCCATCTATTAACCTTGAAAATTGATTTGGGTAGTTTAAGTTATAACCAACCAAAAAGAAGATGATTGGTGGCATTAGAAAGAAAAACAATTTATGCATTCTTTTCCTAAACAATGTGCATATATTTTTGTCTAATAATGAACATTTTCTTTCAAAATTGTTTGCATGGACATTTTCTTGCAAAATTTAGAGGTACATGAAGGAAATTTGATTCCTATATGAGAACCATATCCATGGAAGATGCCCAGGGGTCCTACTGTCATAAAGAGGAATTTAGAGGGTTGCATATCAGCATGGGAAATGATGAGATAGAGTCTAATGGAAGAAGAGACATGCAAGAGCTTGTAACTATGATAATTTTTCAAGTAGAAGTGAAAATCTTTAGGGATGATAATTAAAATATTATGAAATCTCGAGAAGAGATACTACAAAGATTGAACATCATGCAGGGGAAATCCAATAAATACTCTGGCACAAATCAAGCAACTAGTGTTATACAAGTGACAACATATAGATCCCATAGCTGAAGGGATGAACGTGAGAATGAAAGGAAATGAAGAAGTATGAGAAGGTGTCATCAGTCCCTAGGTATATCCATTAGTAGATATCATTATATTTTAGGTCCAGGGAGCATCCCAAGTGTGTCTCTTGTCAGAAGGAAGAGGAGAAGTCTTGAGGATGAAATCTTGCAAGGTGAAATCAAGCCATCAACTTTAAATGGTGATAAAATAAAGGGATAAGAGGCCAATGCCTAGCTGTTGGAAATGAAGAAATATTTCTAGTTGCGTGATTATCCCTCCAGGATAGAAACAAGAATTGCAACCTACCACTTTCAAGGAAAGCAAGCCATGTCGTGGAATCATCTTAAGAAATACAAACACCATGATGAGAGGAATATCTCATGGACGTAGTTCAAAGGATATTTCCAAGAGAAATATTTTTCTGAGAATTACTATCATAGGAAGATGAAACAGTTCTTTGAAGTCAAGTTGGAAAACATGGAAATTGATGAGTATGAGAGGAGATTCATTGAATTCTTGAAGTGTGTGGACTTAATAAAGGATGAGAAGTTCAAACTCCAAATATTTTTGAGTTGGTTAACCTCTTTCTTTAGTGACAAGATACAATATGATAACCTCGGGACTTTGGAAGAGAACATAAGGAGAGCAAATCAACTTTATTATCAAAGCAAAGGAACGTCAATTTTCCAAAAAGATTGGAATGACAAGATGAAGTGTAAAAAGGAGAAAAGGAATAAAGGTTTCAATCCACCATTTTACAAGAACAACTCCTAAGAAAAACAGTAAGGACAATCAACCCAAAAGGATCACAACAAAAAAAATTCATTTGGGAAAAGGCCAAGGAAGTAACATGTACAATGCTAGGGATGTGAGGGAAATCACTTATATAGGGAATTCCATTACAAAGGTGAAAGAATAAGGATTCTTCAAAACATTTAGGGGGTTGAAACAATTGAATATATGGGAGGAATCATGCCAAGGATTTATGCAGGCTTGGAAAAAATGCAAGTAGAGTATCAATCCCCCATGATTGAAGTGGAAGGTAAGATTGATAACTAGTCCATAGAAATTTTAATTCATTCTAGAGCTAGCCATTGTTACATAAATTCTAACATTATTGAAATATTTCACTTGCAGAGTAAGCATAAAAAATATTGGTTAGTTAGTTAGCCATGGGGCCTAAGAGAAAGACCAATGAGTTGGTTAAATATTGTCCGATAGACATGAATGGACTCAACACAAATGTAGATGTGAATGTCATAACATTTGGTTTATATGATTGTCTAATTGGAATGGATTGGTTGGAGAAAACCCATGTTGTCCTAGACTAGTACAAAAATAAAATAACTTGTCTTGATGAGGGAGGGAAGCATGGAAATATTAAAGGAATTCCAAGAGTTTTAGTTGTTAGATAAATTTCAGCCATGCAACTAAAAAAGAGTTTCAAGAAAGGATTCCAAAGTTTTGCATCCCATATGGAAGAGGCAGCAAAAGATAAAGTGGCAATTATTTAATACCATACAGTATTGAAATATTTTGAATATGTTTTTTGGGAAATCCTAGGATTTCCACCAAAGAGAGACATTGATTTCTCCATTGATTTGGTGTCAGGAGTTGCCCAGTGTCCAAGACACCTTATATAATGGGAACACCAAAATTGAAAGAGTTGCATATGCAAATTGAAGAGTTGTTAAAGAAGCGGTATATATTCCCAAGTGTGTCACCTTGGGGAGCCCCAGTTCTTTTTGTGAAAAATAAATATGGAACCTTAAGTTTGTGTATTGATTTCAAACAACTAAATAAGCTCACTATAAAGAACAAATATTATTTTTCAAGGATTTATTATCTTTTTAATTAGCTAAAAGGTGAAAGAATCTTTTCTAAGATTGACTTGAGATCATGTTATCATAAAGTTAGGGTAAAGGAAGAGGATATCAATAAGACATCATCTAGAATAATATATGGGAATTATGAATTTATGAAATTACCATTTGGGCTATCAAATTCCCAGGTTGTTTTCATGTGCCTGATGAATAGAGTGTTCAAGGAATACCTGAACAAGTTTGTAATTGTTTTCTTAGATGATATTCACATCTACTCAAGGACAAAAGAAGATCATGAGAATCGTTTAAGAATGGTGATACAAGTTTTTAGATAGCATAAGCTATATGAAAATCTAAGTAAGTGCATATTTTATCAAAAATATATTCACTACTTGAGGCATATTATTTCAGCAGATGGGATAGCAGTTGATCCTAGGAAGATAAGATCCATTAGAGGATGTCCAATCACAAAAAATGGAATAGAGGTCATATATTTTATGGGTATTTTTTACTATTATCAAATATTCATAAAAGGATTTTCAAATATTTCAAGATCAATCACTTCTTTGTAAAACAAGGTAGTGAAATTTGAATGGACTCCCAAATGTGAAGAAATTTTTCGATAGTTGAAATATATTTTGACAAGTGCACCAATATTAAAGATTTCATATCCAAATGAATATTTTGTAGTGTGCACTGGTGTGTGCAAGGAAGGAATTAGTGGAGTCCTCACTCAAAAGGATCATGTGGTGTGCTATGATTCTAGAAAAATAAAAGAGCATATAAAAGGAAAGGAGTGGAGTGGAGTGAAGTCCTCTACAGTGAATATGACTTTCAAATTAAGCATATAAAAGGAAAGAAAAATTAGGCGGTTGATGCACTCACTAGAAGAGCTCATGAAATGCATATTTCATCCATCAACATGTTCAACATAGATTTAAAAGACAAAATTTTAGAAGTTGCAAATTTAGATCAACAATGTTTAAAAATAAAAGAAACATTAAAACAAGACAATTTTTTGCAGCAAATTAATTATTATGAGTTGAAAGAGGATGGGATGTCCATGTATAGAGAAAAAATATATGTGCCAAATTCTAGTGAGATAAAAAATATAGTGTTGAGAGAAATGCACAATGTGCCATATGTTGGGCACCTAGGATATCAAGAATCAATTGTAGCTATAAGAAGCCAATGCGTTTGGCCAAGAATGAAGAAAGAAGTGGCTAATTACATATCTAGATGTTTAGAATGTCAGAATGTGAAGACTGAGCATAGACATAGAACAAGGTTTTTACAACCATTTCCAATTCCATAATGGAAATGTGAAGTGGGTACAATTAATTTCATTGCAAATCTTGTTGGATTACTAAGAGGGGCGGTGAATCAGTAATAGAGCTTTTTAGTCCTTTTTAACCACATTATATAAGTGTTGTTTATATTTATGATCAATTTACTATTATCATTCAAAAAGTGCAGAATAAATGAACCATGAACAATGAGCAATCATACACATACATAGTACACCAGTATTTTTATGTGGAAACCCAATGCAGGAGAAAACTACATGATTTTGTTTCTTTTATGTGTTTAAGAATTACATTCATTGGAAGCACCAACTTTCTTTGTTTTCCAAATGAAATTGGAAGGATGCTCCAACCCCCTATATTTTCAAGCTACAACCTGAGGTAAGCTCTAAATCCCCAATTCTATGGCTACAATCAGAAGGAGGCTACAACCCCCTATGTTCCCTGGCTACAACCGGAAGGTGGCTACAACCACCTATCCTTGCCCCATCCAATGTCCATGAAATATAAATGTCAAATGATGAAACCATTGCCACAATGTCCCTATGAGATATGCCACTGTAAACTTGTACCAATATGTGCTAACAACCTATAACCAACTTGTACCAATAGCCTGTAATAAATAATGTACCATAAGTTAGTTTGTACCAACAAATACCAACAGGTACATGACCTATACATGTTTCAACTCGCATATGTACACACCATGTCTATACTACAGCCTGTGTATGTACATAACATGTCTATATTGCAACCTATGCACACAATAAAAAATCTAGGGTTTTCACCTTTTCTAAAACTCAAACATTTTGTTGCCTCTATCAAATCAAAATGCAACCTGTCATTGTGTGCAATCTATAGTTTTTACATATCAGTACATCATCATACATATCCCTTAACCAAGTTCATATTTATCTCTCTAGTCATATTCCCATGTGTATACAATCATGATCAAGTGTAATAACCCTCACATGGACTAGACATCAAACCCTCACTGATATGAAGCCTCAAACTTCACAACCAAAAGCCCTCAACCATGTACCAAAAAATACAAGATATGCCTAAACACTAACAATATGTACGAATGATAAATATCAAATATACCGACATTGTATTTTTGTAGATTTTAATTATACAATAAGTTCCATACAACCAATACCCTCTCTGGGAAAAACCTCAAACCCCCATAACATTGAACCTGTAGATAGATCTTTTGTACCTGATCATTATAGACCTTCCTAGGAACTTGCTTTCAGACTTTGAGAACCTGACACCCTCAACAACTCAATATTTCATGGATTTTCCAACTGTGCATTCCCTTTTATATTGCTATCATGTGTATGTGTGTGACCTCTTCCACTGCAGCCTGTATACACCTCAAAAACTAGTTTTTTTTTAGTATTTATGTAGCTCTGAAACTTTCACTATCAACCTTTCTTGCTACCTTAAAATTATGTAACTTCATATGTATCAATGAGTACCTGCAATAAACCTTACACAATAATAGATATTCAATGTGTTCAATAGGTGCTAATAAGAGACCCTTTCTCTCTTATTTATACTCTCCAAGTAACTTCTTCTAGGGGTTACCTTCCAACCAACTTAACCCAATTTATTTCTTTTGGGGATAACCCACTTCTAACCACTTTATCCATAAATAGTAAAATCTCCACTTTTAGTTGCAACTAATTTATTTTTTAATTATTTTCTTATTGCAACAACTTAACCCATGATTAACTCCTAGTTTCACCCACTTTGACTAGTCAGCTTCTTCTAGGGGTTTCTAGAATAATTTGACTTCTTTGACCTTCTAGGGGCTTATAGACAACTCAAGAGGGTTCTCCAACTTCACAAGGCCATAACTCTCTAACTGTGAGGATTTATGTGACGTTCCAGATATCACCAAAAATGACATGACAAGTATTATCCATATATAATAGTATTACTTTCAAATACATTGATATTCATACCTTTATACCTCAAACAATATTGATTCCCTTAACCATACTGATGGGGATACCATATTTTTCTACAAAACTTGATTCAAGGGTTGACATTAATGACAACCAACCCAATTAATCAACAAATTTTACCAGAACAATGAAGC
The DNA here is from genome assembly GCA_010110895.2 of Picea sitchensis. Classification (NCBI taxonomy): domain Eukaryota; kingdom Viridiplantae; phylum Streptophyta; class Pinopsida; order Pinales; family Pinaceae; genus Picea; species Picea sitchensis. The sequence continues at coordinate 72,382 of SNQJ01S0006212.1, forward strand.
AACATGATTCCATCATGGTGGTGGTGGATAAATTAACAAAGGATGTGCATTTTATTCTAGTAAATATTACACACAAGGAAACAAATATTGAAGAGATATACATTAAAGAAGTTTTCAGGCTATATGGAGTTCCTAAGGAAATATATTTAGACAAAGATTCAAAGTTTACATCCAATTTTTGGAAAGTCTTGTTCAAAGGCTTTGGGAAAAATTTAAATCTCAGTATAACATATCACCCAGAACCATATGGGAAAACAAAGAGGACCAACAAAATAATTGAATACATGCTCAAAATGTATTTGATGGACCAACCATCGAAGTGGAAAGACTACATCCATTGAGTAGAGTTTGTTTACAATAATGAGTATCAGGCTTCATTAAAAATGAACCCATTTGAAGAATTATATGGTAGGAAGTGTAACACATTAGTGAGTTTGGATAACCCAGTAGACAGAGCTGTCAATGGGTCAGTTTTGTTGAGTTAAATGGAAGAGAAGATGGCAAAGATCACACATAATTTAAAGGCTACCCAGGATAGGGAAAAAAGTTATGCAGATAAGAACAAAGTTCTTAGAGATTTTAAAGTGGACGAACATGTTTTTATAAAAGTGAAAGAAAAAAAGGAGATTGCTAAGGTTGGTTTGCTTCTCAAAGTTGGTAGAAAGATATTATGGTAATTTTTAAATCTTAGAGAAGATAGGGCTAGTTTCATACATGATATCATTTCCTTCATCCATGAGAGTGCATAATGTATTTCGTGTGTCATTATTAAATAAATATGTATCTGAATCTAACCACATAATTGATTGGAATAATTTTTAGGTGGAAAAAAGGGTATTCTTGGGTGGAACCAGTACACATCCTAGATCGGAAAGTCAAAGTTCTTAGGAACAAATCCATAGAGTTGTTAAAGGTTCAATGGACCTGCTATGGTCTTGAATATGTAACATGGGATCATGAAAAAAACTATGCGGGTGGAATACCCATAAATGTTGTCAATTTTGAAGAAAATAGAACTTGAAAATGAAAGACTCCATTTTTGGGAAGCTAGATTATGGAACTACATCTCATAATTCTTGGTCACATGTGTAGATAGTCCTGATAAAATAATGGTGCATCCCAAGGGATTGAGAGCCATGAAGGGAGTAGATTCCTTGGGTCAGCAAGTTGAGAAGAATGAGAGATTATGGTTGGGACTACTATTGGAGAGTAAACAAATTTAGGATTTTATTTTATAAATGTTATGATGTAAATTTGTATATGTATTTTGGCATGGTGTTGTGCACCAAGGACAATGCACAATTGTAGGGGAGGGGGAATGTAACATCCCCACTATAATCCTTAGTTTAATTCATGCTTAATGTAGATATGAATATGGCTATGGCTAAGTGATATAATATGCAGATATATTTTCTAAATTTTAATAAATAAAATGTGATTCCAGTTGTTGGGGAATATGGACAGAGATGGGGGTTGAGTTTTCCACAAGATAAGCGAGTGTTTAAGATGATTCTAAAGGGGAAATTAATTATGGGTATTAGTTCAACCCATTTTCCTAAATTTTATTATCATTGTGGATAAATTCTATTTCATGTTTGAGTGAATGAGAGCCCAATCATTAAAATAATTTAAGAGGGTGGGTGTGAGAGTCACATCCCATATTTATGGGAAGCATGGGGTTGAATCAATCAAGATTGGGCAGAGTGAGAAGTCAATTGTCTTGGGAAAATAGTGGAAATTCGTATGGGGGAGAACATACGGTTTTTCACAATGAGTTTTACATTAACAATAATCATAGAGTAGGGGAGAAGGGCACTAGAGCTAGAACAAGAAGGCTGGGAGAATTTTGGAGCATGCTAGAATGTTTTTGGAGTGTTTTGGAGTTGAATATTGAAGAGATAGGTTGTCAAGCCTGAAGAGTGAACTCTTATGTTAATTTCATTGTAAGAGCAAGTGTTTGTTTTTGTTTTCCTGGTTCTTTTCATGGAAGTGAATTCCCTTGAGTTCATAGTGGAGATATTCCTGGTTACTTGTGTCGAAGAGACCTTAATAAAATAAAGGGATGATTGATGGATTAAGAGTAGTGAAGGTGCACATTCCTTCATTTGTGCAGAGGTCAAGAGGAAGAGAGTTGGAGGTAATTTGAGATAGTTGTAAGAGAATACTAGTGGGTTGTGGGATAGTGAGCTATGAGTGGACTGTGAGAGGCACCCTTGTCTTGTGGATTTCTAGCCCCATCTTGAGGTTGACTTGTCATTGAGATTTGGAACAAAAATTTATGGTTGGGTGGAACATCCTTCCCAAGTAGTTGGTTGCACAAAAATTTTGAAAGAGAAGTGTTTATCTAATTTATGAGTTTTATTACGAGTCTTATGGATGTGCATTTTATCAAGTGTATGAGAATGGTCTTATGTTCTGTTATAGATGATTTATTAGTTAAATTCATGTTCATTTAGAATGTTGTAGATGAATTTAATTATGGGTATCATAATGTAGTTAAATCTATGTATAATTGTAGTTGGTAAGCTATAGGAAATGAGTTAGCAAGGAAAAGAAATTGAATATGTGTATTCTCCACAAGTAATGTTCCTTGGTTAAGTTGGGGAACGTTACATGATAACCAACTAAAAATATAAGATAACAGAGAGGGGATAGATGGAGTATTTTATGTATGGATTGAGATATGGAAACATTATTCCTATTAAGGACCCCCATTAGTACAACGTTTTCTAGGAGTAATGACACTTGACTAGGACATGATGGTGACCACCACAATGAAACAAGGAAAAAAGTATAATTTGTTAGGATATTTAGACACTTAGGAGTTAGTTAAGATCTACTTGGTATAATGTGTTATTAGGTAAAAGTGTGTTTCTTAGTGTGTTTCTTTAGTATGCATCAGTATGCATTTGTAGTTCGGAAAACCGATGGTCACGATATGTTCCCAACATAGAGTGATCCAACGGTTCATACTCTCATCGATATTAACGACTAGATTGATATGTGGCTTAGCACCCAATTGGTCCATGATATCTATTTAAAGAGCATGGAGGGTCATTTGCAATGATTGATTGTGAGAAAATCTCTTGTAAAATCACTTCGTAATATTTTTCTTTTGCATTAATAAATTGTTCCAAGTGGCCGTGTTTCATGGGGTTGTGGATGTTTCCCCATAGGGGTTTTACCATGTCAAAATATCGATGTTTTGATATTTATCTGGTTGTGTGAGTGGTTACTGAAGGTGTCTGTCATCTATTGGAATACCTTTGTTGTCTAAGATGGTATCATATCTTGTTTAAAGACTCACTCCCGTTGTAGATTGAGATCGTGAAGCGGGGTTTCCTTGTCTTTGGTTTTTGTCATTTCTGTACATTTATGAGTTAAGAGCATTGTTCCATTGCATCCAGATCATTTGTTTCAGTCGGGGAATATTTTCATTTCACCCGAAAAGGTTTTCATTTTCCCAAGATATGGTCATTTTCAGTTAGATCTGGAGGTATAAAGCCCAGATATGCCCTTTTAAAATATTTACAGAGTATTATTTTTGTTTTATTTCAGTTTTATTTTTTTCTGTTTTCGGGTTGCTAATATTTTGGATCTACGTATGGTCTTTTCCCTATGCCCTATGTGATCTCGAAAAATTAGAAAAAGATCATAAAGGGTGCATTTTCCCGGTAAGCTAACCGAGATCTAACCCTTGTTGTTATCAACAAGCGAGAAAAAATTCTTATGTGAAAATGGTTTTTTATTAGCATGTTCTCCAAGGTTGTCTTCAACAACAACAACAACAATACTCCTTCTAATAAATACAATATGTTTTTCTAGCTCACTTGGTTAAAATGTGTCTTATTAAGTAAAAGGTCTTGATTTCAGGTCTCTTTTTTGTTACTTTTTTTGAAAAAGTTCATGCATCAATTGTAAAGTGTATTTCACTTCAAGTATAACAAGTGAATCACTATAAGTAGATTTAATATTTTATTTTAAAGTTATTTATTTTACATGCAAATTTCTTTTATAAATTAATTTCATTGTGAAAGTGATCCGCACTTCTTTTTATAAAAGTGGGTCACTTCATAAAGCAAATTATTTGTAAAAGTGAGGGCATAATTTTCACATCCAAAGTCTGTTTTCAGTGCCGTTTTTTTTTTTTTTAAATCGCCTAAATTTTCGAGATATTTCCATCTAGATCATCAGTTATAGTTTTTAAATCCATACTATCTGTATATTTAATATGGATTCTTTCAGTGATCTTTTTCTTACCAACACCAATTCCTTGAAATGGAAATATCATATGGAGGATTTATTAATAAGTAAAGGTTTGTACCTGATTACCTTGGGAAAGGAAAAATAACCCACTGGTGATGAAAATAAATTCAAATGGGTAATATGAATGACAAAGCACGTTGACTGATCAAAATTTTCATCTCTCCTAATTTAAGGTCCCACCTTCAAGAAATTGATGACCCCGATGAAGATTAGGAAAATCTTGAATCTGTGTTTGGTAAACATAATATTATTTGAGCACATCAGTTAGAAAATAAGATATTGAATTTAATTCCAAATTATTTTTATTACATTGAATACTATATATCTAAGTTTAAAACACTTTGAATTCTATGTGAAGAGTGTAACATAAATATGGAGGAAGAGTGTTACATCTATATTATTCTTTCTAAGATAGGTAGTGCATATTATGTGTTTGTATCTACCTTCTATGCCATGAGAGGGGCTCTAGGGAAATCATATCAAAAACCCAGTCTTGATTCCTTTTGTGGTTCTTTGATTAGAGAGCAAGATGAGCTTGTACAACTTGGAGTGATTAGAACTGCAGGTACCTCCAACAAAGACCTAGTATCACAACAGAAAAATAAACCCAAGAATCCCAAGAAGAAACATCCTCTCCAAAAAAATAAGCAAAACAATGGTCTGAAACCCACTCAGACAACTTCATCACCTAATGGTGACAAAGGAGAAAAATATAAAAATAAGAAGACTGACAGACATTGCAACTTTTGTGGGAAAGATGGTCATGAGGAGTCTAAATGTTTCAAGAGGATGGCATCTTTAGAAGCAACTATGAAGAAGCACAACATAAATAGTGATTCTACTTATCATGGACATGCACTTTCTTCTTCTAGTTTCTCCTTCAATACATCTTATACTTCTTATTCTTATGAGTGGCCTATTGATTCTGGATCATATTATCATATGGCTAAGAAGAAATCCATATTTTCTACTCTAAATGAATGTAACACTAATAAAATATTTGTTGGTGATGATAGATCTCTTAGTGTTGTAGGATCTGAAACACTTTAGGTACATAGTGGTAATTTTAACGATGTATTATGTGTTCCAAGTATTTCTTGTAACCTTCTATCAGTATATCAAATCACTCATTCAAGTGAAGATAAAACCATAGAGTTTTCAACTCACCAAGTTGTAATCAAGGATCTAAAAGATCCTCAACATGTTCTTGCAATTGGAATAATTGATGATATTACCAGGTTGTACAAGTTTGACAACTTTGGTTCATCATCATTTCCATCATTTTTTGTTTCTCATAGCGATGACTTGAGAAAACTTTGGCATGAGCGGTTTGGTAATCTAAACCAACAACTATGTAATCAACAGATGGTGATTGGTCTTCCTCTTGTTTCATGAAAAGGTGACATTTTTGTTGGTTGTGTTCTCGGAAAACATCATCAAGACAATTTTGAAAAAGGTGCCTCTTGGCATGCCTCGGGCCCTTTGTATCTTGTTCATAGTGACTTGTGTGTTCCACTATCTTCTCCTTATTTTTCTAGTTGCAATTATTTCTTAAATTTCATTGATGGATTTCCCATATGTACTTGGGTTTATTTCTTAAAACTTAAGAGAAATTTTTTTGACAAGTTTTCAGCCTATAAGGCTCTTGTAGAAAATAAATTTGGACGTCAAATTCAAAGGTTAAGAATAGATAATGGAGGCGAATACGTGAACAATAATTTTACAAGTTACTGCACTACAAAGGGAATCCAAATGCAACACATTGTTCCATATACACCACATCAAAATGGTGTTGTTGATAGAAAGAACCACACATTAAAAGAAATGGATAATCGCATGATCGAATCTAAGGGATTAAGTATAAAGTATTGGGTGGAATCCATCAATTAAATTACATAGTAAATCGCACTCCCACAAAGGATCTTAAAAATATAACATCGGAATAAGATTGGACTAAAATTAAAATAGATGTAAGTCACTTTCGTGTATTTGGCAGTATAGCATGGGTTCACATTCCTAATGAGAAAAGGAAAGCAATTCATCATAAAAGTGAGAAGTGTATATGTGTTTGTCATTCTAAATATGTCAAAGGTTACGGACTTCTTCAACCACATCATAATGAAATGATTATTAGAAGATACGTTAAATTTGATGAAAATCTCTTGTGAGCCTAAGTCAGTGATTGTGCTTTCTTTAGGCTACAAGCCATCTTTAGCATGTGTTCCTTATTTTGTTCCTATTCTGGTTTCTTCTTTAGATGATCACAGTGAGGATGAAAATCCACCTCCTCCTTCTCACCTTCCTCCAAATGAGTCCATTGAACCTAAACCAGCACCAACACCATCGCTTCCTCGATGGGTCTATTTAACACGAGAAGCAACTGGTGATCTTGTTGGTGATCCTTCATATCAACGCCAAACATGATCACAGTTCTAGAGAGCCTCTTCTCTTTTGGCTCAAGTTTCAGAGACTCATGATCCAAAGACATTTGCAGAATATTCAGGTCATTCAGATTGGGATACAGAAATGAATGAAGAGTATCATTCTTTAATGGAAAATGATACTTAGGATATTGTACCTCTTCCAAAAGGAAGAAAACTTGTTAGATGTAAATGTGTTTATAGAACTAAGTATGCATCATATGGAAGAGTTGAAATCACAAGGCTCGGTTAGTTTCCAAAGGATTTTACCAAGTTAAAGGAATTGACTATAATGAAACCTTTGCACCTGTAGCCAAAATGAATTCCATCCGCCTTGTTCTTTCCCTTTCTGCCTCACATAAATGGGAGGTCCGTCAGATGGATGTTAAATCCACCTTCTTGCACGAGGATTCACAAGAAGAAATATACATGGAACAACCTCCTGGTTATGTCCAGAATGACTGTAGCCTTGTTTGTAGCCTTAATACATCTTTATTATTGACACCATATTTTCTATATGCCATTATGATCCTAATGTATATACCAAGAAAGTAGGAATCCATCTCATAATCCTTGTCCTTTATGTTGATGACCTTATCCTTATTATTAGTGACTCAAAAAATTTAAAACTTGTTAAAACCATCCTTAAGAAGAAATTTAAAATGGAAGACTTAGGATTTTTGCACTACTTCCTTGGCCTCCAGGTTTTGCAAACCAATGAAGGAATTTTTCTTTCCCAGTCTAAGTATGCTTGTGACCTTCTTTGTCGATTCCACATGGAAAATTGTAAACTAGCCCCTTTTTCCTTCCAGTCTAGAGTGAAGCTTGCTACTACATGTACTTATCCTGAAGTTGATGCCACTTTGTACTGTTAGTTAGTTGGTATCCTCTTACACTTGAATCATACTCATCTTGATCTTTCCTTTGTTGTTTGTCTTGTTTCCTGATATATGCAAACACCCCATGAAAGCCATTGGAAAGCATCGATAGGATACTTCAATATGTCTGTGGTACATTTCAATTTGGGATACATTATAGTTCATGGGGGACTCCTTTATTGGTTTCTTTCATTGATTCAAATTGGGGTGGAGACTCTTATGATCAGAAGTATACTGCAGGTTATGGTTTCATCCTTGGTTCAGGAACTGTCACTTGGGAATATAAGAAACAATGGGCTATTCCACTTTCTTCAGCAGAAGTAGAGTACCAAGCAATGGTAAATGAAATTTAGGAAGCCTTGTGGCTTCGACAGATCCTTTCAAAGTTTGGATTCCAGCAACAACATCTGACTAGCCTTTGGTGCAACAATCATAGTGCCATCAAGCTTGCCAAAGATCCATTTCAACATCAACACAACAAACACATTGAGATACACATGCACTTCATCAGAAATCTCATTCATGATCGACTTATTGAAGTACTCTTTTTCCCTACAGAAGATCAAGTTGTAGACATTTTCACAAAGTATCTTACAGAAGTGAAGTTTTCCAAACTTTGATCTATGTTAGGAGTTCAAGAAGTTGTCATTAAGGGGGATCGGCTCTAATGACTTCTTATGTCTCCTATTGTTTCATTATTGTAAATCCTTCAATACTATCCCAAGTTGTTCTTAAGGGGGGATGTTAGGATATTTATACACTTAGGAGTCAGTTAATATCTACTTGGTCTAATGTGTCGTTAGGTAAAAGTGTGTTTCTTTAGTATGCATTAGTATGCATTTGTAGTTAGGAAATCCAACGGTCATGATATGTTCCCGACATAGAGTGATATGGTGCTTCATACTCTCCTCAATATTAATGGCTACATTGATATGTGGCTTAACACACAATTGGTCCATGATATCTATTTAAAGAGCGTCGAGGGTCATTTATTGATGATCTCTTATGAGAAACTCTCTTGTAAAATATCTATGCAATATTTTTCTTTTGCATTAATAAATTTCTCCAAGTGGTTGTGTTGGTTGGTGCCATGGATGTTTCCCTGTAGGTATTTTACCACATAAAAATATCAGTGTGTTGATATTTGATATGGTTGTGTGAGTGGTTATTGAAGGTGTTAGATCCCCCGAGAAAAAAAATTAGGGTTGTTTTTGGTCCATTTTTGGCCTATTTTTTGTTTTTTTCGACCAATGGTTTTTCATTCCATTGTAATGTTATACCAGTCAAGGAATATAATCCAGGTCAATGGAATATGATTTTGGATGCCATAAAATGATATATATATTATATTTTAATGGTGAAGTTAATACAATGAGAGTTAGAAGTGTGGCTTTAAACATTTGTTGGTTTTTCTGGTTAAGGGTTTTTGGGGTAGGTTTTTGAGTACTATGTGTGAATTATATTGTTTTATTTCTATTTTATACATAATCTATGTGTGCATTGATATACTATAAAGGTTTCAAAACTACACCATGATCGCTATTTTCATTCCCGAAACATCAAACATTATTAATCAATATGAAGTATTAGAACATAGTACATCATATGTGTCATGCACCATATCATCTGATGTGAGCGAGTTGAGAATACAATGTAAAGAAACTATGGGGAACTATCTATGGAGAATCTAAAATTTCATCATTGGAACCGCTATCTATAATGTGGATCATGAAGAAAGAAAAAAAAATCCTATAGTTACCCCTGGGTGTGAGAGGGTAACAAGCTCAATGAGCTTCTAACCAATCCATACCAATAATCATATCATATGTCCCTAGGGTAGTGACATACACTTTTATCCTAGTAGTACATATCCCTAGATCTACACAACACTCCTCAACACTAATTCCTACTACTTTCTTTACCCTACAGGTTATTTACTAGTCTAAAATCATAGTGCATGTAGGATACAAAACCCACATTTATCTAATGTGAATGGAGAAGTGAAACTATCTATTTGACCAGGATCAAACAAGATTTTATGTTTTAGCTTGTTTATTTTGCATGATATTCCACCATAGTTGATTGATGCTTAGCCTAGTGGTTATTAACCACTTCATGTATATGATGGTTACTTCTTCCATCCCCTACTGAGGCCTTTCTCTCTTTGTGCATGATACCTGATCAAGACTGTATTCAGTCATGCTAAAAATGAGTACCTACACACCCCCAAAAAAAAATGCGGGATGGATTCTACATGCTGCCCTACTAATATCTCTGAGATGAGTTCCTTCCCCTAGAGCCCCTTTCCCTATTAAAGGTTCCTTATGAATTCCTTGGACTCTCATGTATCCCTAAAATTTCCTCCTCTAGAGAAGGTCATGTTTGTCCCTAGATGTGATCCGAATTGGATCATTGTATTATTTTTCATCTATCTATATGATTTTAGAGTGGAAAAATTTGTATGAATCAACTTGCAGGGTCATTTTAACGATGGGTACTGGTTTGTAAAATTAGGTTTTGAAACATTCCAAATCCATTTTGAGGCATCAAATGGAATTTTGGGGGTAAACATTTTCTCAAATTTATCTAAGACTCATTGATGCTAATATACACTCAAATACCTTTCCAATGACACTAAAATCTCACCAATCGGATCTTGTGTGCAAAATTTATATCTTGTGCAAGTTGATCTACCATGTTGACCACCATGGTATGAGAGGATCTCACGCCAACCCCAATTACTCACACATATGGGGATAGCCACGTGTAGACTTTAAATAATATTATAGAAGGTCCAAAACCTTATCCCAATGAATGGTTGAGGAAGTCAAAACCCTACCCCTATATGGATATCGGGTCATGTTAAATATCGTGTCGCTAGGAGAAGGGGTTCCATTATTTTGCATTGTTTCTTGTTCCATAGCCAAGAACAACATTTGAGAGAGTTATTTTATGGGAATTATTAAAACATGTGATGTGTAAGGGTCAAAATAATTTTAAATTTGCTAGGTTTGAGTCATAGGGTATTTAATGTTTTTTGGGTTTTGAGTTATATCTCATATCAATAAATCATGTTTGATTCTCCCATGAGAAATAGTTTTGACTTTAGTCTATGTAAGAGCCTTGGTTTCATGATATTGTTCATCATAATGAAAGAAATAGGGGTCAACATGGGTCACACCCTTGGTCTTAAAATTATCTTTATCATGTGTCTTGACATCTCAAAGGTATGTACAAAAGGTTCCATTGTGTCATTTTCAACCATTTGAGGGTCAATTCAAGTGTACGATCTACTTGTTGCAAACTCACCTAAAAGTTCACAACGTATCAAGAAGTACCTTATGCACTAATATCTCAACATTGTACCTTGAAAACATGGCAAGGGATATATCATTGTTTTCAATGCATTCAATACATCATGTTCTTCAGGTTGGTTTCAAGGAACAAGTCTAATAGTTTGAATGAAGCACACTGCCATAGTTTTGAAATTTGGCGCTGCAAACTGGTTGGAGAAGATAAAATAATATTGGATGCTTCCAACTAAGTCATAGTCTAGTTTGTGAGACACCACCTGAAGTACCATATCGAACAGATACCTCTTTAGTGATTGTGTGTTGTTTGAGGGTTGATTGAACTGGGTATTGTTATATATTTTTCTGCGCTGCAAACTATTTGCACCAATTAAATCCCACAACATTGGTATCCTAAACCCCGGCTATTTTCAATTTTGTTATACCAAATTAGCAATTTGCAGTTTCCTCTTGCAACAGTAACCTTATCCACTATGTTAATGTGAGATACAAATTGTGCACTGTGAACCCTCTGGTTTTTTATAGATCAAACCCTCCTCAACTGAGATTCACCTAGGTCTGAGGTTTTAACCTATCAAACTCATTTCTCTCCTCATACGTTGGAGTTCTTGCAAGCCTGTCATAAAAACCTTGTTCAACTCGGGTTGCAAACTGGTGCTGCAAACTTAACAAATGCACTAAAAACCTTCTTTTTTACACAGATTTGCTTCAATTTCTGCATGTCTACAGTCTCATACAAGTTGGATTTTTGTTTTCATTTTCTCACCTCTTACCTTGCATCTTGTTCATCCTCACACTTTTTCTATGTATAAATTATTCATTCAAGTAAACCCTAAGTTGTGCCACTTCTATAAACAAACCCTACATTTCTTGTTTTTATTATATATCTCATAACAAATTGTTATACGAGGGAACAAGAGGCTTTCAAAACATTCATCATGGACAATCAACAAGGTAAGAATATTCACAAATGAGGATATATTGTTAGAGTTGAACCACATGACATGTAACTCATCAATTCTGAACCATATTTTAAGGAATCTTTCCAAAGGGTGGGTTGCTTGAATTGATCCAGGTGGATATCGGTGGCCACCCACCTTTTTCGACTGGCTCAAAACAGTTTTCTGGCAAATTTGGCAATTTACTATTTTTAGTAGTTTTTAACTTTCGGGACCATTTTGAGGGCCCAAATGAAGGATTTTTCGAGATAGCGGTTCTCAATGATAGCAGAAAGCATGATTGATCCCCAAAAATGAATATCCTTGATGATACCTTTCCAATGAGCTATCACACACCTAAAACATAGATCTCATGCAAAAGTTACGACCCCGAGAAGTTGATGTACTCACTTACCCAGACGGGGCCCACATGACTTTTGGCGCTTCATCTCCTAGGGTTAGGTTTTTTCATGTCTAGGGTTTTTTGGCATTCCAATTTATTTTAAAAATGCCTTCAGAGCCTCATTGTAATCATGTTCTTGCAAATGCGAGTAGCCGTCACATCTCTTCTCAGAGATAAGCTGCCACCATTCTAGCGAGTCTTTCACTCTGTATTTTTACAGTCTCTGTACATTTATTTCATTAATAGAAATCGTGTATTGTTGTATATATTTGTTTATGGTTGCATCTCAGATACATTTCTGTTATATTATTGAATATTTGAGATATCTCTATGCATTTCTTTATTATATCTCTGATCTCATTTCGTGCCGAAAATAATCTGAATCAGTGGTATCAAAGCAGGCTGTTCTTGGTCATTTTTTTCAGTGCATGACCCCGACGAGGTCTGAGTATAGAAATTTGGGTATATAGATTGTCTCTCTTGAGGACAATCACTCTCACACACCCAAGAAACCCTCAATGGCGGAAGAAAAGAAAAACAACGGAGCAGACGATCCTATCAGTCTGTTGCCTGAGCAGGCTCTCACACGACAGTGGGATGAAATGATGGATAATTTTTCCCACATCCTTCAACATCTACCGATAGCATCAAGTACATCTTCATCAAATGGCCACTTTGGAGGCACATCGCCTTTGAAGGTACAAGTTAATTTTGATATTCCTGTATTTGAAGGATAGATAGATGCAGAACCCTAGAAAAATGGTTAACTCTGCTAGAAGGTTATTTCTTTGTTCACAATTTTTCTGACAAAGAAAAGATCACCTTCACACTCCTTAAATTTCTCCCTCGTGTCAAACATTGGTGAGAAACTTACTGGGAGAAAAGTTCCACAGAGGAGTCTAGAATATATGGGGACGATCCCACTTGGGATTTTTTTGTGGATGCGGTAAAGGAACAATATTACCCTGTTGGCCACTATGAGAACCAGTACATGAGATGGACCATACTGTGAAAAGAGAGGGGCCAAGAAGTTTCAGAGTTCACCAATACCTTCCATACCTTGCACACCAAGATAGGTATCAAAGACTCCGAGCAACATTTGGTTCTGAAATACTGTGGGGCTTTACACAGATACATCCAGACTGAAATGGATTTTTTGGACATCTCATCACTCGGTGTTGCTTATCGATATGCTGTTAAAATTGAGCAGAAATTTAAGCACTAGAATAAATGGGAATTCGGGTCTGCAAATCCTCAACAACGAAAGTATGACAAAGACGGCCCTAAAAAACAGTCTCCCAAAAACCACTCCAAGACACAGGAAAAGAAGGGTCACAGGAAGACAGAGAAGGACACCGAAAAATGGTGTGATTTACAAAAAAGCACCTGGCACAACACTGATGAATGTCTCTCAAAATAGTCATTGGTGGTCAAGATCAAATACAAGGAGCCGAACCCTGATTCAGAATCTAATTCTGAAAATACTGGTAAAGGACAGATCATTGACGCAGACCCCACTGCTATTGTCGTGATTGCAATAATTCAACCAGAAGAACCAACAGATCCTAAAGAGGGTGAGTGTCTTTTTCATTCACAGATGTGGGTGAAGGGAACCCCGCTGCATTTTATTGTTGACAGCGGAAGCCAGAAAAACCTCATCTTAGCAGAGGTCATCAAACAGTTGAGATTGTCGACAACACCACACCCACATCCATACAACATCGGGTGGCTTTGGCAAGGACAAGATCTATGTGTCAACCAATAATTTCGATTGTCATACAACATCCAACTCTTCAAGGAAGAGGTATTATGTGATTTTTCCCTACTGGATGTCTCTGATGTTCTCTTGGGCCAACCATATATGTGGAGACACCATGTTGTTTATGAGTCTCGACCCCGTAGTGTCATTATTACTTTGGGGGGTCATCTCTATAGAATACCAGAGGTAGTTCCAACTATTGTTCCACTTAAAAAGTGTCATAAGGTAGTATCTCATACTGCAAAATTCAGCTTCTTCACAATCTGTTCAAAAGGGGAACAGAAGGACATTGCAACCACTACAGCTTCGCCCCAAGCACCTTCTATCCAACAGAAACAAGTCAACAAGGTTGCAGCAAAGCACAAATATTCCTTATGCACAATGTCCTCTCATGTATCTCTACTTTTTGAATAGCCTCAGCCTCAATAGGTTCATGACATACTTCCACAGACTGAACAACACGACGTCTCCAGCAAGGCAAGCAACTCACCAAGATGCAGATTCAACAAATGATTTTCCATCGACCCCAGGAAATCAACGCAATGGAGACCATTTCTTACTAAGGAGGAATGATTGATCCATGTGGATATCAGGGGCCACCCACCTTTTTCAACTATCTCAAAACAGTTTTCTGGCAAATTTGGCAATTTACTATTTTTAGCAGTTTTTAACTTTCAGGGCCATTTGAGGGCTCAAATGAAGGTTTTTTTTTTGAGATATAGGTTCTCAATGATATATAAAGGCATAAATGATCCCCTGAAATGAATATCCTCAATGATACCTTTCCAACGAGCTATTACACGCCTAAAACGGAGATCGTATGCAAAAGTTACGACCCCGGGAAGTTGATGTACTCACCTACCGAGACGGGGCCCACATGACTTTTGGCGCTTCATCTCCTAGGGTTAGGTTTTTGGATGTCTAGGTTTTTTGGCATTCTGGTTTATTTTAGAAAGGCCTCCAGAGCCTCATTTTAATCATCTTCTTGCGAATGCGAGTAGCCATCACATCTCTTCTCAGAGATATGCTGCAACCATTCTAGCGAGTCTTTCACTCTATATTTTTACAGTCTCTGTACATTTCTTTCATTAATAGAAATCATGTATTACTATATATCTGTGTGTATGGTTTCATATTTGATACATTTCTGTTATATTATTGAATATCTACGATATCTCTATGCATTTCTTTATTATATCTCCGATCTCATTTCATGCCGAAAATAATCTGGATCATGAATTTTCGTGAGAAAATGCAAAGAGGACATCCTGAGGTAGCTAAGTAGTTTTCACTCAACTTCAGTGGGAAAAAAACTAAGGTGGGGGTGTTGGAGTTTGAAGTCTCTGAGAAATATATTTTTGTAGCCACATAGATATGTAATTGTGGTGAAAAGTGGTTTAAAGCCATGTTGTTGAATTCTTATTTTTCCAAGGAATTTCTAAAACTTGAATATCAAGGAGACAACCTATCCAAGGGAGTGCCAATAAGTCACATGCTAGAGTACTTTGAAAAAATTATCAGGGTCATTCAAAGGTACTTTGCATGTGAAGGAAGGTTCAATATGGTATATCAATACTATATCAGATTGCTGCTACACTTTACCGAGAAAGAGTCCATGAACCTTCCCTTTTATCTTTTTAGGAGTATTG
The DNA here is from genome assembly GCA_010110895.2 of Picea sitchensis. Lineage (NCBI taxonomy): Eukaryota > Viridiplantae > Streptophyta > Pinopsida > Pinales > Pinaceae > Picea > Picea sitchensis. Next base: position 88,006 of record SNQJ01S0006212.1, read on the forward strand.
GCAAGATGTCATATAGGGTCCAAGCTAAGTCCAAGCAAGTGGATACCAGTGTTTTTCACTCTGGTTTAATCAAGATGCTGGTACTGGAAGAGTTGAAGAAGACCAACACTGACTAGGAGGTTTTCCTAGTTACATCATGTTTTCATTCAGATATTTCTCATACACCACTGTCCAAAAGACAAACACCTACCCCTGTTGAGAAGACTGTGCACTCAAATTCAAGAAAAAAGAGCAAGATGACCAGAAGTGATAAATCCTTTCAGATTACTAATAAATCAGTTGAAGGTAGTACCTCACAACCTCCTAACAGATAAATTTATCATTTGGAATAACCTACACATATGGAGATATAACCAAGTAAATCAAGGAGTTTGAATGGTAGAAAACTTATCTTTTCCCCACCTATTGTTGCAGAAACAATCAAGCCTAGAACACCTTTCAGCAGATCAACACCTAAATAGCATATTCTTATGGAAGATGGTGCAGCATAAGCCTCAACTCAGCCTTCCAATCAACCCATAGATATTATTGATATCAGAACTCCTCCTCATGAAAGTAATCCTACTTTCAAAAGACTTAGGAGGCAACTTAAGGATGCAAGGGCTAAAAATGACAAATTGAAGAAGGAAAATTTGGAGGCCCGAATCAAGTTGAAGGATATGTTAACCTATATGAGGAGACTATTGATAAAGCGAGATACATGGCTAAGAGGTATCTACCCCTTCATAGGAAACTTAAGAATGTGTATAAATAGAAGAGATCCTACCAAGTCGAGATTGAGAAATTGAAAGCAGAGTTGCAACCCTTCAAACACCAGGTAGAAAAAAGGAATTTAGATATATTGGCTAAGGTGGCTACTAGAAGGAGTACCAGGAAAATATAAAAACAAGATACTATTTCACATCAACATCATTTTTTTCATGGTTCACTTTTTGCATATAATTATAACATGAGTAATGATTTTGGGTCTTGAGCTGAGGTTAGCATGTGCATATGATTTCTCCAAGGTTACTTCATGTTGCAAGAAGTTTGTAGCAGCCTCTGGAAGGTTTTTCCCACTTCTTGTGCAACTTTTAAAGGTTGGAATAATCTTTTGAGGTAAGAAGGCACCTACAGGAAAGTTTGCAGTGTGTGGACTCACTAGTGTTGCGAAGTCTGCAGCGCAAGTGTTGCAAACTAAGAGTTATGAATATTTTGAAGCTGAAAAGGATTTCCAGGTGTCAGGTTGAGCTCGGATAAGCATTTAGGATATTAGTTTCACATCAAAAAGCCACCTATGTCAAGGAACTTCCTGTAGTAAAACCACATGCATCAAGTTGTTAATGGTTGTTCTAAATGTTGCCAATATGTTCCTGGAAAATAACATTTTATTTACATTTTTGTTGTACACCTAGTGCCACGCCTTTCTTAGGCATAGAATCCTATGAGGAAGTTAGGTGGCGAATTGTAAACATGTTTTCTAGATATTTTATTATTTAACATGCATTGTAACTCTAGAGAGAGGTTCGAATGGTTAGACAGTGAGGATCTCATCTTTAGTTTTCAAACTGTAACAAATTTTCTTGATGTATGTACTAGACTAAAGAATCTTTAATAGTAAAAGACCAATCACTTTCCTACTGTCACATCTATTCTATCTCACTTTGATTTTACTTGTTGGTGAAGGATTCATCGTGATGCTTGCTTCTTATTATAGTAAATGATTTATTGTTGGTAATTCATGCAAGTTGATCAAAGTGTTTTCTCTTTTTGATTAAGAATTTTTTATTCCATGAGATTTCTTCCATATGTGTTCCAAAATTACTTGATGTGACCTGATACACATATTTCATCTTTCTTGCTAAGTCTTATATCTTCCATTAATATCTCTAAACACTGATTTGAAGCTATTCAATGCCTTGCTTGTTGGAGTGTATTTCATGGAGATTTTTTTGTGATTGACATCATAAAATGAGTTTCACTCCCATTTTCCACACATTTAAAACAATTATTATTCATAATTATCATGGGTATTAGGCTTACATATACAACAGTCTAGGTGTGACTTCTAGTGCTAACATGAACAATATAGGAGGACGAAGATTCTATAAAATTTGTTCAGGCCACAATGTCAAAAGGTAACTCCATAGTGAGTTATCATTCCTTTGTATGTGTATTTTATAACTGAAGCAAAGAGAGTAGAGCATAGGCCTCACCTTCTAGTTGGGTTTTCTTCCATATTGGGTTTCCCAAGTAAAATCTTGTGTTCATCTATGTGGATGGTGTGTATTTCGTGCATGTTATTTTTATTTTTATATTTCATTTATTTCTTAAATTCAAGCCAAAATCTAGAGATAATGAATCTAGTATCTAAGGAAATAAACTGCATAAATCTAAGATTTTGTAATATTATAAAATCTATTATGATGCACTGTTCTGGTGGAATATCCATGACAATTTACAAATCAATATGCCTACAATTTTTTTACTTTAGTTAAATCATGATTTTCATCCCTTGACCATAGCAATGACTTGAGACCCATACCTAATGATCAAAACCTTGTCATGTGATTTTAACAACTTTCTTAGAGGACAAGGATACCCTCTAGAGATAATATGTGGTTCTTTATATGCCTCAAATCTTTCTCTAGTACCTAAGGAATGGCCTTATTTCCTTAATTGTTTCTAGGACCATGCAACACATACCTACTACTCAAAAACACCTAGTGGCGTTGATATTGTAATGTCCCCATTTTTGGATCTCGTTACTCTGCAGTTGTCGATTAACTTATGGGTTTATGTCAGCCCAACCAGAGGAGTAAATTGAGGATCATATGGGGATTGGGAGAAATGGAGGATTTATATGAGGCCCAACCTAGTACATTCACCTTATTACATCATTAGGTTCACTTCTGAATAGTTCATTCTTGATTCCTTGACATTCCGACGATTCTCATAAATTAAGGGTATTATTGAGTATAAAGTAATTAAATGCACTCAAGGTGTTATTTGGGTCATATTATTGGAAGAAAAACCTTCATGTAATAACTCGTTGGCATTGGGATGAAAAGATATAAATATTTTTATGATGAGAAAGGAACTTCCAATGTCCGGGAACAACTTACAAGCCAAGTAATCACTTTCTGGCATTAAAAAGAGGTTAATTAATTAATAAAGTGATTTTACTAAACTTTAATTATAAAGTCACTTTAATTTAATGAAAAGGGTTCGAAAAGGGTCAACGTAAGAATAAAATGGGAATGAGGGGCACCCTCTCTCATTATCCACTTGACATTTTCTAAAATTGATTTGAGAGAGATTTTTGGATTTGGCTCTTGGGACGAAAAATCTAAAGAGTTTTGGAGATTGGTTTCGGTGGTGAGACTATCCACCCTAGCTAGTAAAAGAGGAAGAATCATTCAAATTTCTTCAGTGAACTTCATTGTGGCTGAGTTTTGTCATTGGACGACAAATATCTTTGTTGCAAAGGTCGATTTTGGTTAAGAAGGGAGAGTTTGGGTCAGAGGTTGAATATTTGGTGTCGTGGTTGCATTTTCTAGAGTGTGGACTGAGTTTATTCATTTTTATATGAGTTATGGTGTCAAGGGGTGATTTCTTATTGTGTTGGACAAGTTTTTTAGAATATAGGCCAAGTTTTCCCTATGGGAAATAATATTCCTTTGTTGTTGGGTCATATTACCCTAGTGGAGGTCGATTTTCTTTTGATGGATGAATTACCAGAGAGATGGGTTGAGCTATTTCTTGTAGTGGAGCATATCATTCCTTGTGATTGATTTTTATATTGGAAGGGAGATTCTTCATATGGATGTGGTTAATACACCTTAAGGGTGAATTTAGTTACTACTAGGAAGGTCAAACAAAGGCAATTGTATCTACAAGACTACTATTCATTTATGGGTTGTTGTGCTTTCATATACTAGTTGGTTTCTTTAGTTTCTAGACATGTTATTAGCAAGGGAGAGTTCTTGCATTGTTTCTTCACTTATAGTCTTAATTGTCTCAGCAAGTGAAAAGGTAGAAAGCATAAAAAGTACACCATCTTTCTCTATCATTCCTATTGTGTTTTTGTTGGAGTTACTCAATGTATGTTCTACTGCCATAAGTTTAAATGCAATAAATGTGCTTAAGTTTCCATATTGGTGTGTTGTAAATAATTCACATAGAGTATCAATAAATATTTGTTGTGTTTTCTTCATTATATCATTTGTGCATAGAGGATATTTCATGCTTTTTTTGTATACATTTTGTTGTATTAAAGGGAATTTTTGGTACATTTGAACCATATATAATCCACATATAACATTTTATAAAACCATTATAAAATACATAGCAGTAAAGTGGGAGTTTTGATAAGGAAAACACCTATAACCTAAATGTTTGACGAAAGTCAACACTCATAAAATTTGTATATTGTTACAGCAGTAAGAAGAATGTGTGAAAACAATGTCTAGGACATTACAGTTGTAGCAGAGCCATATATCTTGCCATCTTGTGGGGTGCTCAACAAGGGGATAATGTCAAATTAATTTAGACAAAGAAATTATCACTTATTCCTTTCTATATCAGCATTGGTATTTGATATCAAGATTGCATTCAATGGGATTAAGGAAGGTGAAGACCACTCATGAACTCATGGTGGAGACTTTGCAAATCCTTCAAAAAAAAGAAATGATCTTGATCTCATAACTTAATACAAGGAGGATCATGCATGGGGTGCAGAATTCCAAGCTGATATGTCACTAGAGGACTATTTTACCATCAAGTCCAAGGACTGGCCTAGAGATTGGAACAAGGATTCTTTGAAAATAACAAGGAAAAAATTGAAGGAAGATGAGTGTGAAGGATAGGGAGATTGGTTGGAGGTGCATGGATATATTCATGTTGAGGATATGTGAAATTATGGTGAAAAAGCATAATTCCTTGATACACCATTAGAGCCATCCTATGAGGTTTTCAACACCAGTACAGATGATGGAGATGTTGATAGTACCTAAGATGATTTTTTCCAATTAGCAGGTGTTGATGATTTGACTCCTTATCCCATTTATTATACTTATAATGATGAGGGAATGATTACACCTGAACATGATGAATTTTTTTGGGTGGATGAGTTGCCTTTGGATGTTTATCTATCATCTCAGGAGTTGTGGATAAAGGATTACAAAGGGGAAGAGAATTTTGGGGAGTGTGAATGCAACACAAAAAATTGGCTTGTATAGGTTTGTTCCTATGAGTCCCATCATTTTACATGGAAATTGAACGTGGGTGAGGACATGATTTTGGAAGCCATACAAATTTTGAGGACACTCATACATTGGTAGCATATTTTTTTTGGAAGGCTCCAAGGACACATGATGGATTTGGAGAACTTTCCCTTGCAAAATTTTAGAAACTTAGAGAGGTATTGGTAGTAATGAAAACCAACTACCTACATCTACTTTCATATAGATAACATATTATCACACGTCATGACATGTATTATGGTGTGCTAAAAGGGAAAGAAGAGGAAGTAAACAAACTTACCCATGAGCTTGAGATTACCAAGGATTGTTTGAAGAGCATGTAGATGGCCCTTCAAGAATCAAAGATGTAGGTTGTCGAGATTTATGAGGACCTGAGTCTAGTACGATCATCATCATATATAACAGAGGCTCTGTATTATATAGAATCCATAGCAAGGGAAGTTTCTAGAAGTAATTTTGATTGGATGAAGGAGATTCTTGTGAGAATCTAGCATGAGGAGAAGTTGGATTTGCATGTAGTTGAGGAGAGGTATGAGTTAGAGGTTTTTTATTATGCACATGTTTTTCATCATGGGGATCATGATCCACATCCTTTGGAGATCCCATTAAAGGTTTGAGACTCAACTACAAATGAGATAGTTGAGCATATTACTTGTGGATCAACCAACAAGGAAGTATATGTACCCATTGGTTATTGGATTGAGTATATGATAGAAATGGACACATCACTCTTGGATTCAGGTTCAATTAACATTAGTAGAGCATTGGATACAATTGTGCATACAGGAAACAGGGTGGTACAATATGATGCAATGGTGTATAGCGGTATATATTGGTGTACAATTGGTTTTTGGAGCATTTCCTCCAGAGAGACCTCCTGACAGGGAACTCGAGCATACATTGAGGTTTTATTTACCCAAGATCGAAGAGTGGATGGATGAGCTTCATGGATCAGTATATTCCTCGAAGATTTATCTTCGATTGGGATATCAACAAGTCAAATATAGAAAACATTATACTCATGAGACTATGAGGAACTATTACAAGTTCTTGGTCATACCAGTGGGAATGACCAACGCACCTAACACTTTCCAGTCTTGCATGTAGTTATAGAGGATTTTTTTTTTGTTCTTTGATACTCTCATTACATACAATAGGACATGGGAGGATCACTTGTGGAAATTGGATGAGTCATGGGATACTATGGACATGATCGGGATTTGTCATTTGACTATGTGGTGAGTGTGCAGGGTGCGCAGGAGGAGATCAAGGCTATATTGGATTGGTGCAAAGATATTTTAGCTGAGAGAGTGGTGGATGGAATTATCTACTACAGAGGTTGCATATATATAGTTCTCGAATATACACTTAGGGAGAGGATCAAGAGGGATATGCATGATACACATTTGGTAGGGAAATCTAGGTACTCATATCAGTATGAGGCACTGCATATGGTGGAGATACTTTCTAGGGAGGTGTTTAGACTCCATGGTTTACTTGAGTACATTAACAGTGATCGGGATAGAAGATCTCTAGGTGTAGTTTAGCAGGAGCCAAATAGATTAAAAAGAACATATTTGATCCCCAGTACTTGGTTTACACTAGATGATGGAATATTAGGGACTTATCTCATTGTGACTCCAATGGTTATCAGTAGGCTCAATAGCAGTCAACAAGAATTGGGAGTGGTAGACTTCCAATTTGGTGGTGGTATCCTAACATTCATCTTCGTAATAAATTTATTCAGATGAGGTTGATGATCGACAAAGATGAGGAATGGTCTGCGTCATTTTGGGGATGTTTTGAGAGGATTTATGGATTTTTTTTTTATATGGAGAGGTATTTTTTCCCTCATAATACCCAAGATTGAGTATAGTCGTGGATTGGCAAGTTTTGACTTCACTAAGATGCATCGACTGAGTATTGTTCATGATAGTGGGTACCATGGGAGGAGAGCACAGTAATAGCATGGAGTTCATATGGTTATGATCATAAGGTTACAATATTAGCATGGGACCCTGGGATTACATGGATTGACAGTTCGATAGCTGCTACAGATGGGAGAATAATTTTTTATTATAAAGATCTCATTTCTATAGTGCATTGGAATGGATTACTAGGAGGAATATTTTATGAGGGGTGGAGTGAGTCTTCACAATATTTGATTTCTCTACTCAACTGTATCCATCAAGAGGCCTCTCATGTTAGTACAATGCAAGACAATATTGTGGGCGATAGGTGCTCCACATATTTCAGATTGGTTTTGGACTTGGGGATCACTCTCAGTTTCATATTGGTACAACTTGTTGATCATAGGGTTGTAATGGAATTACTTGAGGACAAGCAATCTTTGGTAAGGGAGGATTGTAATGTCCCCATTTTTGGATTCTATTACTCAACAATTGTAGATGACCTTATGGGTTTATGTCAGGTTGACCATAGGGGTAAATCGATGTTCAAAGGAGGTTCAAGTGTATTGGAGGAGTTATATGAGGCCCAACCTAGTTCATTCACCTTATTTCAACATTAGGATCACTTACGCACAATTTTTTCTTAATTCTATGGCATTCTGACGATTCTCGTAAATTAAAGGTATTATTGAGTATAAATTAATTAAATGCACTCAATCTGTTATTTGGGTCATATTGTTGAAGGGAACACCTTCGTGTAATAGCTCATTGGAGTCGATACCAAAATATATAAAGTTTGTTATGATGAGAAAGACACTTTTGACATCCGAGAACGACTTATAAGCCAAGTAATATCTTTATGGCATTAAAATGGGGTTAATTAGTTAATAAAGTTATTTTACCAAAGTTAAATTATAAAGTCACTTTACTTTATTAAAAATGGATAAAAGAGTTCGAAAAGGGTCAACGAAAGAACAAAAGGGGAATGAAGGGCACCCTGTCTCATTATGGACTTGAAATTTTCTAAAATCGATTTGAGAGAGTTTTTAGGCTTTGGCTCTTGGGACAAAAACCCTAAAGAGTTTTGGATATTGGTTTTAGTGGTGAGACTATCCACCCTAGCTAGTCAAAAGGGATGGATCATTTTGATTTCTTCAGTGAGCTTCATTGTGGCTAAGTTTTGTCGTTGGACGACTGAGATATTTTTTGCAAAGGTTGATTTGGTTAAGAAGGGTGAGTTTGGGTCAGAGGTTAGATATTTGGTGTTGTGGCTACATTTTCTAGAATGTGGACCCATTTTATTCATTGTTAGATGAGTTATAGTGTGAAGGGGTGATTTCTTATAGTGGCGGACGTGTTTCTGAGAAGAGAGGTCGATTTTTCCTTGTGGAAAATTATATTCCTTTGATGGGGGTCATTTCCCTTTGTTGTTGGGTCCTATTACCCTAGTGGAGTTCGATTTTCTTTGGTTGGACGAATTACCAAATAGCTGGGTCGATTTCTTTCTTGTATTGGATGATATCATTCCTTGTGAAAAACTTTTCTTATTGGGAGGATGATCCTTCCTATGGCTATGGTTTATATAGTTGAAGGGGGAATTTAGTTGTTGCCGAGAAGGTCAAACAAAGGCAATTGTATCTACATGACTACTATTCATATATGGATTGATGTGCTTTCATATACTAGTTGTCTTATCTAGTTTCTAGACCTGTTATCAGCATAGGAGATATATTATAGTGTTTTGTCACTTATAAGCTTAACAGTCTCAACACGTTCATAGGCAGAAAGCATAAAAAATACACCAGGTTTGTCTATCATTCCTAATGTATTGTTGTTGGAGGTATTCAATGTATTTTTTTCCACCATAAGTTTAAATGCAATAAATGTTCTTAAGTTTCAATATTGGTTTGTTGTAAACCATTCACATAGAGTATCAATAAATCTATGTTGTGTTTTATTCATTGTATCAGTTGTACATTGAGGATATTTTGTTCTTGTTGTATTAAAGGGAGTTTTTGGTACATTTGAATGATACATAATCCACACATAACACTTCATAAAATCATTCTAAAATACACAACAGTATAGTGGGAGTTTTGACCGTGAAAACAGTTATAGCCTCAGTGTTTGACGAAAGTCAACACTCTGAAAACTTGTATATTGTTACAACAGTAAGAAGAAAGTGTTCAAATAGTTTCTATGAAACCACAAACATCCTCAATCATAGGCCAATGATACCCTCAAGAGGCCAGGTGTAGTTTTTTGAGGAACATTTCTTGGCCTTAGATGGTTAGAAGTTTCCTTTAGGGATTACCATTCACATTTCCTCACCTAACCATGTCCAGGGCCCTAATACCCATATCTAGTGCTAAACAATGCTAGTGGAACCTATATACCTAATTAGAGGAAATTCATGTCCTTAATAGGTCATTTGTGGTGGTTCAAAGTGTTATTCTCGGCCTCATAGGCCTATAGTATTTATTTAGGGACTGACTCTTGGATTTGTTCCTTGAACCATATTTAGGTTCCAAATATTCATATTCAATGTTCAAAAACTCATAATGTTGATTATCCCCATTCAGAGACCAAGGATACCCTAGAAAGGTCCTTTGTTGTGAATCAAGATGTTGTTGATGGCCTTATATGCCTAGAAGCTTCCTTTAGGACCTAAGGCTCGTATTTACTCTTTCAATCATCTCCAAGGACCCAAGACCCATATCCAGTGATTGAAAAACCATAACAATGCCCATGCCCCCACTTGAAGGCAAAATATCCCCTCGTGGAGTCATCCATGGTAATTTGAGGTTTCATTTGTGACCCTTGATCCATAGAAGTTTCCTAATACCTAAAGAAGTTAAGTGTGGTAGTTTGAGGTGACATGTTTGGCCCTAGTTACAAGATTTCTACTTTAGCTAAGGCTTGCGTTTGCCCCTTGGACCATGTCAAGGAACTTCACCTTTATTAGCCTTGTTCATGGAACTTGAGCATGAGAAGCTATGTTTAGGGTTGAAGTTTATTGTTTCCCTTCCTTGACCAATGTCAAGGGACTTATGATGTTGCTTCCCTAACATGACTATGGTCAAGGGCCTCCATGCCCAACTATGTTGTTTGAAACATCTTAATGGCACATATATCCAAATATAAGGGAAAATTACCATTAATGAGGGTTCATATCACTATGTCTAAGTTTTATTCTTGGCCCTTAAGCTCAAGAAGGTTCAAGAAGGATACAACATATTCTTGTTAGACCTCTAGACACATTCTTTGTCCACAAGTATGCTTAGTCACAATAGTGTAGGTATGCTCTAGACTAGGATTAACAAATTTAACATAAGTGTTTGTCTATGAAACTACACACACATATAGAGTCACTATGCAGATTCCAAATTTATAATTTAAAAAAATAAATGATATTATTTATACATATTTTATCCATAGTATAATTTTTATTGCCTTAATCATTTTTAGAAAATGTTAACACATGGGCTTGTAATTTTAACGATATAATGACTTTCATAATTAAAATATATATATTTAATTCACATTATAAATTTTTAAAAAAATTGGCCATGCACAAAACAATGCATTCTCTATAATTTTACAAAAAAAATTAAAGAAATTCTATCATTTAGGTACTCAACAGGAACATGTGCATTATATTTTGCATGAAAAATAACATACCATTTTTAGAGAAATTCTAATTTTATAGTGATACACAAATTCTAAAAGCTATTTCAATTTCCTACATTTCATCTTTTTACACCATATTCAAATACATTGTAAAAGTACATCCAAACATCACTCAAGTTTAATAGATTGTTGTTTTCCCATGTTTACATTTCCATTAATGCTTTATGAAAAACTAATTTCTATGTTTACATTTCCGTCACCCCAATTTCATTTGTCTTTTTATACTATAATAATATGAACAAAATTAAATATTTTTTAACTAATTCCAATGCATAAATTACTCGTATATTTACAATAAAAATAAAAGTAAACATATGTAATATATAATAATTAATTTAAAGCAAAAATAAATATTATATCATACAAAAAAATATAAATAGTTAAAAATAAAAAACTATTATAACTAGCAACAACCACTTTATAAAAGTGGTTGATATATTCTTATATCAACTAATTTAAGAACATGTGTTTCCTCTTAAGAGGTCACAATAGCTGGGCAGAGGGGGTCCCTTGTCCCATAAACAAGGGGGTCTCGTACACCAATTAGGTGTCTGGCTTGGCCCTGACCTTAAAAATGGATTATTATTATTATTATTATAAATTGGTTGTTGCTAGTTGAGGGTGGACATAACTTGGGGATAACCATTAATATATTAATACATAATTAATTTATTAATTAATTATTACATAAACTTAATATATAATAATAATTTATTAATGTAATAAATTAATGTATTGGATTAATGCATGAATGTACATAAACTAGCAACAACCACATTAAGTAAAAAGTGGTTGATATATCTAGACCATTAATTTTAAAAGGGTGGAAAATATCAACCCATGCATGGCCACAAACATGAACACATTTATACATTTTAAATGTAATAATTAAGTATTATTTAGTAATTACTAAATTATTATTTAAAACAATTTTTTTAGTTAGTATTATTATTAATTAAATAATTTATTAAAAATAATAATAAAAATATATGTAATGATTTTATTAATAAATTATTAAAAAGAATTAAATAATAATCAATTATTAATAAGAATTTGATAATAGCCCCATATGGGGTGACAGGTAGCGTAGACGTGCCAAATGGCTTAGCTTTAAGCCGAGGTTTAATTGTTGGAGGCAGTCCACTTAACACCCGCATTACGGATGCAGGACAGCCATAACAGCTCTGCGATGGGAGGACTTCTCCCGTGAGCGAGCATTAACGCGCTTGGCAAGCGCAATGTTAAGGGCGGTCATGGGTATTTGCAGTCTGATTATTGGTTTTTTCTTGCTCCGGGCTCGGCTCTGCTCTGCGTTTGGAGGTGCT
>SNQJ01S0006212.1:146211-159901 GCA_010110895.2 Picea sitchensis
TAAAGTATTAATGTATAATACATTATTTAAGTATTAATACATTAAAGTATTAAAGTATTAATATTATTGAATATATTAATGTATTAATTAATTAATACATTACACTATTAATGTATTATTTTATTAGTAACACATTAATGCAGTAATTACATTAGATTGTTTTATTCCTTCGATGTATATTGATCTTGGATTATTCATTGTTAATTTTTGTTGACCATGACCATGGGAAACTTCTATAGACCATCACTATTGTTGACCTTCACTTTGTATGAACTTCACTATTCTTAACATCGGTTAAGCATGACCATGGTTGACTGTGGTTGACCATGGTTGATAATGGTTAACTATGTTTGACAGTTGTTGTCCATAGATGACCATGGATGGCCATGACTATGGATGACATTCACCACGTTTGACCTTAAGTATGACTAATGTTGATCATTACCTCAAATAAGGTTGACTATTATTGACTATGATCAAGAGTATGGTTAAATATAGTTGAATTTTTCCATGATTGACTATGGTTGAGTATGGTTAACCATGGTTGTGCTTGACATGGACCAAAGCTTAGTATGGTTGATCATGGTTGAACTTCATCGGAGTTGACTATGGGTGACTATACACATGGTCGATATTCGTAGACCATGTGGAAATGCTTATGCTAGACCATGTTGATTATGATTAACCATGGTCAAATTATGACACTAGGTTTTGTTCATCATATGACATCATTAGGTTATGGTCATCACATTGCGACGTAAAGTTTTTTTTGTCAGAATATGGAATTAGAATAGGCTTGTCACACACTGACATTGCGATGTTAGGAAATGGTCATGTTATTGCAATGTTGGGCTATGTTTGTAAAATTGTGACATTGGGTTACGAACATCACATTGGAACAAAGGGTTATGCTCCTCACATTACAACATTTGGAAATGTTTCTCACATTATGACGTTAGGATATTTGTATCACATTGTGGTGATGAGGGTATGTTCACAACATTGCAACAATGAAGCTATGTTCATGACACTAGAACAATAAGTCTATGTTTGTCACATTGCGATGTTAGGAAATTATCACCTCATTGTAATGCTAGGCTATGTTCATCACATTGTGATGTTGGGAAATGATCACCACATTGCATTGTTAGGCTATGTTTGTCACTTTGCAACATTGGGTTACGTACATCAGATTGCAACAATGGGTTATGTTTGTCACATTGCGACATATGGAAATGTTTCTCATTATGAAGTTATGATATTTGTATCACATTATGGTGATGAGGTCATGTTCATCGCATTGCGACAATGAGGCTATGTTCATCACATTGTGATGATGAGGCTATGTTCATCACATTGCGAGGATAGGGAAATGTTTGTCACATTACAATGTTACCATGTTTGTCAGAATGTGATGCTACTAGACCTTTCTCTTACACGGAAGAGGGATCATTTTTAATTTACCGAATTCCGCGCGCACTCTACAATCTGGACTAGGGTTTCGGGTTTTAGCCGAACTGCTACACTCCCATCCCTACTGGGGCCATGACTCAAAAGGAAGGAGGGTCGAATGGCACCTCCTACAACCAAGACACCGCGAACGAAAGCACCAGCGAGGGGTTTAAGCGACCGCCCTTTGAGCCTCGGCCACACTTGCGAGCAACACTTATCATGGAAGGAACCTTCAAGGACCGAGAGATGGACATCGACCCAGAAAATGCAGCCACCCCTGCTACAACACTGATAACTTGGCTCCCTGGAAAATGCATTCCTCAAGCGCCGCAAGCCCCGAAGTACATTGTCAACTCTCCGCATATAGAAGAGCAAAAATAGTATATGAGAGACCATGCCCTCGTAGGGAAATTCCTAGGGTTATGGTCGTTAGAGAGGGATTTAATCAAATGGATACAGTACTGGTGGAAGCCAAAAGGGCACTATGAATTACAACTGGGCTCAAAGGGATTTTTTACAATCATACTAGGCAATCTTGAGGACCGCACTCACATCTTTGATGGGGGACCTTACTTTTTTAACTCAGCAGGACTCTTTTTAAGATTCTGGACCGAGAAGTTCAGCCCTGAAAAGGAAGATTTTTCCCATGCTCCATTGTGGATTCGACTATACTCTCTCCCCCAAGAGTTCTAGCTGGAAGAGGTCTTGGCCGGTATAGGAAATACCATTAGAATCTACGTAAAGTCTTCAGAAGATACCAAACAGAGGCGATGCACCTCTTATGCGTGAATTTTTGTATACCTGAATATAGCTAAACCATTGTCGGGAACCATCATTCTCGAGTACCAGGACGAAGACTAGATCCAGACCATCGACTACGAACACATTCCTTTCAGGTGTCGGAAATGCCATGAACATGGTCATCTGTTTAGAGAATTCCCCCTCAACACAGCTCACAAAGAAGGGAACCCAAAAGGCGGAAAAGACAAGGACGACTTCGTTCAACCAGGAGGGAAAAGAAGACAAGAAGGGCGAAAGCATCAAAACCAAGTTAGTAAAGATCCCTCTACTAGTAACAAATTTGCAATATTACAAGATCAACCAGAGGACCGCTCAACCAAGATAAATCCCAGTGAGCTCCCCGTGGATAAGCCCTCCCATTCTAGGGGACAGGAGGAAGAACGAACACCACAGGGGAAGGAAGCCGATCACCCCCCACAAATCACAACAGGGGATCCGCAAGATCTCTTGGAGACCGAGGACAGTGATGCCGATATGGAAATAGAACAGAAAGATCTAGCCGGGGTGGACCTGGAACACCTCGAACACGCCTACAGACAACAACAATTGTACACTATACCCCGGGATCAATTACAGAAAGTACATAAGGTATTTCTCAACTCCTCCGTCAGCTCCACAGTGTGATACAGTAAGGGCTTGGAGATAGAGAGCAGTCAATCAAAGAACCAGAGTAAAACCCAGAAAGATGACAAGAAAAGAGGTCGGAAGTATACTAACAAACTCATACAGGAAATAGGCCATTTTATGGTCAATTCAGGGCAAATCCACCTCATCTCAGACAGTTTTCCTCCCCTCCCTACCCCCCCGTCATCATGAATATTATCTCTTGGAATATTAGGGGCCTCAATGGACGTAGCAAGCAAAAATTGCTACGGGATCTGATCTTTGCGGAGAAACCGGACATAGTAATACTACAGGAAACAAAATGCTCAACTGAAGACATTGATAAGATACTCCCCTATTGTTTGAAGCAAGGGGAAGCAATGTCAACTACAACTACATGTATAGCTGGAGGATTGGCTATTATATGGAACCCCAACTCAGTGCTATTAGAGAATTTTATTACCACTAAATGGTCTATTACGACGGATTACATGATTATAGGATCCAATAAGCCCAGACACTTGACCAATGTCTACGGCCCAGCCAAACCAAGGCACAAAAAGGCCTTCCTCAGTAGTCTGGAATACCTCTCCAACCTGACTAGATACAATCGTTGGACCATAAGGGGCAATTACAACCTCATTCGAAATCTGGAGGAAAAAAAAGGGGGATCACGGTGCCTAGATCAAGACACTAATGATTTCAACATCCTCATAGATAAACTCAATCTAATCGACCTGGAAGCTATCAACGGAACTTTCACCTAGACAAACAGAAGAACTGGATCACACCAAATTGCTTGCAAACTTGATCGTTTCCTAATCTCTAATTCCCTTATGCTGGAGGGAATAGCTATGGAAGCAAGTATTCTAAACATTCATGGCTCGGATCACTAGCCCATTCAGTTGTGGATGGAAGTGCCGACGTCACCAGGGAAAAAACCATTCCAGTTCGAACAATTCTGGCTCAACCATCCAGACTTCCAAGCTAAGATCCAGGATTGGTGGAGGCAGGCAGAGGTTACCCATGGCTCCAAGATGTTCAGATTTCAGCAAAAGTTAAAAAACCTTAAACAACTCATCAAAACTTGGAGCAAGCAAACCTTTAGCAACATCTTTGACTCCCAAAAGTAGTTATCAGAGCAGATGAAGACGATTCAAACTCATATCCGACTACAAGGGTTAACAGATGAGCTAAAATCCCAGGAAGCAATAACCACTCAACAATTGGAGGCCAGAAAAGCACAGGAAGAGATTCTATGGAAACACATATCATGCATCCAGTGGATCAAGGAGGGGGACCACAACACCAAGTTCTTCCATAGATCCATCATGCAACGCCGCCATACCAATAGAATCACACACTTAATTTCCACCAATGGTGAGCCAATTCTTTCCCATGAAGACCTGGAAGCAACACTAACAGATTATTATAAATACCTCCTCACGAAACCTTCTCCAAACACATCGGAAGCCATAGCTAAGGTAACACAACATGTGCTTGCCCTTGTCACCAGGGAGAAAAACTCAGCCCTGCTTTAGCCCATCACAATCGAGGAGGTATATCAGGCTCTGCAAGACACTCCAAGAGGCAAGGCACCCGGCCCGGATGGATTCACCAACGATTTTTTCCACCACTGTTGGCCGATGATCAGGGTAGAGGTCTGGGAAATTATTGAACACTCTCGTTCTACTGGAAAGGTCCTTCAAGCTCTCAACGCTACCTTCCTCACTCTCATTCCCAAAGAGGGGCAGGCTCACCATCCCAAGAAGTTCAGACCTATAGCCCTATGCAACGTCATTTATAAACTTCTAACAAAGGTGATAGCCTGAAGACTCAAGCCCATTCTGCCTACTATCATCTCCCTGGAACAATCTAGCTACATAGAGGGCAGAAAAATCCTGGACAACATTATTCTTGCTCATGAGGTGATTCACTCTATGCAGAAAACCAAATTTCCAGGTATGATCCTTAAATTAGGTCTCTCTAAAGCCTTTGATAAGATAAGCTGGGACTATATGAGGGAACTTCTCCTCGCCTTTGGCTTTGACAAACTTTGGGTGACGTGGATATTGAACCTTACCTCTACTTCTTTTTTCTCTAAACTTATGAATGGCGTCCCCTCTCGTCCCTTCACCCCTTCAAGAGGAATTAGACAGGGTGACCCTCTTTCTCCCTTCCTCTTCATTATAATGGCAGAAGGTCTTAGTCAATGCATTCACACGGTAGTTGCAAACAACACTCTGGCAGGTCTACCGTTACATGGCATCTCCCCTCCTATTTTGCATAGCCAATTTGTGGATGATACGCTCCTGATGGGAACCCCAACGGTGCGGGAAGAAAAATCCATTCTCCAGATCCTCCAGACCTTCTCTGAAGCCTCAGGTCTAGACTACAACAAAGACAAGTCCCTAATCTTTTTCTTTAATACCGCCCCCCTTATTCAGCACCATATCTCTGATCTTTTAGGTTTCCAAAGAAGCTCCCTTCCGTCCAAATACTTGGGTATCCCTTTGATCGATAACGCCCTTCGAAACTCCTCTTGGGAGCATTTTATCTCTTCTTTTACTAAGAAGCTCTTATCCTGGACCCTCAGAGTTCTTAACCTTCCAAGCCGTCTTAGTCTCCTCCGAGCTATTCTCTAGTCCCTTCCCACCTACATCTTCTTGGTGCTGGCTGCTCCTAAATTTGTACTCTCAACTATTAAAATCTTACAGAGGAACTTCCTGTGGCATGGTCTCAACACAGGGAAGAAAATAGCGCTTTTCAGCTCGGACAAACTCTGTCAGCCTAAATCACAAGGAAGCCTTGGCTTACGAGATCCTGCCATCATGAACAAAGTCCTCAGCACCAAAATATGGTGGCGATGGCTTAAGAAACCCTAGGACCTCTGGGAACGGTTATGGAGGAAGAAATATGCACCCGAGGTAGCAGAAAAAAATCTCATACGTTGGAATGGTGACACACCAGGGTCTTTAATTTGGGCAGCGGTTAAGCAGAATAGACAACTTGTCACCCAACATGCCTTCTGGGAAATTAGGAATGGGAAAACAACCCTATTATGGAAATATTCCTAGCAACAATGGCTAATTATGGACCACGAGGATTGGGCTGAGCACATCAGCACCCAAGCCACATAGGCAGGCCTAACAACAATAGCAGACTATTCGCTGGATGACCCTCAAGATAACACTTGGCGGCATTGGCATATGGATAGGGAAAGCATGAACCTGGATGGCCACGTGGATCTGGGCCCCTACCAGAACGAAATGCTTAAACAAAAAATCCCCAAGCTCACGGGAGAGGATATTCTCCGATGGGGATACCGGCCAAGAGGCACATACGGAATATGAGAAGCTTACCACATCAAGATCCAACCGAACCTGGCACCTACACGGGCTGTTTGGCACAAGATTTGGAACCTCAGACATTGGCCCAAAATAACCCTCTTCCTCTCGCTCGTGATCCACTCAAGAATACTAACCTAGGACAACCTTTCCAAAAGAGGCTTTTTGGGGCCTTCCATTTGCATACTCTGTGGGGAGACAGCTGAAACCATGAATCACCTCCTCACTTCTTGCACGTACACCGCACAAATTTGGGACCAAAGTGAGCTCATCATGCGCACCTCAGATTGTGTTCGAGACAACTTCGTCGACACTATCACAAACTAGAGGGACTAAGTGTTTCATTCTCCCCTCCTCAATCGTATCTGGCAATTTCTTCCTGGTTTCATCCTTTGGCAGGTATGGAAGGAAAGAAATAGAAGACTTTTCATGAACGTTTTCCTCCCATGGAAACACTGCTATAATCGTTGTCGCCTCAACATTCTGGAAACTCTCAACCTCCAACCTTGGAATGAAATAGACCTGACCAATAATCCCTCAGAAATTATGATCCTTAAGAACTGGCTACCTCTCCTTTCCCCTCACCCCCTTATCCTCTCTGCCCCTCCCCTCACCATCAATCCCTCCTCTTGGTTAGTCCCTCCTGCAGACTTCATCAAACTCAACTTTGATGGGGCCTCCAAAGGCAATCCAGGAGCTGTTATGGAGCTGTTTTCCGTAATCACCATGGGCACATCATTCTCATTAATGCAGGCTCCCTTGGTCACACCATGAACAATGTGGCAGAACTTTGGGCACTCACTCAGGGGCTGCAACTCACCATGGATCACAATTTTTCCCAGTTGATTGTAGAGGGTGACTCCCAGATCATCGTCAATCTCCTCGGCAGACTTTTAAACGGAGCAGATCCGGACAAATTTCACCCAACTGGAGACTCTCGCATGGGCTAAAGACCATAACAGACTTACTGCAACCCAATCAGGTGGTCATACCTTCTCACATCAGAAGGAGTGCGAATCAGGTAGCAAATAAATTGGCTAATCTAGGGGTCAACTGGGATGGACCAAAAATCCTCTGCAACTCTTCCCTCACTCTGGATCACCCTATCCTCTAACAATGTATCCGCAGAGTTGCGAAAGTGGATAAACACTTGTATGGGATGCTAGGGCCAGCCACCTGGTGCATAGAGGAGGTGCGGAGGTGCCAACAAGGCAGCGAGCCATGTGCCCGGCTCATTCCAACAACTGCTGACTCCCTCCTGCAATAAATGGTATTTACATCGATTGCAGGGGCATTTACTCGGGCTCCTCTCACCTCTATTTCGTTGGGTGCAATGTCTTCTCTGTTTTTTTGTGTTACCATCCCGCGGCTCTGGCCTGGTTCTGCTTGTTTTCTCATGGTGTTTATGATCCCCCACCCGCTCCAGGTCCTCCCCTTTGGTCTAGCAAACCACTCCAACTTACCGGCCCAAACCATGCCGCAACAGCGAGGTAGACCACATAGGGGTTCTCCCTGGCATCCCCGATGGCCTCGCGCTTCAGCCTCTCCTCCTGGTTCGCCTTCAACTCTCCCCTTTCCGCTCCTACTACCTGAGATAACAATTCTCAATCCCTACACCACACCTGTCCCCTGCTTCGAATGCCTAGCCTTAATTGACAAAAGGCCGAGCCCTTCACGGCGCCACCTCACCGCTCCTTCAACCTCCAGGAACTCCATTCCTCCCCCTGCGCCGGACATTACTTCCTCAAAATCGCCCATGGGGATTCCTTCTCATGGTTGGTCCACTCGTAACAAGGCATCGATGTCCTCTAACTCAAAGCCGGATTTGCAATGGCAAGAAAACTTCACCATCCTTTACGACTTGGTCTTTGAACTCCATCAAGGAGTGGAGGACCTCCATTTTCGGTTACAGCTTGTGGATGGGAGGCTCTCAACCCTCCTCCAGCTTCTTTCCACCAACAAAGAAGCCTCTCCTGATGATTCAGAATAAGTTCCCTCCACTGCAAGTGACAACGAGAAACTCAGGAAGCAGGGTGCAGCAGAGGTCGTTGAGGAGCCGGTTCGGCAGGAGGTCAAGGAAGCAATCATGGCCATTCGTAAGCAGGTGCACATTCTGTTGGGAGACGCCGAGGTCATTGAGGAGCTGGTTCGACAGGAGGTCAAGGAGGAGATCATGGCTAACAAGGATGTGTGCACCGGGGACGATGACATGCAATGGGCAATCTGAGGGACAACTATTGAAGAGGAGTCGTGGCCAGGCTATCTGCCAGAGTATGTGCCAGACTATACGCCAATTGTCTAACCCCTCAAGGGGTATGTTCTTTTTTAATAGTTTCTCCTCTAGTAGCATCTTTTTCAGCTTAGCTTTGTGTTTTCTAAGACTAATAAGAATTCAGGTGTTAGAATTACCCGGTTGGCTGAACTGGTTTCTCCTTTTGGAGCAGTTCAGTAACTACAACTCGGATGACACTCAGTTTTGTACTCATGGTCTGGTTCTTTGAAGGCCCTTATATATAAAATTACTTACTTACAAAAAAATAATGTGACGCTACTATGTTCTTCACATTGCGAGAATATGTTTATGTTCATCACATTCCAATGTTGAGAAATGCTCATCTCATTGTAATGTTGGGTTATGTTTGTCACATTCTGACATTGGGTTTCGTACATTACATTGTGATATTGGGTTGTGTACCTCACATTGCGACAATGGGTTATGTTCGTCACATTGCAAAATGTGTAAATGTTTCTCACATTATGACATTAAGATATTTGTATGACATTGTGGTGATGAGGCTATATTCAACACATTGCAATGATGAGATTATGTTCATCACACTGCGACAATATGGCTATTTGCGTTTCATTGTGATGTTGGGGCTACGTTCACCCTATTGCGACGATAGGGCTATGTTCATCACATTGCGACATTACTATGTTCGTCAGAATGTGACACTACTATGTTCATCACATTGTGACAATATTGTTATGTTCATCACATTCTGATGTTGGAAAATGGTCATCTCATTCCAATGTTAGACTATGTTTGACACTTTGCGACATTGAGAACTACATACATCATATTTCAACAATGGACTTCATTCATCACATTGTGATAAGTGGAAATGGTTCTCACATTATTACGTTAGGATATTTGTATCACATTATGGTGATGAGGCTATGTTCATCACATTGTGACAACAAGTCTGTGTTCATCACACTATGACAATATGGTTATTTTCATCACACTGTGATGATGGGGTTACATTTGTCATATTGTGACGATGGAGTTATGTTCATCACATTGTGACATTACTATGTTTGTCAGAATGTGAGGCTAGTATGTTCATCACATTGTGACAATATGACTATCTTCATCACATACTGATGTTTGGAAATGGTCATCTTATTGCATTGTTAGGATATGTTTGTCACATTGTGACATTGGGCTTCATACATTACATTGTGAAATTGGTTTGTGTACCTCATATTGCGACAATGAGTTATGATTACATAAATTGGATTATAAGTCATCACTTAAATGTAACTCAGTTTTTAAGTTTTGTCTTAGATAAATATTGGGCTTGAAGAATATAAATGGTGGTAATTTCCTGTATAAGATCATCACATTGTGACGATGAGGTTATGTTTGTCACACTACGACAATATGGATATTTTCATCACATTGCGACGATGGGTCTATGTTCGTCACATTGCAATGATAGGACTATGTTCATCACATTGCAACATTAATATGTTTGTCAGAATGTGACAATACTATGTTCATCACATTGCAATCTTGCGAAATGGTCATCTCATTGCATTGTTAGGCTATGTTTGTCACTTTGCGATATTGTGTTGTGTACATCACATTGCAAAATGGGTTATGTTCATCACATTGTAACATGTGCAAATGTTTCTCACATTATGATGTTAGGATTTTTGTATCACATTATGGTGTTGAGGCTATGATCATCACATTGAGACAACGAGTCTATGTTCATCACACTGCGACAATATGGCCATTTTTCATCACATTTTGATGATGGGGTTACATTCATCACATTGCGATGACAAGGCCATGTTTATCACATTGCGGTGTTACTTTGTTTTTCATAATGTGATGCCAGTGACGTTACTATGTTTGTCAAAATATGATGCTACTATGTTCATCACATTGTGTCAATATGGCTATGTTCATCACATTCCGATGTTGGGAAATGGTCATCTCATTGCAATGTTAGGCTATGATTGTCAAATTGCGACATAGGATTTTGTACATTACATTGCGACATTGGGTTGCATACCTCACATTGCAATGATAGGTTATGTTCCCCACATTGCAACATGTGAAAATGTTTATCACATTATGATGTTAGGCTATTTGTATCACATTGCAGTGATGAGGCTATGATCATCTCATTGCAATGACGAGGTTATGTTCATTACACTATGACAATGGGGCTATGTTTGTCCATTGCGACGATAGGGCTATGTTCATCACATTGCCACATTACTATGTTTGTCAGAATGTGACATTACTATGTTCATCACATTGAGATGTTGGGAAATGGTCATCTCATTGCAATGTTGGTCTATGTTTGTCACATTGAGACATTGAGTTGTGTACTTCACATTGCAACAATGCGTTATGTTCATCAAATTACAACATTTGGAAATGTTTCACATTATGACTTTAGGATATTTGTATCACATTGCAGTGATGAGGTTATTTTCATCACATTGCAACAACAAGGCTATGTTCATCACACTTTGACAATATGACTATAACTATTAATTATAACCAATAACATTAATTAATAAAATTAATAAAGTATTATGAACAATTTATTAATATTATTATTAATAACTATAATATTATTAATAAAATATTACTATGTATTAATCTTCTTATTAATAGTAGTTTATATATAAATTTAAATTGTTACAATAGTGTTATATAAGTGCAAAGTTTAAAACGATTGTTTATTAATTGTTTCCTGTAGCATCAAAAACTGATATGTCGATTGAGCAAACCAGTGAGAATTTAGTTTTATAATGATTTATATATAAAGTTAAAACATTACAATAGTGTTAGTATTATATATACGTGCAAAGTTTTAAGCCATTGTTTATTAATTTGGAACCAGAGTTGTAATAATTAATTTATAATAATTGATTTGATTGAAAGATTTTTTTTTTTTTTTTGTAGCCTTAAAAAAATGATATGTCCATTGAGAAAACTAGTGAGAATTTATGTCCATTGAGAAAACCAGTGAGAATTTAGTAATATTCCTTATAAGTCATAGATTTTTTCCATATTATTTTTGTACTGATTATTCTTTTTATTTGTTTGGAAAGCCAATATGCAGTGGCTTGGATAGTAAGGAAATCAAATCCTGCAATTGTAAATTAAATGGATAGTACGGAAATCAAATCCAAGGGAGATTCTAAAGGTAAAACTAGAAAGGATTCATTCTTAAGGTAAAACGGGACGGAGATTTAATAATTGAAAACATAGGCATACATTTTAAAAAGAAAAATGTTGTTATTATATTGGTAAATAAATAAAAATGTTGCTATTATATTGGTGAAATATTGATAAAAGAGCAACAGTCGCACCCGACTCAAAATTTTGTGTAATTGTTATGGATCCTTTGAAAGGGATAGGACGTATGACATTTCTTTTCCTATTACATACCATCGATATGTAACTTAGATTTAACAGTGTTATAACCTTGCATTTATTGGATGATCTTATACACAAAATTACCATCATTTGTATTTTTTAAGTCGAAAGGCGTATACTTATTGGAGATGGGCACAATTAATGATCTTTTAATATTAAATTATAATCTGATGATTATGCATATTCTTAGTCGTCCTCCAAAATCAATGAGTCAAATTTATTGTTGATAACTTCTTTGCTTAAAAAAAAAATGAGTTACACTTAAGCGAATATAGATAATGGTGGTAACTCTATACCCATTCTCAACTATTCTATCAACCGAGTCAACATTGTATCGAAACACTTAATGTATCCATATTCTGTAAAATGCTAATTTTAAATAATCTAATTTTAAATATATATAAATTTCAAAATGTTAACCAACAAAAATCTAAATTTCAAAACCTTATTGTATCTGATCATTCCATTCGAGGTTGAAGCAACAAACAAACTTGGGCCGGCTGCCTTATTCCAACGTAAGTCCATTGCATGGAAACACTTATTGCATCCATATTCTGTAGATGCTAGCCATATTATCCACTTTGTAAAACATAACCATTAGAAATAGACCACCCGCAAATAAAAAGGTAATTGGTTGAAGCAACACACAAACTTGAACTTAAGAGTTTAGTTTATAACGAGTCCATAT
Organism: Picea sitchensis; assembly: GCA_010110895.2. Taxonomy (NCBI): domain Eukaryota; kingdom Viridiplantae; phylum Streptophyta; class Pinopsida; order Pinales; family Pinaceae; genus Picea; species Picea sitchensis. The sequence continues at coordinate 158,792 of SNQJ01S0006212.1, forward strand.
TTATGTTGATAGGTGTCTTTTCTATGGGAATGGGTGGATTAATCAACTTTTTAATCATAAATTTCAATTTTAGGGTTGGCAATTGAAGATATTGGCATATTCTTCCTCGTCCTCTCTAATCAATGGATGAGATTTTGATAAATTAACTTCCGCTCATTTATAAAGATGTACATTAATAAGATTAAAAAATTACTTGATCATCACCAGATTGCCACATTCAAAGATTAAGAAATAACAACAAAAATTATTGTTCATGGACAGATGTGTATGGCCGCTTGTGGCCGCGTATGAATTGTGAGTATCTACCTTGTCGTTTCATCTGTGTGTTTTACATTGCGCCGTCATTTTTTTACCAGGGTAGGCGCGTGGATGTGAAGTGCTTTGTGTGGGCATATTACCTAGTTCCTTCATTTGCTTTTCTCCATTCCCCGCTTTCATCATGTCTTAGATTAACCATTTCTTTCTTCTGACGTTATATGAGTGGCTTTTCGAAATTCATGATGCTAAAGAGAAAAGCGTTTCGAAAAAGAATCTCTATTGTTCCCTGATGCCATGCTTACTTAAAATGAGGTTTGATCAGGCTTTAATTCAAAGGTTTTCTATTTATTTCATAGCAAATTCTATTTTCTATTTCATAATAGTAGATTTGACCATACTTCACCATTTTCACTGTGATGGTCATGATGGGCAAAATGATCATATCATAAGAAGAAAATGCGTTGGTGCGTAGGTTATTAGGGTTACCTCCCTAAAATATAACTTTAATATAATTTTAAATTTTAATATAATTTTAAATCTTATAAAATTTTAATATAAATATAAATTTTGTTTTTAATATAATTTTAATATAATTAAATTTTATAAGTTCAAAAAGAATTATTTTTTAAAAAATTGTAAAAATATTTAGTTTTAAGTTAATTAGATATATTTTTAATTGAATTTTTAATAAATTAATTAAATATAATTTTACATTTTATGGTTTCATGGTTTCATATTTTTAAAGGTAATTATTATTTATAAATCAAATTAATCATTTTACAATATAATTATTTTCTAATTTTAAAAATCAATATAATTATTTTCTAATTTTAAAAATCAATTAATATTTAT
>SNQJ01S0006212.1:164618-177254 GCA_010110895.2 Picea sitchensis
AAAATCACATCCGGAGAACTCGCGAACCCCGAAAGCCCGACGTAATTAACGTAACACTTAAACCTTCTTCAAGGATTAATTAATGACTGTTTAAGTAAGACTTGATTATATCGCGAAATCGGAGATCGCGGATTCGGGGTTCAATATGCGCCAAATCTTTGTTGTGGGAAGACCCGAATCCCGACAGGGTGTTACAAGGCCACAGTCATGGGGGCCGGTCATGTAGACCCAGGTATAGCCAGTAGGGGCTAGCCCTTAGAGATGGAGCTCATCGAAATATCGGGGATCGAGAGTCTGTGAGGACAGAGGTTTGTGATGACTAAAGTCGCGAAATCCCGAAACCCCGATGAGAAGTTGTCATATAGGAACGGGTCGTATAGACCAAAGGCTTAACCAAGCCGGGCTGAGGCAAACCAGGGGCGCATCGAAAAATCGTTCCATCGGAGATCGGGGATTCGAGAGGACGGGGACCCTCGACACCGCAACCTACGAAACCCTGAATCCAGATATTGAACCAGGGATGGGCATTTTGCAACTGCAGGTTTCTGGAGATTTCTCATTAGTGGGAGATCAATCCAAAAATTTTTAAAACTACGATAGTGGGTTTGTTACAAAAAATCACCCTCTTCCTATGGCTTGTGATCCACTCAGGCATACTAACTCGGGAAAACCTTTCCAAAAGAGGCTTTGTGGGGACTTCCATCTGCATACTCTGTGGGGAGACAATTGAAACCATGAATCACCTCCTCACTTCTTGCCTGTACATCACACAAATTTGGGACCAAAGTGCGCTCATCATGCACACCTCAGATTGTGTTCGAGACAACATCGTCGACACTATCACAAACTGGGGGGACCAAGTGTTTCATTCTCCCCTCCTCAATCGTATCTGGCAATTGCTTCCCGGTTTCATCCTTTGGCAGGTATGGAAGGAAAGAAATAGAAGACTTTTCAGGAACGTTTTCCTCCCGTGGAAACACTGCTGGAATCGCTGCCGCCTCAACATTCTGGAAACTCTCAACCTCCAACCTTGGAACGAAACATACCTGACCAATAATCCCTCGGAAATTCTGATCCTTAAGAACTGGCTACCTCTCCTTTTCCCTCACCCCCTTATCCTCTCTGCCCCTCCCCCCACCATCAGTCCCTCCTCTTGGTTAGTCCCTCTAGTAGACTTCATCAAACTCAACTTTAATGGGGCCTCCAAAGGCAATCCAGGAGTTGTGGGTTATGGAGTTGTTTTCCGCAATCACCACGGGCACATCATTCTCATTAATGTTGGCTCCCTTGGTTACACCATGAACAATGTGGTGGAAATCTGGGCACTCACTCAGGGGATGTAACTCACCATGGATCACAACTTCCCCCAGCTGATTATAGAGGGCGAATCCCAAATCATTGTCAATCTCCTCGGCAGACTTTTAAACGAAGCAGATCCGGACAAAATTTCACCCAGCTGGAGACTCTCGCATGGGCTAAAGACCATCACAGACTTACTGCAACCCAATCAGGTGGTCATATCTTCTCACATCATAAGGAGTGTGAATCAGGTAGCGGATGAATTGGCTAATCTAGGGGTCAACTGGGATGGACCGGAAATCCTCTGCAACTCTTCCCTCACTCTGGATCACCGTATCCTCTAGCAATGTATTCGTAGAGCTGCGGAAGTGGATAAACACTCGAATGGGATGCTAGGGCCAGCCACCTGGAACACAGAGGAGGTGCAGAGGTGCCAACAAGGCAGCGAGCCATGTGTCCGGCTTGTGCCAACAGCTGTCGACTCCCTCCTGCAATAAATGGTATTTACGTCGATGGCAGGGGCATTTACTCAGGCTCCTCTGACCTCTATTTTGTCGGGTGCAATGTATTCTCCGTTTGTTTGTGTTACCATCCCGTGGCTCTGGCCTGGTTCTGCTTGTTTTCTCATGGTGCTTATGATCCCCCACCCACTCCAGGTCCTCCCCTTTGGTCTAGCAAACCACTCCAACTTATCGGCCCAAACCATGCCACGACAGCGAGGTAGACCATGAAGGGGTTCTCCCTGGCATCCCCGATGGTCTCGTGCTTCAGCCTCTCCTCTTGGTTTTCCTTCAACTCTCTCCTCACCGCTCCTGCTACCTGAGATAACAATTCTCAATCCCTCCACCGCACCTGTCCCCCACTTCGAATGCCTAGCCTTAATTAACACCAAGCTGAGCCCTTCACGATGCCACCTCACCGCTCCTTCAACCTCCAGGAACTCCATTCCTCACCCTGTGCCGAACATTACTTCCTCAAAATAACCCACGGGGATGCCTTCTCATGGTCGGGTCGCTCGTAACAAGGCACCGATGTCCTCTAACTCAAAGCCGCATTTGCAGTGGCAAGAAAACTTCACCATCCTTTACGACTTGGTCTTCGAACTCCCTCAAGGAGTGGAGGACCTCCATTTTCGGTTACAGCTTGTGGATGGGAGGCTCTCAACCCTCCTCTAGCTTCTTTCCACCTACCAAGAAGCCTCTCCTACGGCTTCAAAAGAAGTGCCCTCCACCGCAAGTGACAACGAGAAACTCAGGAAGTAGGGTGCAACAGAGGTCGTTGAGGAGCCGGTTCGACAGGAGGTCAAGGAAGCAGTCATGGCCATTGGTAAGCAGGTGCACATTCTGTTGGGAGATGCCGAGGTCGTTGAGGAGCCGGTTCGTCAAGAGGTCAAGGAGGAGATCATGGCTAACAAGGACACGTGCACCGGGGACGACGACATGGAATGGGCAATCTGAGGGACACCTGTTGAAGAGGAGCCGTGGCGAGGCTATCTGCCAGAGTATGTGCTAGACTATATGCCAATTTTCTAACCCTTCAAGGGGTCTGTTCTTTTTTAATAGTTTCTCCTCTAGTAGCATCTTTTTCAGCTCAACTTTCTGTTTTCTAAGACTGATAAGAATTCAGGTGTTAGAATTACCCGGTTGGCTGAACTAGTTTCTCCTTTTGGAGCAGTTCAGTAACTACAACCGGGATGACACTCAGTTTTGTACTCATATTCTAGTTCTTTGAAGGCCCTTATATATAAAATTACTTACTTACAAAAAAATAATGTGATGCTACTATGTTCTTCACATTGCGAGAAGATGTTTATGTTCATCACATTCCAATGTTGAGAAATGCTCATCTGATTGTAATGTTGGGTTATGTTTGTCACATTCTCACATTGGGTTTCGTACATTACATTGTGATATTGGGTTGTGTACCTCACATTGCGACAATGGGTTATGTCCGTCACATTGTGACATGTGGAAATGTTTTTCACATTATGACATTAAGATATTTGTATGACATTGTGGTGATGAGGCTATATTCAACACATTGCAATGATGAGATTATGTTCGTCACACTGCGACAATATGGCTATTTATGTTTCATTGTGATGTTGGGGCTACGTTCACCCTATTGTGACGATAGGGCTATGTTCATCACATTGTGACATTACTATGTTTGTCAGAATGTGACACTACTATGTTCATCGCATTGTGACAATATTGATATGTTCATCACATTGTGATGTTGGAAAATGGTCATCTCATTCCAATGTTAGACTATGTTTGACACTTTGCGACATTGAGAACTACATACATCATATTTCAACAATGGACTTCGTTCATCACATTGTGATAAGTGGAAATGGTTCTCACATTATTGCGTTAGGATATTTGTATCACATTATGGTGGTGAGGCTATGTTCATCATATTGTGACAACAAGTCTATGTTCATCATATTGTGACAACAAGTCTATGTTCATCACACTATGACAATATGGTTATTTTCATTACATTGTGATGATGGGGTTACATTTTTCATATTGTGACGATGGAGTTATGTTCATCACATTGTGACATTACTATGTTTGTCAGAATGTGAGGCTAGTATGTTCATCACATTGTGACAATATGACTATCTTCATCACATACTGATGTTCGGAAATTGTCAGCTTATTGCATTGTTAGGATATGTTTGTCACATTTTGACATTGGGTTTCATACATTACATTGTGACATTGGTTTATGTACCTTATATTGCGACAATGAGTTATGATTACATAAATTGGATTATAAGTCATCACTTAGCTGTAACTCAGTTTATAAGTTTTGTCTTAGATAAATATTGGGCTTGAAGAATATAAATGGTGGTAATTTTCTGTATAAGATCATCACATTGCGACGGTGAGGTTATGTTTGTCACACTATGACAATATGGATATTTTCATCACATTGCGACAATGGGTCTATGTTCGTCACATTGCAATGATAGGACTATGTTCATCACATCGCAACATTAGTATGTTTGTCAGAATGTGACAATACTATGTTCATCACATTACAATCTTGGGAAATGGTCATCTCATTGCATTTTTAGGCTATGTTTGTCACTTTGTGAGATTGTGTTGTGTACATCACATTGCAAAAATGGGTTATGTTCATCACATTGTAACATGTGGAAATGTTTCTCACATTATGACGTTAGGATTTTTGTATCACATTATGGTGTTGAGGCTATGATCATCATATTGAGACAACGATTCTATGTTCATCACACTGCGACAATATGGCCATTTTTCGTCACATTTTGATGATGGGGTTACATTTGTCACATTGCGACGACAAGGCCATGTTTATCACATTGCGGTGTTACTTTGTTTTTCATAATGTGATGCCACTGACGTTACTATGTTTGTCAAAATATGACGCTACTATGTTCATCACATTGTGTCAATATGGCTATGTTCATCACATTCCGATGTTGGGAAATGGTCATCTCATTGCAATGTTAGGCTATGATTGTCAAATTGCGACATAGGATTTTGTACATTACATTGCGACATTGGGTTGCATACCTCACATTGCAATGATAGGTTATGTTCCCCACATTGCAACATGTGGAAATGTTTATCACATTATGATGTTAGGATATTTGTATCACATTGCAGTGATGAGGCTATGCTCATCTCATTGCAATGACGAGGTTATGTTCATTACACTATGACAATATGGCTATTTTTGTCACACTACGATAATGGGGCTATGTTTGTCCATTGCGACGATAGGGCTATGTTCAACACATTGCCACATTACTATGTTTGTCAGAATGTGACATTACTATGTTCATCACATTGCGATGTTGGGAAATGGTCATCTCATTGCAATGTTGGTCTATGTTTGTCACATTGAGACATTGAGTTGTGTACTTCACATTGCAACAATGCGTTATGTTAATCAAATTACAACATTTGGAAATGTTTCACATTATGACTTTAGGATATTTGTATCACATTGCAGTGATGAGGTTATTTTCATCACATTGCGACGACAAGGCTATGTTCATCACACTTTGACAATATGGCTATGACTATTAATTATGACCAATAACATTAATTAATAAAATTAATAAAGTATTATGAACAATTTATTAATATTATTATTAATAACTATAATATTATTAATAAAATATTACTATGTATTAATCTTCTTATTAATAATAGTTTATATATAAATTTAAATTGTTACAATAGTGTTATATAAGTGCAAAGTTTAAAACGATTGTTTATTAATTGTTTCCTGTAGCATCAAAGAATTTTTTTTTGTTGTAGCCTTAAAAAAATGATATGTCCATTGAAAAAACTAGTGAGAATTTATGTCCATTGAGAAAACCAGTGAGAATTTAGTAATATTCCTTATAAGTCATAGATTTTTTCCATATTATTTTTGTACTGATTATTCTTTTTATTTGTTTGGAAAGCCAATATGCAGTGGCTTGGATAGTAAGGAAATCAAATCCTGCAATTGTAAATTAAATGGATAGTACGGAAATCAAATCCAAGGGAGATTCTAAAGGTAAAACTAGAAATGACTCATTCTAAAGGTAAAACGGGAGGGAGATTTAATAATTGAAAACATAGGCATATATTTTAAAAAGAAAAATGTTGTTATTATATTGGTAAATAAATAAAAATGTTGCTATTATATTGGTGAAATATTGATAAAAGAGCAACAGTCGCACCCGACTCAAAATTTTGTGTAATTGTTATGGATCCTTTGAAAGGGATGGGACGTATGGCATTTCTTTTCCTATTACATACCATCGATATGTAATTTAGATTTAATAGTGTTATAACCTTGCATTTATCGGATGATCTTATACACAAAATTATCATCATTTGTATTTTTTACGCGGAAAGACTTATACCTATTGGAATGGGCATAATTAATGATCTTTTAATATTAAATTCTAAAATCAATGAGTCAGATTTATTGTTGATAACTTCTTTTCATTTATAAATGCATCCGTTAACTTGTTTACTTTTTAATATTTACCTAATCATATTAAGAAATTACTGTAACATTATATGATTGCCACGTTTAAATAATTAAATTTTGAAATTCTTCAACTATCCAATTTCTTCATGCATGAGTCTGACATTTTTATTACTGAGTTATTTTTTCAACCTGACGTTTTTACTGTGTATTTTTTTATAGGTAGTAAATCAGTCTTTAGCGTTCACCGCGAGTTAGCGGCTATGCTAGTAGATAAAACTTTAAAAAAATTGAGTTACACTTAAACGAATATAGGTAATGGTGGTAACTCTATACGCATACTCAACTATTCTATCAGCTCACTCAACATTATATCGAAACACTTATTGCATCCGTATTCTGTAAAATGCTAATTTTAAATAATCTAATTTTAAATATATATAAATTTCAAAATGTTAAACAACAAAAATCTAAATTTCAAAACCTTATTGTATCTGATCATTCCATTCGAGGTTGAAGCAACAAACAAACTTGGACCGGCTGCCTTATTCCAACGTAAGTCCATTGCATGGAAACACTTATTACATCCATATTCTGTAGAATGCTAGCCATATTATCCACTTTGTAAAACATAACCATTAGAAATAGACCACCCGCAAATAAAAAGGTAATTGGTTGAAGCAACACTCAAACTTGACCTTAAGAGTTTACTTTATAACGAGTCCATATTTATGTCGATAGGAGTCTTTCCTATGGGAATTGGTGGATTAATCAACTTTTTAATTATAAATTTCAATTTTAGGGTTGGCAATTGAAGATATTGGCACATTCTTCGTCGTTCTCTCTAATCAATGGATGAGATTTTGATAAATTAACTTCCGCTCATTTATAAAGACTTATGTTTATGTGATTACTTTTTCACATTTACTAAATAAGATTAAAAAATTACTTGATCATCACTAGATTGCCACGTTCAAAGATTAAGAAATAACAACAAAAATTATTGTTCATGGACATATGTGTATGGCCGCGCGCCGTCATTTTTTTACCAGGGCGGGCGCGTGAATGTGAAGTGCTTTGTGTGGGCGTACTACCCAGTTCCTTCATTTACTTTTCTCCATTCCGCGCTTTCATCCTATCTTAGCTTAACTATTTCTTTCTTCTGACTTTATATGAATGGCTTTTCGAAATTCATGATGCTAAAGAAAAAAGCGTTTCGAAAAAGAATTTCTACTATTCACTGATGCCATGCTTACTTAAAATGAGGTTTGATCAGGCTTTAATTCAAAGTTTTTCTATATTTATTTTATAGCGAATTCTATTTTCTATTTCATAATAGTAGATTCCACCATACTTCACCATTTTCACTGTGATGGTCATGATAGGCAAAATGATCATATCATAAGAAGAAAATGTCGATGCTTAGGTTATTAGGGTTACTTCCGAGTGCATACATTATTAGGGTTACGTTATATTTATTTTTACATTAATTAAATTAAATTTCAATATAATTTTAATATAATTATATTTTATTTAAAATATAACTTTAATATAATTTTAAATCTTATAAAATTTTAATATAAATTAAAATTTTGTTTTTAATATAATTTTAATATAATTAAATTTTACAAGTTAAGTTTTTAATTCAAAGTTTCTATATTTATTTTATACTAATTCCTATTTTCTATTTCATAATAGTAGATTCGACCATACTTCACTATTTTCACTGTGATGGTCATGATAGGCAAAATGATCATATCATAAGAAGAAAATGTCGATGCTTAGGTTATTAGGGTTACTCAGTGCATACATTATTAGGTTACGTTTATATTTATTTTTACATATTAATTAAATTCAAATTCTCAACATAATTTTAATATAATTATATTTTATTTTTTTTTTTTTTTTTTTTTTTTTTTTTTTTTTTTTTTTTTTTAATATAAATTAAAAATTTTGTTTTAATATAATTTTAATATAATTAAATTTTACAAGTTAAAAAAATTATTTTTAAAAAATTAAAAATTCTCAAAAAATATTTTAGTTTTAAGTTAATTAGATATATTTTAATTGAATTTTAATAAATTAATTAAATATAATTTTACATTTTATGGTTTCATATTTTTAAAAGTAATTATTATTTATAAATTAAATTAATCATTTTACAATATAATTATTTTCTAATTTTAAAAATCAATATAATTATTTTCTAATTTTAAAAATCAATTAATATTTATATAAAAGACAAGCATTAATATAAATTAATACTTTAATTTATATTAATGCAATATTAATATATTAATATTTTTAAAATGTATTACCATTTTATTAATATATTATTTTAATAGCGTATTAATGTATTTTAACAAAGTTGAATTGTTATTCTATTTTAAAAAAAATGTAAATAATTTTTTTTTTTTTTTTTTTTTTAAAAAAGTGTAAATATATTTAATTTTGAAAAAAACTACAATTTTTTTATATTTAGATTTTTTCAAATATTTATTAATAAAATTATATGAATACATAAATTGTATTTTTGGTTCTTATATTTTTCTATTAAATATGTATTTTTTAATGAAATAATAATAATAAACTATATTTTAATTTTTTATTTATTTTTCTATTCAATTCAATGTAATCATAATAATAAACACTATTTTAATTATTTATATATTAAAAATTTCTAGATTTTTTTAACTATATAATATATAATTAAAAATATAGTTTATATAGTTATAAATGACCATAACATTCCTCTTTATTTTAATGGTTTCAAATATATATTGAAATGAAAATTTTCTATGGGTAGGAGACTTGTAACAATAATAAATCCTTATAACAATAATAAATTGTCATCAAATTTCAAGTTGATTTTTTATCAATATCTTTATAATTAGTATAAATTGTCATTTGCAACTCGTAAAACAAGTTGATTTCCTTTAAATATTCTTAGGACAAATATAAATTATCATCTATAATGTATAAATCAAGTAGATTCGTTATCAATGTCCTTAGAACAATATAACTCATCATCTACAAAGATCCATATGATTTGTTATCAATGCTCTTATAATAACTATAACTCATTAAATGATTTGTTGTTACAATGTGACGAACATAGTGTTGAGTCGTTCAATTTGACGAACATTGCGTCGAGTTTCGCAATTTAACGGACATAACCATATTTTCGCAATGTGATGAACCTGACTTGCCATAACCATATTGTCACAATGTGACAAACATAACCATATTGTTACAATGCCATGAGCATGACTTGCCATAACCACATTATTGCAATGTGACAAACATTGTGATATTGTCGCAATGTGATGAACATAAACCCCTCATCGCAATATCCCCATCATCGTCAATATGTGACAAACAATATATTGTCGTCACAATGTGATGAATGTAGGCCCATCATTGCAATGTGATGCACATATCCTATCATCATATTCTGAAGCAAATATCTTCTCATCGTAATCTAGCAAACTTATCCCCTCCCTTGCAATGTGATGAACATAACCATATTATCACAATGTGACGAACCTATTCTTATACACTGAACATACGATGTGACAAACATAAACATATTGTGGCAATGTTACTAACCTAGCCTTATACGCTGAACATACGATGTGACGAACATAACCATATTGTCGCAATGTGACGAACATAAATATGGTTGACCTTGATTGACCATGACCATAGTTGACTATGGTTTACCATGGTTGACAATGGTTGGCTATAACCATATTGTCACAATGTGACGAACACGACGATATTGTTGCAATGTGAAGCATATGAGTGGCCATAACAATATTTTTTGGAATGTGACGAGCATGTATTGTCATAACCATATTGTCGCAATTTGATGAATATATGCATATTGTCACAATGTGATGAACATGACTAGCCATAACCATATTGTCACAATGTGATGAACATACAATCGTCATAACAATGTGATGAAAATAACCATATTGTTGCAATGTGATGAACATATCCTCACCGTCTGTGACACAAATATCCTATCGTCATAATGTGAAAAAATGATATACGAAACTGGCCTTATACACTAAACATACGATCTGACGAATATAACCATATTGTCGCAATGTGATGAACATAAATATGGTTGACCTTGATCGACCATGACCATGGTTGACTATGGTTGATCATGGTTGAGAATGGTTGAACATGGTTGAGAATGGTTGAACATGGTTGGCCATATCCATATTGTCACAATGTGATGAACACAATGATATTGACCATGACCATTGACCATGGATGACTATGGTTGACAATGGTTGGCCATAATCATATTGACAATGTGACGATTGACCATGACCATGGTTGACAATGGTTGAACATGGTTTCCCATAACCATATTTTCACAATGTGACAAACACAACGATATTGTCACGATGTGAAAAACATGAGTCGCCATAACAATATTTTTCACAATGTGATGAGCATGTCTTGTCATAACCATATTGTCACAATTTGATGAATATAACCATATTGTCGCAATGTGATGAGCATGACCTCGTTATCACAATGTGATGAACATGACCTCGTCACCACAATGTGATGAACATGACCTCATCATCACAATGTGATGAAAATAACCATATTGTTGCAATGTGATGAACAAAACCTTGTCGTCCTAATGTGATGAACATATCCTCACCATCTGTGACACAAATATCCTATCGTTATAATGTGAAAAACAATGTATTTGCATCACTCTGTGATGAACATCGCCCCATTGTCTTGGTCAACTATGGTCATTGCCAACCATGGTCACCTATGGAATATAACTGTTAAACTTTGTTAACCATTGTCAACCATAGTCAACCAAAGTCAACCATGGTCATGGTCAACCGAGGTCAACAATAGTGAAGGTCATCAATAGTGAACGCCAAGCATAGTGAAGGTCCACGAAAGTTAACCACGGTGAAGGTTTATGGAAGTTAACCATGGCCATGGTCAACCATAATTAGCCATGTCAACCATAGTGAACCTTTCCTTTCCAAAGTCAACAAATTTCTTCAATGAACATATGACATTTATGTTCATCACATTGCCAATATTTACTTAAATGACCTGTCATTGCAATGTGATGAACCTAAAACCCTCATCCCAATATCGTCATCGTCGTCAATATGTGACAAAAAATATAATGTCGTCGCAATGTGATGAACATAGCCCTGTCATTGGAATGTGGTGCAAATATCTTGTCATCATATTGTGATGCAAATATATTGTCGTCACAATCTAACAAACATAGCCTCGTCATCACAATGTCATCAACATAGCTTCATTGTCACAATGTTACGCGAATATCATGTCGTCATAATGTAATAAACACTTCCAAATTTCACTATCTGAATGCCATCTGTAGTCTTGGTCAACTATGGTCATGACTAACCATGATCATTTATGGACAACCACTGTCAAACATGGTTAACCATTGTCAACCATGGTCAACTGGAATCAACTATGGTCATGGTCAACCAAGTTCAACCATAATGAAGTTCATCCATAGTAAACGTCAACCATAGTGAAGGTCTACATAAGTTAACCACAATGAAGGTCTATGGAAGTTCACCATGGCCATGGTCAACCATAATTAACCATGTCAAACATAGTGAACATTTCCTTCCCAAAGTCAACAAAGTTTTACCAAAATCAACCGTGATCATGGCCAACCATACTAAAAGATGGTCATTGTAAATTATTGTATTAATGTATTATTACTTTAATAATGTATTACTAATGTAATGTATTACTAATGTATTAATGTATTATTACTTTAATAATGTATTTATTAAGGTATTAATACTTTAATAATGTATTACTAAAGTTTTGATACATTTTTAATGTATCAATTCTTTAAAATTATTTTTTTAATATCAATATTTATGTTTTATTAAAAGTAATAATATCAATATTTTAGTGTATTAATAATATTAATAAATACATTATTAATAATGTATTAAATGTATAAACTAATTAATGTATAAATTAATAAATACTTAATGTATTAATACTTAATCTTAATAATGTATTTAATGTATTACTTAATAAATACTTTACATTATATGTTACATTATTAATGTATTAATATTTTAATAATACCTTATTAATATATTAATTAATTAATACTTTAATTATTTATTATTAATGGATTAATACTTTAATGATGTATTTATTAAGGTATTAATATTTTAATAATTTATTGATATTTTTTAATGTATTAATTATGTAATATTAATATTTTAATATCAATATTTATGTTTTAATATAAATATAAATATTTATATCTTTGTGTTTAATATTATTAATAAATAA
>SNQJ01S0006212.1:177259-187366 GCA_010110895.2 Picea sitchensis
TTATTAATATTATATTTATTGTATTAATGTATAAATTTATTAATATATTTTACATTATACATTAATGTATATATTAATTAATACATTACATTATTAATGTATTAATCTATTAATAAGTTACTTTATATATTAATATAAATTAATATTTAAATTTATACATTACATTAATACAATACATCAATGTATCATTACATCATTAATGTATCATTTTATTACTCTATTAATATTTTTTTAATGTATTAATTAATAATATATTATACTATTAATGTATCAATCAATTATATTATACATTAATGTAATGTAATAGTTTAATTTATAGATTACATTTATACATTATTATTATTTATTACATTAATGTAATACATTACATTAATATATCTCATTAATTTATATACATTAATATAATATTAATGTAATAATTAATTAATATATTAATTATGTATTAATATATTAATGGTGGTGTGGAAGGTATGTCAACTCTCAACTAGCAACAACTACATTAAGTAAAAAGTAGTTGATATGATAGTAAAAGTATATAAAAATATATAATACAACACATAGTATATAACTAATCCATACTAAACATCCAAAATTTGCAATCAATTATTACATATATATTAATCCTTGCTAATAAATTATACTTGACAATCAAGTAGCTAGGGTAGTAATTTATTAAATGTGAAAAAGTAATGTAACTAAACTTACTCATTCATGCATGTTTTTTATTCATTAATTTAAGTGTAAGAAGAATATGTCACCATCTTTAACTAGTAATTAAGATTGAAATTCATAATTAAAAGGTTCATTAAACAATCTATTCCATTTATTCTTAAACTGAAACCAATTGATTTGAGTTATTTGTCTTTCTTTTATTCTCCTTTGTCTTATCATGATTGTCCTCATTGTATTCTAGGGTTCATCAGCTTTAGGAACTTGGGAGTCTTATCCTTAACCCATCCTTTACTTATTCGAATAGGGAGACGCCTATCTACGCGAAACAATATTGAAAAACAGGGCTACAACAAGTGAATCAGTTATTTTCCGGATACCTTAACAGCGAAAAATAACAATATGTTCGCTGTTATTTTTCTGATACATAGTTTAATTTCAGAAGGTGGCAGATTTTGCCTGTGGCTGCCTACAGGGTATCACAAGCTGTAGGCGCGAAGGAGAGAACGTTCTTTTCATTTTCATAAAGTATTTGGTAATTCTGCTGCTGGATATTACCAACTATGGAGATACCACCTGGAGTCGTATTGGTTGTCATGGCAAAGCACAAGACTAGGTCACCACCATCATTGCCAACAGACACTAAGTAGTTATCTTTGGGCACATCGAAATCTGCTCCTTTAAAATGGAATGTGACAGAGGGAAAGCTTGTTGAAGATCCGTCTGTAACAAAGCAGAGGTCCAGGCCATAGCTAGAGCCATCGACCTGCTGGAGATTAATGGATGATACCAACGCGTTCTTCAGGGCATCATAAGCAGTCTGTGGCAGATAAGTGATGGTCGTTCCAGAGTCTATGATAATTCCACCGGAGCCATCAGATTGAAGATCAAAAGTACCAGGAGGGATATCCACTGATTGATCGTTAACGCTGATTCCCTCCAATGAAAGATAATAGTGATTGGTTGAGCTTCTTTGAAGAATAGGGGTGGAACCGACAGTGGTGGCATTCAAGCTATCGGTGTAACCAATTAACAAAGGGCTGGTTTTGGAAGGAGAATCAGTAACAGACATGAGACAGTAAGAAAACTTATTTCAGCATTGGACCAGGCCTGTGAGACCAGGAGAGGAGGGCCTCCTCAGATCCACTAATCCACACCACTTGTTCAGAAGCCCGGTCCTTCATTTGTCTTGGAGGCGCAAACCAAAGGAGCGATCTTGGGAAACAGTGATTGAGAAGAAAGGTAAAGGTCTCATGAAACGATCCCGCTGGTCCCTGGACCCGTCACCATAAAAGCATGACGAAATCACATTTCTCTATTATTGCTGCCAGAAGAAGTCTGGAGAGAACATACAGAGCTGTTACAAAGAGGGTTGCTACAGAAAGTTGAGGAACTGAAGGATCATGGGTGAACCAGTTGAGCAATTATTGCAGGGCTTTGCATATTATTGCTGCAAGAGAAAGTCGGAGAAGGCTGGCACAGAGAGCTGTTGCAAGGGACCTTACTGTAAGTTGAGGACGCTGAAGGATCATAGATTGAACCAGTTGAGCAATTATTACAGGGCTTGCATTTGGTCCACACTAAGTCACTGCCAGTGTCCAGAATTCCAGAAAAGGATAAAGCTGGCGTACCAATTGCCGCCTCAATGAGAAATTCTCCATCTCCTGCGCTTACTGGAGTCTCTAAATCTGTCAATTGATTTTCACCCTGCAATCCATCAGTATTAACTACAGACATGATCTGAAGCTTTTCAAATCTCCCTTGACTGCGTTGGACTGCTCGTTTCACTCGCTCAGTGGATGTAATATCTGGAAAGAGCAGTGAATCTTTACGGACGAGATCTATTCTGAATCCATTCTGGGGTTGCACTGAGTTAGAGTTGGTTACTTGCCTGCATTCCATCAAGGGAAGGAATACAAATTCAGAGAACAATAACAAAGGAATGAGCATAAGAAGCTGGCGTTTGCAGCCAGCAGTAGGACGAGATTGTCCAGATTGTGCAGCCATAGAGCCCAGAGATATTATTTTCCCAGAGTTATGGAAAATAAGGGAACGGATTTGATATGTTCCACAACAGGGTAGGGGATGCATTGGAATTGCATGTATATTTATTGGAGCATGCAGATCGGTTTACTCATGATCTAGATTCGTAACAATCGGATAAGTCCGAGGAATCTCTCCAAAGCTTCGTTGATAATCTACAGATATATAGCATATCTTTTATTTTTAGTAGCAAGTGCGATTCTGGAATCCATCCATCTTGTTAACGGTTTGCATGTTTAATAGATCAACCAGCGATCTTGGAATCTATATTCTTATCCGTTTGACCTTGATTTTTTAACATTGAATAGGATATTTTCCTTCCACCGATTGTGATATTAAATCAAATAATCAATTATCACGGAACGTCTGCAACGACTTAGACCTAGAGTACAATAAACTCGGGTACTTTTCTCCCGGCTTTGTAATAATCTCTTAAAGTTATTATTTTGTAATGCAAATTTTTTTAAAAGTTTTATTTAAAGAAAATCTATAATCTAAATCTTTCCTTTTGAGCTTTATTTTGAAAAATATGTACACAGAAAATTTGATATATATGGTTTCTTTTTTCTTATAAGGGAAAATTGAAAAATCATGTACACCTATAGAAAATTTGATATTGTTATGCAGCCAAAGCATAAATAAGTACAGATAAACATGAATTCAAGCATGGTAAAACTTTCAGGGTGAGGGAAATATCCACCGGACAATGACAATGACATTATATTGCTCAAAGAAAAGGAGATTACAACCAACCAGTAGCTTGGAGAGGGCTTGAAGCCCCTTGCTCACCATCTTCCTCTACAAGGAACTAATTGAAATAATTACAAGGATATCCATATTCTATTCCACGAATGATTTGTTAGAACAACAATCATAATATTAGGAATGAAACTACCATATCCTAATCTTGGAGGTGAATTTGTTGTTACCTTCCAACAATCTCCACCTTTATAACAATTTACGTGATACCATGCTAGTGTCTAGTCATCCCCTTCTTGCAAGCTAAAGATAGGTGATACTAAGCTTCTAAAATACCAAAGCACCCATTTCACTCCTTAACATGGATTTATCATTGAGCAGTGACAACTCCAACTGCATGTGAAATATCACATCATCTCATTGCAAACTTTATCGTTCCACTAAACATATAACCCTTTTCTTCTTCATTACTTGGACATAAACCTGAAGAAAGATGATAATGGAAAGCTAAAAGAAATTTTACCGGTTTCACACTATCCATATTGAATTTCGTGAGTATCTATGTACTCTTGTTGTGATAACCAAAAACTTACTATCTATGTCGTCTCTCTCTATTTTCATGCTCAAGATTGTTTTGCTTCTCCCAGATCCTTCATCTTGAACGTCCAAGCCAATTGATCCAACCCGTTGATGCTAGCAATGCTCTTGCTTACTCCAAGCATATTGTCAACAATCTAAACACCAAGATAGTGAGTACCATAAACAAAATGGTTACACTCACTTCTTGTAAAACTTATCTCTCCATGAAGGAATCGAATATCTTGTACAAATTTTCCTGCTCAAGTTTTAGGCCATACAATGATTACTTGAGCTTGCAAACAAATCTATTGTTGTGATCCTGAACACCTTTAGTGCTCCACCTCGAATATAGCATTCAAAACCTTGACCAAATTTGGCCAAGACTTCCAAGTGAGGCTTCATCATTCACCTCGAGGCAACTTACAATGGAGTATCAATGCTCCACCTTGACATGAATATTCCCTTGACCAAATCCGACCTATCTAGCCAAATAATCCTTCACCGCTCACCTCCATGAACTTTCTCAATGGAATTTAGCAAGCCTTCATACAAGTTTCATTACATGCAATTTCACAGACACCTTACCACAAGAAAAACCACTAAACATGGACCTGAAACCTACAATTGTAGACAACAAGGTTTTAACTCATGACTCATGCCCCCACCCCTCTTCAGTCTAACTACATTTATGTCTAGAGTTTTCATAGGTGACTTAACAAATCAGGGATACATCTAGCTCCTTGTGGCTCCAACCAGAAGCCATCATCAATGCACATGAACGTCGGTTCTGTGGAAGAACTATCGAGGAAGTGTTTATCAAGTGGAAGGACACATCAATAGAGGATGTGAGTTGGGAACCATCGACCATACTCCAATAGTTTCTGCATCTTCAACCTTGAGGACACGACCACTTTTGAAAGGGGAGGGCATGTTAGGATTTGATCCTAACCCCTCTTCATGGGTCATTAGTTAGTATGTTATATTTTCTATGTAATAAAGGCTTACATTAGTTAATAAGGAAAATTAAATAAAGGAAAATAAGTCATTGTAAGAAGACTTAATAGAAGCTTTTGATTCTAGAATGATCTTCCTCTAGAAGTTTCCTTAGAAGATAGAAATAGTATAAATAAGAGTACGAGGTATTGGATAGCATGTCTTGAGAATTATTGTAATAGAGTTGTACTACTTTGTTGGAGGTCTCCCCCTCAAAGAAGAAAGTGAACATTGTTTCCTATCAATAAGGTATTATTTTGGTGTTGAGGTTTCATCTATTGTGTTGTTCCATTGTTATTCTCCACAATATTTATGTTTTGGCTATTATAATAGATTTGGTACCTTACATTCAATCATAAGACAATAATACCCTCAAGAGGCCATGTGGTTTTTTGAGGAATATTTCTTGGCCTTATATGGTTAGAAGCTTCCTTTAGGGATTAACATTCATGTTTCCTCCCCTAACTATGTCCACGGCCCCAATACCCATATCTAATGATAAACAATGGTAGTGGAACCTATATACCTAATTAGAGGAAAAGGATATCCTCCATAGGTCATTTGAGGTGGTTCAAAGTGTTATTCTCGACGTCAGAAGCCTATAATATTTCTTTAGGGCCTAACTCTTGGATTTTTTCCTTGAACCATATTTAGGTTTCAAATATTCATATTCGATGTTCAAAAACTCATAATGTTGACTATCCCCATTCAGAGACCAAGGATAACCTAGAAAGGTCATTTTTTGTGGGTCAAGATGTCATTAATGGCCTTAGATTCCTAGAAGCTTCCTTTATGACCTAAGTCTCAGGTTTCCTCTCCCAATCATACCCAAACACCCAAGACCCATACCCAATGCTTAAAATACCATAACAATGCCCATGTCCCCACTTTAAGGCTAAATATCCCCTCGAGAGGTCATCTATGCTCATTTGAGGTGTCATTTGTGACCCTTGATCTCTAGAAGTTTCCTAAGACCTCAAGAAGTTAAGTGTGGTGGTTGGAGGTGTCATGTTTGGCCCTAGTTACATGCTTTGTACATTAGCTAAGGCTTGGGTTTTCCCCCTAGACCATAGCAAGGCACTTCACCTTTATTGGTGTTGTTCATGGAACTTGAGCCTGAGAAGCTATGTTTAGGTTTGAAGGTTATTGTTTCCCTTCATTGACCAATGTCAAGGGCCTTAGGATGTTGTTTCCCTAGCATGACTATGGTCAAGGCCTCCATACCCAACTATGTTGTGTGAAACATCTCAATGGCACACATATCAAACTACAAGGGAAAATAACCCTTAATGAGGGTTCATATAATTATTTCTATGGTTTATTCACGACCCTTAAGCTCAAGAAGGTTCAAGAAGGATATAACATATTCTTGTTATACCTCTAGACACATTATTTGTGCACAAGTGTGCTTAGTCACAATAGTGTAGGTATGCTCGAGACTGGGATTAACAACTTTAACATAAGTGTTTGTCTATGAACTGCACACACATATAGAGTCGACTATGCAGATTCCAAATATATAATTTTAAAAAATAAATGATATTGTTTATTCATCTTTTATTAATATCCATAGTGTAAATTTTTATTGTACATGACCTTGTAATTTTAAGGACATAGTGACTTTCATAATTTAAAAAAATGTATTTAATTTATATTATAAATTTAAAAAAAAAATAACCATGCACAAAACAAGGTATTTTCTATAATTCTACAAAAAAAAATTAAGGAAATTCTATCATTTAAGTACTCAACACCAATATTAATGGGAACATGTACATTATATTTTGCATGAAAAGTAACATACCATTTTTAGAGAAACTCAAATTTTATAGTCATACACAAATTTTAAAAGCTAATTCAATTTCCTACATTTGAGCTTTTTACACCATTTTCAAATACATTGTAAAAGTATGTAGAATCATCGCTCAAATTTAATAGATTGTTGTTTTCCATGTTTACATTTCCATTAACCCTTTATGAGTTTTTTTATGTTTACATGTCTTGGAAATGACCATTAATATACTAAATTAATTATTACATTTATGTAATAATATTTAATAATAATGTACTAATTTAATACATTAATTTATTATATTAATATATATAAATTAATGATCTATTAAAATTTAATGTAATGTATTACATTAATGTAATACAAAAAAAAATGAATAAATTAAAGTATTAATTTACATTAATGTGTAATGTAAGATATTAATTAATTAAAATATTAATAATATAATTTATTAATTAATTAATACATAAATACATTATTAATTAATGAATTGCTAAATTATTAATACACTAGAGTAAAACAAAAACATTGATACTATATTATTAATACATTATATATATCATTACATTAAAGTAATGCATTAATGCATATTAAAATATTAGTACATTTATTAAAAATATTTATGGTTGATTATTGTTGATCATGATCATAGTTTCTAATGATCATGACATTAATAAAGTAGTAATACATTATTACATAAATATAATGTATAAATTAAATTATTAATTAACATTAATGTATAATGTATTAACTAATTAATATATTCATACAATATTAATTAATACCATATTAAGATATTAATATAGACTAATAAAATAATACATCATTAGAATAATAACAAAAATATATTTTTAATATATTAAATGTATTAATCAATACATTAATAAATTATTAATACTTTAAAACATCAATAAAATATTAATTAGATTATAACATAGTACATTAATAATACATCAATAAAATAGTTATACATTAAGCTTAATTATGTTAGTAATACATTATTAAATTAATATATTAATATAGCAAAATAAAATATTAATACATTAATAGTATTATTTTTAATACATTAATAATATTAATAAATTAATATTATTAATACATTAATTATATTAATACATTAATTATATTAATACATTAACATTAATGTATAATCTAATTAATTAATTAATTGAAACATTAATAATATAATGTATTAAATAATTAACACATTTATACAATATTAATTAAGACAATGCTAAAGTATTAATATACTAATAAAGTAATAAAGTAGAAATACATTAAGGGTATATTATTGCATTAATATATAATGTAAAAATTAAAGTATTAAAGGATTAATGTATAATATAACATGTCAAATTACTAACACATTAATATAATAAATCAGAATGACCTTGGTTCACTATGGTTGACGATGATCATGATTTCTTATGGTTGAGCATGATCATGGTTTATTACGGTTAGGTAGACCTTAGTTGACTTTGGGAAGAAAAGGTTGACTATGATTGATTGTGGTTATCCTTCACCATGGTTAAATGTGGTTGACCATGGCCATGGTTGACTATGGTTGACCAAGGTTTATTATGGTCAACCATACCCATGGTTGAATTTTGTTTACCAATGCAGATTTGATTATGGTGGGCCATGTTGTTTATGTTTAACCATTGACCTTAATGATGCTAGCAATACGTTATTAAATTATTACTACATCAATAATACATTATTGCATTAACATAATGTAAAAAATAAACTATTAATACATTAATGTATAATGTAACATTTCAAATTATTAACTCATTTATACAATAATTGGCAATGATTTGGGTTCACTATGGTTGACCATGACCATGGTTGACAATGGTTGACCACGGTTTATTATGGTCGACCATACCCATAGTTGACCTTCATTTACCATGTGGATCTGATTATGGTGGACCATGTTGATTATGTTTAACCATACTTTACTATGGAACTACTGCATTGCAATGTTGATCATGTTTTGTTCGTCAGACTGCGGCATTACATTTTGTTCATCCCATTGTGACATAAACTTTTGTCCCTCACATTATGACATCAAATTTTCTTCGTCACATGAGATCGTAATATTATGGTCATCAAGTTACGACGAAGGATTTTTTTTTGTCACATTATGGCATTGGAATAAGTTTGTCACAATCCAATAGTGGGCTATGTTCATCACATTGTGATGTTGGGAAATGTTCGTCTCAGTGCAATGTTGGTCTATGTTTGTCATATTGCCACATTCAGTTGTCTATATCACATTTCGACAATGGGTTTTGTTCATCTCATTCTGATGTTTCGAAATATCTGTCACAATGCGACGTTCAGATACGGGCATCATATTCGAGCATGAGGTTATGTTCATCACATTGCGACATTACTATGGTTGGTAGATTGCAATGTTATTATGTTCGACACATTACGACGTTTGGAAATGTTTGGCACATTGCGACCTCGGGATATCTGTGTGACATTGTGGTGACAAGGCGATAAATAACACATTGCTACATCTGGAAATGTATGTCATAATGCAACATTAGGATATGTGCATCACATTGAAACATATTAATGTATAATGTATAATGTATAATGTAATGTATAATGTAATGTATTAATTAATTGATACATTAATAATGTAATGTATTCATTCATTAATACATTTATACAATATGGTGCTAAAGTATTAATACACAAATAAAGTAATACATTAATAATACATTGTTAGAGAAACAATACAAAAAAATACATTTTAAACATTTAATACATTTAACATATTAAATTCATTAATAAATACATTACTAACCTAT
Organism: Picea sitchensis; assembly: GCA_010110895.2. Classification (NCBI taxonomy): domain Eukaryota; kingdom Viridiplantae; phylum Streptophyta; class Pinopsida; order Pinales; family Pinaceae; genus Picea; species Picea sitchensis. The sequence goes on from SNQJ01S0006212.1 coordinate 186,860, forward strand.
TAATATTTGAAAAAAATAATAAAGTATTAATACATTAATGTATAATGTAACGTACTAATTAATTGATACATTAACAATGTAATGTCTGAATTAATTAACACATTTATACAATGTTAATTAATACAATGCTAGATTGTTAATAAACTAATAAAGTAATATGTTAATAATATATTATTAGAGTACTAATAGAAAAAAAATAGATTTTACACATTAATTAAAAAATTACTAAAGTATTTATACATTAAAACATTATTGAATTATTAATACACTGATAAAGTAATGCATTGATAAAGTGGTAATACATTATTAAAGTATTAATACATTAATAATACATTATTGCATTAATCAAATGTAAAAATTAAAATATGAATACTTTAATGTATAATGTAAGATGTTAAATTATTAATACAATAATACATCACTTGACAATGAGCATGGTTCACTATGATTGACCATGACCATGGTTTCTTACGGTTGACCATGAGCATGGTTAACTTTGGTAGAGCT
>SNQJ01S0006212.1:187416-220432 GCA_010110895.2 Picea sitchensis
ATATCTGGAAAGAGCAGTGAATCTTTACGGACGAGATCTATTCTGAATCCATTCTGGGGTTGCACTGAGTTAGAGTTGGTTACTTGCCTGCATTCCATCAAGGGAAGGAATACAAATTCAGAGAACAATAACAAAGGAATGAGGATAAGAAGCTGGCGTTTGCAGCCAGCAGTAGGACGAGATTGTCCAGATTGTGCAGCCATAGAGCCCAGAGATATTATTTTCCCAGAGCTATGGAAAATAAGGGAACGGATTTGATATGTTCCACAACAGGGTAGGGGATGCATTGGAATTGCATGTATATTTATTCGAGGATGCAGATCGGTTTACTCATGATCTAGATTCGTAACAATCGGATAAGTCCGAGGAATCTCTCCAAAACTTCGTTGATAATCTACAGATATATAGCATAACTTTTATTTTTAGTAGCAAGTGCGATTCTGGAATCCATCCATCTTGTTAACGGTTTGCATGTTTAATAGATCAACCAGTGATCTTGGAATCTATATTCTTATCCGTTTGACCTTGATTTTTTAACATTGAATAGGATATTTTCATTCCACCGATTGTGATATTAAATCAAATAATCAATTATCACGGAACGTCTGCAACGACTTAGACCTAGAGTACAATAAACTCGGGTGCTTTTCTCCCGGCTTTGTAATAATCTCTTAAAGTTATTATTTTGTAATGTAAATTTTTTTAAAATTTTATTTAAAGAAAATCTATAATCTAAATCTTTCCTTTTGAGCTTTATTTTGAAAAATATGTACACAGAAAATTTGATATATATGGTCCCTTTTTTCTTATAAGGGCAAATTGAAAAATCATGTACACCTATAGAAAATTTGATATTGATATGCAGCCGAAGCATAAATAAGTACAGATAAACATGAATTCAAGCATGGTAAATCTCTTAGGGTGAGGGAAATATCCACGGGACTACAACCAACCAGTAGCTTGGAGAGGGCTTGAAACCCCTTGCTCACCATCTTCCTCTACAAGAAACTAATTGTAATAATTACAAGGATATCCATATTCTATTCCAGGAATGATTTGTTAGAACAACAATCATAATATTAGGAATGAAACTACCTTATCCTAATCTTGGAGGTGAATTTGTTGTTACCTTCCAACAATCTCCACATACCATGCTAGTGTCTAGTCATCCCCTTCTTGCAAGCTAAAGATAGGTGATACTAATGCTTCTAAAATACCAAAGTACCCATTTCACTCCTTAACATGGATTTATCATTGACCAGTGACAACTCCAAGTGCATGTGAAATATCACATCATCTCATTGCAAACTTTATCGTTCCACTAGCCATATAACCCTTTTGTTCTTCATTACTTGGACATAAACCTGAAGAAAGCTGATAATGGAAAGCTAAAAGAAATTTTACCGGTTTCACACTATCCATATTGAATTTCCTGAGTATCTATGTACTCTTGTTGTGATAATCAAAAACTTACTATCTATGTCGTCTCTCTCTATTTTCATGCTCAAGATTGTTTTGCTTCTCCCAGATCCTTCATCTTGAACGTCCAAGCCAATTGAGCCAACCTGTTGATGCTAGCAATGCTCTTGCTTGCTACAAGCATATTGTCAACAATCTAAACACCAAGATAGTGAGTACCATAAACAAAATGGTTACACTCACTTCTTGTAAAACTTAGCTCTCCATGAAGGAATCGAATATCTTATACAAATTTTCCTGCTCAAGTTTTAGGCCATACAATGATTACTTGAGCTTGCAAACAAATCTATTGTTGTGATCCTGAACACCTTTAGTGCTCCACCTCGAATATAGCATTCAAAACCTCGACCAAATTTGGCCAAGACTTCCAAGTGAGGCTTCATCGTTCACCTCGAGGCAAATTACAATGGAGTATCAATGCTCCACCTTGACATGAATATTCCTTTGACCAATTCCGACCAATCTAGCCAAATAATCCTTCACTGCTCACCTCCAGGAACCTTCTCAATGGAATTTAGTAAGCCTTCATACACGCTTCATTACATGCAATTTCACAGACACCTTACCACGGGAAAAACCAATAAACATGGACCTGAAACCTACAATTGTAGACAACAAGGTTTTAACTCATGACTCATGCCCCTACCCCTCTTTAGTCTAACTACATCTACATCTAGAGTTTTCATAGGTGACTTAACAAATTAGGGATACGTCTAGCTCCTTGTGGCTCCAACCAGAAGCCATCATCAATGCACATGAACGTCGGTTGTGTGGAAGAACTATCGAGGAATTGTTGATCAAGTGGAAGGACACATGAATAGAGGATGTGAGTTGGGAACCATCGACCATACTCCAACAGTTTCTACATCTTCAAACTTGAGGACAAGGCCACTTTTGAAGGGGGAGGGCATGTTAGGATTTGATCCTAACCCCTCTTCATGGGTCATTAGTTAGTATGTTATATTTTCTATGTAATAAAGGCTGACATTAGTTAATAAGGAAAATTAAATAAAGGAGAATAAGTCATTGTAAGAAGACTTAATAGAAGCTTTCGCTTCTAGAATGATCTTCCTCTAGAGGTTTCCTTAGAAGATAGAAATAGTATAAATAAGAGTATGAGGTATTGGATAGCATGTCTTGAGAATTATTGTAATAGAGTTGTGCTGCATTGTTGGAGGTCTCCCCCATCAAAGAAGAAAGTGAACATTGTTTCCTATCAATAAGGTATTATTTTGGTGTTTAGGTTTCATCTATTGTGTTGTTCCATTTTTATTCTCCGCAATATTTATGTTTTGGCTATTATAATAGATTTGGTACCTTACATTCAATCATAAGCCAATAATACCCTCAAGAGGCCATGTGGTTTTTTGAGGAATATTTCTTGGCCTTATATGGTTAGAAGCTTCCTTTAGGGATTAGCATTCATGTTTCCTCCCCTAACTATGTCCACAGCCCCAATACCCATATCTAATGATAAACAATGGTAGTGGAACCTATATACCTAATTAGAGGAAAAGGATATCCTCGATAGGTCATTTGTGGTGGTTCAAAGTGTTATTCTCGATGCTAGAAGCCTATAATATTTCTTTAGGGCCTAACTCTTGGATTTTTTCCTTGAACCATATTTAGGTTTCAAATATTCATATTCAATGTTCAAAAACTCATAATGTTGACTATCCCTATTCAGAGACCAAGGATAACCTAGAAAAGTCATTTTTTGTGGGTCAAGATGTCATTAATGGCCTTAGATTCCTAGAAGCTTCCTTTATGACCTAAGGCTCACGTTTCCTCTCTCAATCATACCCAAACACCCAAGACCCATACCCAATGCTTAAAATACCATAACAATGCCCATGTCCCCACTTTAAGGCTAAATATCCCCTCGAGAGGTCATCTATGCTCATTTGAGGTGTCATTTGTGACCCTTGATCTCTAGAAGTTTCCTAAGACCTCAAGAAGTTAAGTGTGGTGGTTGGAGGTGTCATGTTTGGCCTTAGTTACAAGCTTTGTACATTAGCTAAGGCTTGGGTTTTCCCCCTAGACCAGAGAAAGGCACTTCACCTTTCTTGGTCTTGTTCATGGAACTTGAGCCTCAGAAGCTATGTTTAGGTTTGAAGGTTATTGTTTCCCTTCATTGACCAATGTCAAGGGCCTTAGGATGTTGTTTCCCTAGCATGACTATGGTCAAGTCCTCCATACCCAACTATGTTGTGTGAAACATCTCAATGGCACACATATCGAACTACAAGGGAAAATAGCCCTTAATGAGGGTTCATATCATTATTTCTATGGTTTATTCACGACCATTAAGTTCAAGAAGGTTCAAGACGGATAGAACATATTCTTGTTATACCTCTAGACACGTTATTTGTGCACAAGTATGCTTAGTCACAATAGTGTAGGTATGCTCCAGACTGGGATTCACAACTTTAACATAAGTGTTTGTCTATGAACTGCACACACATATAGAGTCGACTATGCACATTCCAAATATATAATTTTAAAAAATAAATGATATTGTTTATTCATCTTTTATTAATATCCATAGTATAAATTTTTATTGTACACGACCTTGTAATTTTAAGGATATAGTGACTTTCATAATTTAAAAAAATGTATTTAATTTATATTATAAATTAAAAAAAAAAAATAACCATGCACAAAACAAGGTATTTTCTATAATTCTACAAAAAAAAATTAAGGAAATTCTATCATTTAAGTACTCAACACCAATATTAATGGGAACATGTGCATTATATTTTGCATGAAAAATAACATACCATTTTTAGAGAAACTCAAATTTTATAGTCATACACAAATTCTAAAAGCTAATTCAATTTCCTACATTTGAGCTTTTTACACCATATTCAAATACATTATAAAAGTATGTAGAATCATTGCTCAAATTTAATAGATTGTTGTCTTCCATGTTTACATTTCCATTAACCCTTTATGAATTTTTTTATGTTTACATGTCTTAGAGATGACCATTAATATACTAAATTAATTATTACATTAATTTATTATATTAATATATATAAATTAATGATCTATTAAAATTTTAATGTAATACAACAAAAATGAATAAATTAAAGTATTAATTTACATTAATGTATAATGTAAGATATTAATTAATTGAAATATTAATAATATAATTTATTAATTAATTAATACATAAATACATTACTAATTAATGAATTGCTAAATTATTAATACACTAACTCAGTAAAACAAAAACATTGATACTATATATATATAGATTATTAATACATTGATACTATATATAATTAATTGATTTATATTATTAATACATTATATATATCATTACATTAAAGTAATGCATTAATGCATATTAAAATATTAATACATTTATTAAAAATATTTATGGTTGATTATTGTTGATCATGATCATAGTTTCTAATGATCATGATATTAATAAAGTAGTAATACATTATTACATAAATATAATGTATAAATTAAATTATTAATTAACATTAATGTATAATGTATTAACTAATTAATATATTTATACAATATTAATTAATATTATATTAAGATATTTACGCTGAAAGGCGTATACCTATTGACAATGGGCAGAATTAATCACCTTTTAATCATAAATTTCAATCTTAGGGTTGGCAATTGAAGATGTTGGCATATTCTTCGTCGTCCTCTCTAATCAATGGATGAGATTTTGATAAATTAACTTCCGCTCATTTATAAAGACATATGTTTATGTAATTACTTTTTCACATTTACTAAATAAGATTAAAGAATTACTTGATCACCACCAGATTGTGCCTGATGACAGGGTTAATAAATTTTATATAGCAAAGATGGATATAACAAATTTTATTTACAAATCCTAATTAGGGTTTATATTAAAATTAGGTTTAATAAATTAAAGATGCCTTTCGGCGTTCATCAACCACAATTATGTGGCTGTGCTAGTAATATAGACTAATAAAATAATACATCATTAAAATAATAACAAAAAAATATTTTTAATATATTAAATGCATTAATCAATACATTAATAAATTATCAATACTTTAAAACATCAATAAAATATTAATTAGATTATAACATAGTACACTAATAATACATCAATAAAATAGTTATACATTAAGCTTAATTATGTTAGTAATACATTATTAAATTAATATATTAATATAGCAAAATAATATATTAATATATTAAAGTAATACATTAATAGTATTATTTTTAATACATTAATAATATTAATAAATTAATATTATTAATACATTAATTATATTAATACATTAACATTAATGTATAATCTAATGTATTAATTAATTGAAACATTAATAATATAATGTATTAAATAATTAACACATTTATACAATATTAATTAAGACAATGCTAAAGTATTAATATACTAATATAGTAATAAAGTAGAAATACATTAAGGATACATTATTGCATTAATATATAACGTAAAAATTAAAGTATTAAAGCATTAATGTATAATATAACATGTCAAATTACTAACACATTAATATAATAAATCAGAATGACCTTGGTTCACTATGGTTGACCATGATCATGATTTCTTATGGTTGAGCATGATCATGGTTTATTACGGTTAGGTAAACCCTAGTTGACTTTGGGAAGAAAAGGTTGACTATGATTGATTGTGGTTATCCTTCACCATGGTTAAATGTGGTTGACCATGGCCATGGTTGACTATGGTTGACCACGGTTTATTATGGTCAACCATACCCATGGTTGAATTTTGTTTACCATGCAGATTTGATTATGGTGGGCCATGTTGTTTATGTTTAACCATTGACCTTAATGACATTAGCAATACATTATTAAATTATTACTACATCAATAATACATTATTGCATTAACATAATGTAAAAAATAAACTATTAATACATTAATGTATAATGTAACATTTCAAATTATTAACTCATTTATACAATAATTGGCAATGATTTGGGTTCACTATGGTTGACCATGACCATGGTTGACAATGGTTGACCACGGTTTATTATGGTCGACCATACCCATAGTTGACCTTCATTTACCATGTGGATCTGATTATGGTGGACCATGTTGATTATGTTTAACCATACTTTACTATGGAACTACTGCATTGCAATGTTGATCATGTTTTGTTCGTCAGACTGCGGCATTACATTTTGTTCATCCCATTGTGACATAAACTTTTGTCCCTCACATTATGACATCAAATTTTCTTCGTCACATGAGATCGTAATATTATGGTCATCAAGTTACGACGAAGGATTTTTTTTTGTCACATTATGGCATTGGAATAAGTTTGTCACAATCCAATAGTGGGCTATGTTCATCACATTGTGATGTTGGGAAATGTTCGTCTCAGTGCAATGTTGGTCTATGTTTGTCATATTGCCACATTCAGTTGTCTATATCACATTTCGACAATGGGTTTTGTTCATCTCATTCTGATGTTTCGAAATATCTGTCACAATGCGACGTTCAGATACGGGCATCATATTCGAGCATGAGGTTATGTTCATCACATTGCGACATTACTATGGTTGGTAGATTGCAATGTTATTATGTTCGACACATTACGACGTTTGGAAATGTTTGGCACATTGCGACCTCGGGATATCTGTGTGACATTGTGGTGACAAGGCGATAAATAACACATTGCTACATCTGGAAATGTATGTCATAATGCAACATTAGGATATGTGCATCACATTGAAACATATTAATGTATAATGTATAATGTATAATGTAATGTATAATGTAATGTATTAATTAATTGATACATTAATAATGTAATGTATTCATTCATTAATACATTTATACAATATGGTGCTAAAGTATTAATACACAAATAAAGTAATACATTAATAATACATTGTTAGAGAAACAATACAAAAAAATACATTTTAAACATTTAATACATTTAACATATTAAATTCATTAATAAATACATTACTAACCTATTAATATTTGAAAAAAATAATAAAGTATTAATACATTAATGTATAATGTAACGTACTAATTAATTGATACATTAACAATGTAATGTCTGAATTAATTAACACATTTATACAATGTTAATTAATACAATGCTAGATTGTTAATAAACTAATAAAGTAATATGTTAATAATATATTATTAGAGTACTAATAGAAAAAAAATAGATTTTACACATTAATTAAAAAATTACTAAAGTATTTATACATTAAAACATTATTGAATTATTAATACACTGATAAAGTAATGCATTGATAAAGTGGTAATACATTATTAAAGTATTAATACATTAATAATACATTATTGCATTAATCAAATGTAAAAATTAAAATATGAATACTTTAATGTATAATGTAAGATGTTAAATTATTAATACAATAATACATCACTTGACAATGAGCATGGTTCACTATGATTGACCATGACCATGGTTTCTTACGGTTGACCATGAGCATGGTTAACTTTGGTAGAGCTTATTTGACATTGGGAAGGAAAGGTTGACTATGATTGATCATGGTTGTCCTTCACCATGGTTGATTGTGGTTAACCATCACTATGGTTGACTATGGTTGACCAAGGTTTATTATGGCTGACTATGCCCACGACATTCCTTCATTGACCATGTGGATTTGATTATGGTGGAGCATGTTGATTATGTCTAACCATAGTTTACTATGGCACTATTGCATTGTAATGTTGATCATGTTTTGTTTGTCTCATTGCGACATCGGATTTTTTTCATCACATTGTGACATCAACTTTTGTTCATCACATGAGATCGTAAGGTTATGGTCATAAAATTACGATGAATATTTTTTATTGTCACATTATCGTATGGTGTTGGAATAGGTTTCTCACTATCCAATTGTGGGCTATGTTCATTGTAATGTACCCTAAATTTTCCAAATAAAAAAAACAAATATGAGGAACATTAATCTTCAATTTATTCTAGAAGACTTGTAGTTAAGAGAAGTAGGTATTTATCATCATTGTTAATTTCTGTGAGATTCCTATGTTCTGGCTATCAGAACGATGAACGATCATTTCATGAACATTTATACTCCAACTTAACTCACATTGAACAAAACTTCTATACGAATACTCTCCACATTCTAACATCCACCCTTTTATAACCCCTTCAATCCTAAAGCTATTCTAATACTTATATATATATGTTGTATTAGACTTAGGATTCATAAAACTATACTCTTCCCTAAGTATAGGCTCCCATTTGACCTTTCGAAATAAAACTCCTAAACCATAGAATATATCCCCATTATAAAGGGATCGGGAGTGTACACCCTTAGTGAAAATGTTATCAGCTTAGAATAAGGTGTTTAAACATTACTTCACATGGCCATATAACTCGAATGACCCCCTGTGATTATTGGTTGTGTATAGGTCTTTTGATTACTATTAACATAAAGGTTTTGATAAAAAGCTTATCCATAACAAATTGTTTAGCCCTGCCTTAACTGAATGATAACGTTTAGAGTTTGACGGTCCTATGTATCGTCCCATGAATGAACTATCCTTTACTTTGCATTAACTTAGTATGAAATGAAGGGTTTTTCTATCAGTCATGAGTTAAACCTATGAACAACCCATTAATGGAGACCCTGCGAATGTGACACCCGAGGTTATCACTAGACCCCTCGTCCAATACGATCGCACCATCTCTACCCATCACATGGCCCGAGCTAGTACTCATACTACCACCATTAACTTTGAGTAGTAAGGGTTTACAGTACTAGATGAGTTTTCATTTTTGTGAAGTCGCCGAAGTAGCTCTGTGTTTTTATCAGTGAGGGAGGTCGGTGACTTGGAGAAACTTTTTCCTGGTGGAAGTATGCAAGTCTACCCAACTGCCTTGGTAAGTCCATAATGCTCCTGTGTTCTAGTATTTGGATGGAACCTTCGGGGTTTCATTATACTGGAAGAAAACACTATGTACTGTAAAACGTTTACGACTTTCAGTGAAGGTCTTTCCCATTATCGCTATTCTTTTCTTAACTCCCTGGACTATTCTTGGCCCTGGATAAGTAGACTTCTCATTTGTTTTATTCTAACCCTTTTTTGAAAAAGGCTTCCGACTTCAATGATTTTGCATAGGCATTTATCCAGGTTAACATATAGGTATTTTAGTCTTAGGGTTTTCATTGTCCCTCTACTTTATTTTATGGGTTCCCTAATTTTATGCATGGTGACCTTGTGTTGCAAGTTATACTCTCATCGGGTGAAACAATTTCCTTTTGATAATCTATTATGACATTTCTTGCTTCTATTGGGTATTTTCATACTAAGATTTTCTTGGGAGTCCACCATTATGTAGGTTCTATCAAATCACTAGCGGATTCTTACGACTGAAATCTCTCTTAAAGAATTATTATATTTCCATTCAATATATATATATATATATATATACATATAAAGTGGGAATTTTGTGCCCTGAACAATTCGTTAAAAACTATTCCGCAACAAACAAATATTTGAGTTTGTAATTAAATTTGGGTTATCGTCGTTCATTCATATATTCTCGTTGTCTGTGTGTGGTAAATACCATTCGAAGCCTAATATTCTGCATGAATGTTAACTCTATATTTAAACATTGATTAAATGCATCCTCTTCACCACAAACATTTAGTCCATGTTAGATTTTGGTGAATTTATTTGGCGTATAGCATATAACTATGTGTTTAAATTTTTTGATACTCTGACTTTATTCATGCATTAGATCTACACATACCAAGTGAACCCTTTTGCAAATCAGATTTGCAATTTATATGGTATTATTATTGTTTACTTGTTTAATTTTCCTGAAAGTTTTTCTTTAATCAATTTGGTAGCCAATCTAATGATGGGACCCTGTTTTGCTGTGAGGGTACCCATCAGGATTTCAAGTTCACTCCTCTCCTTTCGATGTGTCGATGGATCTTGACTATGGCTGGGAGTTTTCCTGTGATAATTCAAGATAAGTATTACCCTGTACGATGATACCTTCGTTGTCTTATATGTTTTACCTTTAAAGGTTTAAGTTTGTTTGGTTTCTATTTGACGCTAAGAAGAATCGACTTTCCTTTCTTGCAGGTTTACAAATCAATGTTATGGATCAAAACCAGGCCCCGTTCAAGAAATGAACTCGAGTTTCATTTTACCGCTCTTAAGAGAGTGCCCTAAATTTCTAATGAAAGATACGATTATGATCTAGGAAATAATCAGCATGGGCGAGATTGTTCAGGTTCATAAAGATGGTCGATCCTTTATCTCTGTATCTTCAGTTTAAAGAAAAGACATAAGGACCAAAACTCTATTGTTATGTAATAAGATGATATGAGCAGGACTATACCATTGTTTATAATTGAATAGTCGACTTATATGGAATCTCTATTAGTCAATTCTTTGTTTCGGTCTGATACTTATATAGAAGTTGGAACGATTTTATTATTTGTTAATAAAGTTGTGTAATTCGAACTTATCGAAAAATATGTGCATACAAAATATAGGGTATCAAAATCTTTGTCTTTCAATTCATAGGGCTTTCGCTCCTCTAGTATTCCATTCCATAACTTTGTTTGTGATTAGTTATACTATTCGTTTTCCATTATATTATTTCTAGAACTTGGTTTATGACTAGTTAGACTATTCTCTTTCCATCATTTCATTTCCAGAACTTTTTTTATGATTAGTTATATTGTTTTCCTTCCATTATATTATTAGTACCTCGTGGTGTGCATACATTAGGCATTTCAATGAGTCATGCAAATTGGTATAGTTGTCTATATATATATATATATGCATACACAATTACTTCCTATTGTGTGTAATCATTCCAACGTTAATTTAATTCGTTAGAGAAAATCGTCTAGAATTGAGGGATGACCCACATAGATATGTCTGTACGTATAGGTATGTAAAGGTTTTAAATATAAGATTTACTTCCATAATATTTTTTGCACAATCTAAAGTTCACTTGGAAAATGAAATAACCAGATGTATATGATTCACCGATCTGGTAGTGATTTCTAACATGATATATTGAAATAATATTTTAGTTAACACATATATATATCCTAATAGATTCCATAATTCGATTCTATTCTAGCCAAGATACATAGAAGGGTTTGTTCAACGTCTATAATTAAATTGTAAGAGTTTTTCCTACATTTCATTTCATTCCATCAGAATTTAATAAAAACAGAGAAATTCATTCATATTTAAATAGATGCAATTCTATCATCCAATAATTCAAATAATATTTGGACAGAGAAGGAGTATATAGAAATATCTAAACAATTTCCAAACAACAAATGGAACAACCAAGTTCCCCCCAACCTTATAACAGAACAACCAATTTACTTGTCCCGTTCACTCCCTAGCCTAACCCTGAATCTATGAGGGAAAAATCAGAACTCCTCCTCAACAATAGTGCTTGAATTTTAGTATCTTCCCCTTGCCTCACCCTTAGATAGTAGTGTTCATAAAAACAATATATAATTATTTCCCTGCATACTAGGCAACACCCTGCCTCCTCGCATATGCTATATATCCAAAAGCAATTGTGCCTAGGTCTTTTTTCCCTTGGGAATTTTTGCATCTTTCCAAATACTTGATTTTTAGGGGCTTCCAATGGCCAAATACGTGATTTACCACTTGTAACATTCATCCCTGAGGTAGTTCCAACATGTTCCCCAGTCATGGAGTCATGGTCAGTTGATTTTAACCTACCCGTTCCCTTTGTCCATCAACAATAATTATAAAAATATTTGTTTCTTACAAGTGTCATAGTCAAAGAGTTAGTTGGGTCAAATCAAATCTTTGTCCAATAGTCATAATCATTATTTACAATTAACTAAATTTGGAATTTGGAATTTCCATAAATGGTAATAATTTTCCAATTTTGAATTTACCAAAAATGGAAATGAATTCCTAAGCAATTTCATCCTCAAAAATAATTTATTTTTGGGGATGTTACATCCTTTCCCCCTTTAGTAAAACACTATACTCAGTGATCATCCCTTCTTGGAACATGATTGGATGAGATTTCTGCAAATCTCCCTCCAAGTCCCAAGTGGCCTCCTCGGGACTAAAGTGATTCCATTGCACTTTTACCTAGGCAACGACTCTGTTCCGAAGTATTATTTCTCTCCTGTCCAGAATGCACAGAGGTTCTTCTTGGAACTCACCTCTTGGTTCCACCTACACCAAGTTTCAATCGATCATATGATTAGGGTCATGAACATAATTCTTTAACAGACAAACATGAAATACATTATGAATTTTTAGATTGGCAGGAAGTGCAAGTTGGTATGTTATGGGTCCAATTCGAGCTAAGATCTCGAAAGGGCCACAAAACTTGGGTGCCAACTTGGAACAGTTCCCTAGATTTAGAGAACTTCTTCTGGACTTGAATTTTAAATATACATGGTCTCCCACTCGAAATTCTAGGTGTCTTCTTTTCAGGTCCGCGTAACTTTTTTTTCTGTCCTACGCCTCTTTTAAGTTTTACTGCACTTTTCTTATCGTGCTCTCCATTTCTTAGAGCATCTTTGGTCTCAAAATGAGTCTGTTAAATGGGTTACCCCTGCTAATCAGAGTTGTACACTTTCTGTCATACAGTACTTCGAAGGGGATCATCTTAGCCGAAATTTGGTAACCATTGTTGTATGCAAATTCCACCAAGTGTAGGTAGTCTTCCCACTTGCTTGGTTTTGTTCTTACGTACATGCGTAACATATCTTCTATGATTTGTTTTGTTCATTTAGTCTTACCATATGTTTGTGGATGATAACTTGTGATTAAATTCAAGTTAGTATTTAACCATGCAAACAATTATTTTCAAAAAGAAAATGTAAATTTTACATCTTTATCCGAAATCACCATTTTAGGAATACCATGCAGTCTAAAATTTTCTTTCATGAATATTTCAATGATGTTAATAGCTTTAAAAGTAGACTTTACAAGAATAAAGTGTGCATAATTACTAAGCTTATTGATTACCACCATAACTGAATCATTATGTTTTTGAGTTCTAGGCAAACCTATAATAAAGTCCAGTGATATAGTCTCCCATTTCCATTCCGGCACAGGTAAGGGATGCAAGAGGCTTTCTATATGTTGGTGTTCGGATTTCACCTACTGACAATATTGACACTTAGCTAAGTATTCTGATGTTTCTCCCTTCATATTGGGCCAATAGAATAACTTACTTAGTGTTGTTACCATTTTCTAGTATCCCGGGTGACCGAAATATGGTTTCTTGTGTACTTCATCCAAAACTGTTAACTTTAATTCCGCCGAATCTGGTATGTATATTTTGTTTTTAAATTGTAGTAGACCATTTCTGTCCAAACTCAGATCTATTTTGTCTGAACTTTCTGTATTATTTCGTAATTTTTCCACTGTTTTAGTGTAATTCTCATCGTTATTACCTGCAGCCTTTATCCTCTATTCAAAATTGCTTTATTTCCTGCTAATGTTTATTTCAAATAGCCCATGAACTCTTCTTCTTAAGGCATCAGCCAACTTATTTTCTTTACCCTTGATATGTCTTACCTCAAAGTAAAATTCACTCAAGAAGGCTAGCCATCTTGCTTTCCTTGCATTAAGGTCTGGTTGACTAAACAAAAATTTCACACCACCGTTATCCGTCAATAACAGAAATGTTTTGCCCATTATGTAGTGCCACCACATATTTAAGGCATGTATTACAACTGCCAACTCTAAGTCATGAGTGACGTAGTTTTGTTCGTTCTCCTTCAGTTTTCGAGAATCATAAAAAATAGCGTGCCTTTTGTTGAGTTAGGACACCACCTAGTCCTTATTTACTCACATCTACACAGACTGTGAAGTCTTTTTCCGGATCTTCTACCTTTAAAATGGGCATGGTTGTTAACAATTCCTTTAACTTATTAAAACTGTCCTCACATTTCTGTGACCAATTAAACTTAGTTCCCTTCTTTTGTAATGATGTGATAGGGTATGCAGTGTTGGAAAACCCCTCTATAAATCTGTGGTAATATCCGGTGATTCCCATGAATGACCGGATGTCTTCTACATCCTCCAAAATCGACCATTCCATGATGGCTCTTATTTTCTCAGGGTCGACTGCAATACCTTCCTCAGATATTACATGTCCTAGGTACTGTATTTTCTTATCATAAAGGTCCCATTTATCGAATTTGTTTTACAGTTTGTGTTTTTTCAAAGTTTGTCGAACTATCCTTAGGTTCTCTTTGTGTTCTCCTTTTGTTTTAGAATACACTAGGATATCGTCAATAAATATCAAAACAAACTTTTCTAAGTACTGGCTGAAAATACTATTCATTAAACAAATAAATGTGGTTGGCGCATTAGTGAGTCCAAACGGTATAACAACAAATTTGTAATGTCCATATCTATTTCTGAAGGTTGTTTTACTTATGTCCTCATCTTCCTCATCTTTTATTCTAACCTGGTGATAACCAAATTTTAAATCCAATTTAGAAAAATTATTTGCCTCATCTTTTATTCTAACCTGGTGATAACCAAATTATTTGCTCACATCTACACAGACTGTGAAGTCTTTTTCCGGATCTTCTACCTTTAAAATGGGCATGGTTGTTAACAATTCCTTTAACTTATTAAAACTGTCCTCACATTTCTGTGACCAATTAAACTTAGTTCCCTTCTTTTGTAATGATGTGATAGGGTATGCAGTCTTGGAAAACCCCTCTATAAATCTGTGGTAATATCCGGTGATTCCCATGAATGATCGGATGTCTGCTACATCCTCCAAAATCGACCATTCCATGATGGCTCTTATTTTCTCAGGGTCGACTGCAATACCTTCCTCAGATATTACATGTCCTAGGTACTGTATTTTCTTATCATAAAGGTCCCATTTATCGAATTTGTTATACAGTTTGTGTTTTCTCAAAGTTTGTCGAACTATCCTTAGGTTCTCTTTGTGTTCTCCTTTTGTTTTAGAATACACTAGGATATCGTCAATAAATATCAAAACAAACTTTTCTAAGTACTGGCTGAAAATACTATTCATTAAACAAATAAATGTGGTTGGCGCATTAGTGAGTTCAAACGGTATAACAACAAATTTGAAATGTCCATATCTATTTCTGAAGGTTGTTTTACTTATGTCCTCATCTTCCTCATCTTTTATTCTAACCTGGTGATAACCAAATTTTAAATCCAATTTAGAAAAATTATTTGCCCCACCTACTTGATCGAACAAATCATTGATCCTAGGTAAGGGGTACTTGTTCTTAATAGTCATTTTGTTTAATTTTTTGTAATCAATGCATAATCTCAAAGTTCTGTCTTTCTTTTTAACAAAAAATACTAGTGCTCCCCATGGTGAAACACATGGTCTGATATATTCTTTATCCAATAATTCTTGTAGTTGAAGTTTTAATTCTGGTAAGCTCATTCGGTAGGGTGCTTTAGATATAGGGGTTGAGCCAAGTAGTAGGTCGATAGAAAAGTCTATCTCGCTCCTTGGGGGTAATTCAAGTATCTCATCAACAAACACATCTCTGAAATCATACAAGACGACAAAATCCTCCAAGCTAGGTTTATTTTCTTTTTCCAACAGATTTGTTACTTGCATGGCATAAATTTGACAACCCTTTCTCATGCATTTCTTAAATTGCATTGTTGAACTCTATCTAACTGAGATTTGTTTTTGTATACCTTGAGTTGTCCTAACAGTATCATCTTCATCTTCATACTTGAGTGATTTTTCATAACAATCTAACACTTATTTATTCCTTTGTAACCAATCCATTCTGATAATTATGTCATAATATCCTAATGGTAGAATGTTCAGATTTGTCTTTGTGTTTTGACAACCTAAACTAAACTCACAATCAAAAATCAAATCAACTACTTTTCTTTTTATTCATGTTGCTAGTTATACTAGCCAATATTTTTCATGTCTTATTTTCTTAAGTTTATTTGAATCCACTACACCAAGAGCGATGTAACTCAACATAGCTCCTGGATCAATTAAAACATAAATACAAGTATTGTTAATTTTACCTTCAATTTATATTAAAGTCAAGAAGAGAGTCAGGCGGAGTCGAAGGATTAGGGTTTTGCAGAGATCTTGCGCTGCATGGTTCCAGCAGTGGCCCCGTTGGGGCTCATGTCTCATAAGGAGGGAGGGCCAGTAGACGACTCCTACAGTCAAGCCACAACGAGCGAAAATGTTGTTGAGAGGTCTAAGCGACTGACCTTTGAGCCGCCGCCAGATCTGCACTCGAAAATACTAGAAGAGGGTGCATTCAAGGACCGAGAAATGGAGATCGACCCAGAGAAAGGAGCTCTTCCCCCCATAGTGTTAACTCCATGGATGCCTGGTAAGTGTATTCCATAGGCACCACAAGCCCCAAAATATGTGATTAACTCACCATGCATAGAAGAGAAAAAACAATACATGAGATATTATTCCCTGGTGGGAAAGTTCCTAGGGCTATGGCCCTCGGAACGAGATCTGATCAAATGGATACAATACTGGTGGAAGCCAAAAAGTCACTATGAGTTACAACTGGGATCTAAGGGGTTTTTCACAATCATCATCCACAACCTTGAGGATCGTAACCGCATCTTCAATGGGGGGCCCTATTTTTTCAACTTGGCGGGCCTCTTCTTGCGCTTCTGGATAGAGAAGTTTAGTCCTGAAAAGGAGGAATTTTCTCATGCACTTGTATGGATCAGATTATACTCCCTCCCACAGGAATTTTGGCTAGAGGAGGTACTGGATGGCATAGGCAATACCATCGGCATCTATGTCAAGTCATCCGAAGCCACCAAGCAAGGGCGCTACACCTCTTATGCACGAATCTGCGTGTACCTGAATATAACTAAGCCGCTCCTTGGATCCATCATACTGGAATATCATGACAAGGATTGGACCCAAACCATCAACTATGAGCACATCCCATTCCGATGTCGGAGATGCCAAGAGCATGGCCATCTCTTTAGAGAATGCCCCCTCAACACTGTTCACAAAGAAGGAAACCGAGACAGCAGCAAGGACAAGGATGACTTCATTCAACCAACAGGGAAAAGAAGACTAGGAGGAAGGAAGCAACCAGCCCAAGTAAGTAAATATCCCTCAACTAGTAATAGATTTACAACTTTACAAGACCAACCAGAAAACCCCGCAAGCCACATGCAGCTCAATGAACCACCTCCGGCTAATGGCTCTCATGCGACCAAAAAAGGGGAGGAAAGAATCCCACTGAGTAAGGGATCAGATCTCATCCCCCCAAATGCGACTTAGGAATCACAAGATCCTTTGGAAACAGAGGACAGAGATGCAAAAATGGAGTTGGAGGAGCTGGATCTAGCTAGAGTGGATTTGGTGCACCTCGAGCATGCCTATAGGCAGAAAAAACTATACACAATACCCAGAGATCAATTACGAAAGGTGCATAGAGTCTTCCTTAAATCCTCTGCTGATTCCTTGGCAAGTGCTAGCCAAGGGCTGGGAATACAAAGTAGCCAATCAAAAGGCACAAGTAAATCTCAGAAAGACGAAAAGAAAAGAGGGAGGAAATCCACCAACAAGCTTATTCAAGAAATTGGCCACTTCATGGTAAACTCAGGGCAAATCCACTTGATCTCGGACAACTTCCCTCCTCTCCCCACTCCCCCTTCATCATGAAGATCATCTCATGGAATATCAGAGGCCTTAATGGGCGTAGCAAGCAAAAATTGCTACGAGATCTGATTTTAGCGGAAAAACCTGATATAGTTCTTCTGCAGGAAACAAAATGCACCTCAGAAGATGTGGATAAACTACTCCCCTACTGTTGGAAGCATGGGGCAGTTGTATTAGTAGGAGCCATAGGTACAACAGGAGGACTGGCCATCCTCTGGAACACAAACTCAGTAATGCTAGAAAACTTCATCCCCACAAGATGGTCTGTCACAAGAGACTACAGACTCATTGGTTCAAATAAGCTGGGACACTTGACTAATGTATATGGCCCGGCCAACATAAGGGAGAAGCCTGCCTTCCTCAGGAATTTGAACTACTTATCCACTCTAAATCAACACAAGAAATGGATTATTGGAGGATATTTCAATATCATTCGCATCCTAGAAGAGAAGAAGGGAGGATCAAGACGACTGGATCGAGAAACCAATGACTTCAACAGCCTCATAGATAACCTTCACCTCATTGACCTGGAAAATATCAATGGCACTCATACCTGGACAAACAGAAGAACTGGCACACACGAAATTGCTTGCAAGCTCGACCGGTTCCTCATCTCGGATTCTCTCATGATGGAAGGCACAACTCTGGAGGCTACCATCCTGAATCTCTCTGGCTCAGACCATTGGCCTATTCAGCTCTGGCTGGATATCCCAACCACGATGGGGAAAAAACCTTTCAGATTCAAGCAGTTCTGGCTCGACCACTCCGATTTCTAGGCAAACATACAGAACTGGTGGAGGGAGGCAGAGGTCCCTCAAGGCTAAAAAATGTACAGATTCCAACAAAAGTTAAGGAACCTTAAACAATTTCTCAATATTTGGAATAAGAATACCTTCGGTGACATCTTTGACTCTCAAAGGCAGTTATTAGAATGCATGAGAAAAATTCAGAATCAAATCAGAACTCGGGGGCTAACAAACTATTTAAAATCCCAGGAAGAAATAGTAAATCAACAACTGGTGGATAGGAAAAGACAAGAAGAGATCCTCTAGAAACAAAAGTCACGCATCTGATGGCTCAAGGAGGGGGAACGCAACACCAAATTATTCCATAGAACGGTCATCCACAGGTTGCACACCAACAAAATCACGAGCCTTATCTCTGCAACTGGGGAGACCCTTCACTCACACGAAGACATGGAAGCAACTTTGAGTGGATACTATGAAGATCTCCTCACAGAACCTATCCTGGATAGACATGAGGCTATTTCCAAGGTCACTCAACATGTGCCATCCATTTTTACTTGGGAGCAAAACTTGGCCTTGCTCCGACCTATTTCAATTGAGGAGGTGGATCAGGTGCTTTAGGACACACCCAAATGCAAGGCTCCAGGACCTGACGGCTTCACCAACGATTTCTTCCATCATTGCTGGCCAATGATCAGGGTCGAGGTGTGGGAAATTCTAGAAGATTCTAGAGCCACGAGACAGGTCTTCCGAGCACTAAATGTGACCTTCCTCTCCCTCATAACCAAAGAGGGGCAGGCACATCACCCACAACAGTTCAGACCTATAGCTCTCTGTAATGTAATTTATAAACTCCTGATGAAGGTAATTGCTAGACGACTCAAACCTATCTTACCAACAATTATTTCCCCGGAACAATCAGGCTACGTTGAAGGCAGACAAATCATGGACAACGTCATCCTTTCTCATGAAGTAATCCACTCTCTGCAGAAGACCAAAAATCCAGGTATGCTCCTCAAATTGGATCTCTCTAAAGCCTTTGACAAGATAAGATGGGAATATATGCGGGCAATGCTCCTTGCCTTTGGCTTTGATCAAAGCTGGGTATCTTGGATTCTGAATCTAACCTCTTTGGCTTTCTTCTCCATTCTTGTCAACGGTGTCCCATCTCAACCTTTTTCTCCCTTAAGAGGAATCAGGCAGGGGGATCCCCTCTCCCCTTTTCTCTTTATCATTATGGCTAAAGGTCTGGGATACTCCATCCGTGCAGTAGTTGATGGAAACCTGATAATTGACTTACCCTTGCATGGCATCTTCCCTCCCATCTCACACAATCAATTTGTGGACGACTCGCTTCTAATGGGCACCCCAACCATCCGTGAAGCCAATGCTCTACTTGCCATTCTTCAAACCTTCTCAGACGCCTCGGGGTTGGAATGCAATAAGGAAAAATCCCAAATCTTTTTCTTCAATACGCCACCCCCGATTCAAGTCCATGTCACTGAAATATTAGGTTTCAATAGAAGCTCCCTTCCGTCCAAATACCTTGGCATTCCCTTGATTGAAAATGCCCTTCGAAACTCCTCATGGGAACACCTTCTTTCCTCCTTTACCAAAAGGCTCTCCTCCTAGACCCTCCGAGTTTTAAATCTACCCAGCCGCCTTGTTCTCCTCCGAGCCGTCCTTCATTCCCTTCCTATTTACTCCTTTTCAGCGCTGGCTGCACCAAGATCTGTTCTCTCAACCATAAAAAATCTATAGAGAAAATTCCTCTGGAAAGGATTCAACTCAGGTAGGAAAATAACATTGGTTAGCTGGGATAAATTATGTCGACCCAAAGACCAAGGTGGCTTAGGGCTATGGGACCCCCTCATTATGAACAAAGTTCTGAGTGCCAAAATCTGGTGACGGTGGCTCAAGCATCCCCAAGACCTCTGGGCCAGATTCTGGAGGAAAATATATACGCCAAAAGTGGTGGAAAAGAACCTAATTCGATGGAATGGGGAAGGCCTCGGATCCCTAATATGGATAGCGGCTAGGCAAAACAAACAACTTGTTACCCGAAACGCTTTTTGGGAAATCTGAAACAGGGAAACAACTCTCTTCTGCCAGGATTCCTAGCAACAATGGCCAACTATAGACAACAACGGCTGGGCAAGAGACATCTACCCACAAGCTACTCTGGTAAGCCTGACAAAATTTGCTAACTACTGGCAGGACAATTCACCCGAAGACACTTGGCACAGCTGGCACCTAGACAAGGAACGCATAAATCTGGGAGAGCATTTGGACCTGGCACCCTGGCACAAGGAGATGGCCAAATGGAAAATCCCCAAAATAGAAGGATAAGATATTATTCGTTGGGGACACTTGCCAAAGGGTGCCTACAGCACGCAGGAGGCTTATCAAATCATAACTTAGGTAGACCCTCCACCCACTAAGAGTGTTTGGCGCAAAATCTGGAGCCTTAAACAGTGGCCAAAGGTCACCCTCTTTCTCTGGCTAGTGTCCCACTCTAGCATACTTACTTGGGATAACCTATCGAAGAGAGGTTTTTTCGGGCCCTCCATCTGCCTATTATGTGAAGGGGAAGAAGAAACCATGAATCATCTCCTCAATTCTTGTCCCTACATGGCCCAACTCTGGGATCAAGCAACACTCATCATGCACAAGTCGGATCGACAAAGAGAGAGTGTAATTGATACTATTACAGACTGGAGAGATCAGGCTTTCCACTCCCCCCTCCTCAATCACATTTGGCAACTTATTCCAGGATTAATCCTCTGGCAAACTTGGAAAGAAAGGAACAGAAGGATCTTTCGAAACCTCTCTCTCTCCTAACAACAGTGCTGGCATCAATGTCGCTGCAACATCTTGGAAACTATCACTCTTCAACAGTGGACCGAAGATAACATGGGAAACATTCCTTTTGAACTTTTAATCCTCCATTATTGGCAGCCTTTTCCTTCTTTCCCTCCTCTGCCCCTCTCTTCTCCCTCCATCCCCTTTATAAGCCCCTCCTTTTGGTCTTCCCCCCTAGCTGATTTCATAAAAATTAACTTTGATGGAGCCTCTAAAGGCAATCGAGGAGCTGCAGGTTATGGCGTAGTATTCCGCAACCACTTAGGGCACATCATATTAATCAATTCGGGATACCTGGGGCATTCCACAAACAATGCAGCCAAGCTATGGGGACTCATCCACGGGTTACAACTGGCCATTGACCACAATTTCAATAAATTAGTAGTTGAGGGAGATTCACAAATCATCATCAATCTACTACGTAGAATTCTAAATGGAGCAAACTTGGACAAAATCTCGCATAGTTGGAGACTTTCCCATGGCTTACAGATGGTCACCAACCTAATGAAACCTACTCAGGTAGTCATCCGTGCCCATGTTAGAAGGAAGGCGAATCAAGTTGCAGACGAGCTGGCCAATATAGGCACTACTTGGACTGGTCCTGAACTCCTCTGCAATTCTTCTTTGGAACCATAGCATCCCATTCTCTAGCAGTGCATCCTCAAAGTTGTATTAGTGGACACACCCCCGGATGTGGTGCTATTGCAGCCCACGTGGCACGACGAGGAGGCGAGGCATGGCCAGCAAAGCACTGAGCCACGTGAAGGGCTCGTGCCTTCGTCTGCCACCCTATGAAGGCATTAAATTTCCATTAAACATGGCATGGGGAACACTTAAACACTTCCCTTCTCCCCCCTACGCTCATTCCATGGCTGCGTTCTATATGCTTCTCATTTGTCTTTGCACGGGCCTCAATTGGCATCCCTCTTGGCAGACTCCGTCTGAGATTTCTGGAACCTACAGGTTCAGTTTCTCTTTGATCTGGTTGCAGGCTTCCTGTCGACCCTGCTTGTACCTAATTCCCCTTAGCCAGTTTAAAACGTGTTTCATGCCTCGGCCTCGAGGGCGCCCATGCAGAGGTTCCCCATGGAAACCTCGTCGACCCTCCGTTTTGCCTCCAGCCTCACCTTCATCCTGTTCTTCTCCCTTCATCCAGTCGGACCCAATTCCTTCTTCTCCCGCTTTGGCAGCTCCACAATTGGATGGCCTGGCTATTGTTCCTAGGCTACTGACTTCCAACTCGAGCCACCTCCCAGAACCGCCCTTGTTTGGAACTCCTCCAGCACCAATTCCTACCTCTGCGGGGCTGACTATGGGGGAACCACCTCTAGATAAGCCTCGGAGCACCGAAAACCAGCCCCCAAATCCCTTCTCTGATACTCAACTCCGGGAAAGCCTGGCAATTTTATTTGGCTTGGTATTGAACTCTGCCAGGGGGTGGAGGATCTCCAATTCCGCTTGCTCGCCGTGGACGGGAATATAACAATCTTTCTCTAGCTCCTTACCTCTATGCAAGAAGCTATCCCCTCAAACCTCGCTGGTGAGGCTACAACAACAGACCCCAAGAGCGCAACTAATGATGGGAAGACCTTGGAGCCGAACTTAACAAGCGATGAGCAACATGGAATCCAGTTTGTGGAGGAAGAAAAGGATATGGACACGGGACATGAAGTGCAACAGGATACCCAGCCAGCTGTTAGGACCGAAGGAGGCATGGATGTGGTGAAGCGATGGGATGACCAGGTGACATATGTCAAGGAGGAGCCATGGTCAGAGGCCATCCACGACACCTGGCCAGGCTACCTACCAAATGTCTGAGGTCTTTAGAACTTTCTCAGTCTCTTTGATAACTTTACTTTTAGTTGATGTCCAGTTAGTTTTGAACATGTCACTTGATTTATCACACTTTTTATGTCTGACTTCCATGTTGGTTGGACTGGTTTCCCCTCTGTTGGGGCAGTCCAGTAACTACAACTAAGTATATTCTCTGTACTCTATATCTTTTTTGGTCTAGGAAGGCCCTTTATATATAATACCACAAACTTACAAAAAAAAAAAAAATTACCTTCAATTTCCACTATAGTGGATTGGTGGTCAGCTTGTCAGCCATCCATGGCTTCATTGATCCGATGTAAGATTTTTCCCACATGTCACATTGTATAGGCTTCATGTAGGTTGTGAACCATAGTCTTGGATGTTGAAGTTAAACGTGGACAGTTCCTCCTTAGGTGAGGTTCTCCACATTCCCAACATTTTAACAGCTCGTGGGGGCTGTCCCCAAACTTCTTTGTTCCAAGATTAACTGTCTTACCACCTCCTTAGGTATTCTGGTTGTTGGAGTGAAAATATTTCCTTGAAAATCTCTTTTTTGCGCTTTGAAAAGGGGTTGGCTGATATCCCTTCTTCCGCTGGTTCATTCGGTCTTGTTTCTTGTCTTTCCAATTCTTGGGAAATTCTGATTGTTGTTTGTATTGGTCGTAGCACATGTGGGCCTTCCTGAAAAATTCACTCAAGGACTTGGGATTATCGAATCCAATTCTATCCTTATACAACTATGGTAAACAACTTAGGAACCGTTGGATTTTTACCTTGCCCTCCTGGATATACGGCACAAATCTCAGTAATTCCAGGAATTTGTTTATCAGGTCATCCATAGCCATTTTACCGAGTCATAGCTCATAAAACTCTTTAGTTTTTATTTCATATTAAATTTCATATAAATATTGTTTCTTAAAGTACTTCTTAAAATCCAACCATTCCATCTATTTTTCCTTTAGTCCCTTGGCTAGCTTCAGGTCCTTCCACCATATGCTAACTTTTCCTTTCAGATTATAGATGGCCATTCTGACCTTCATATTGTTGGAATAGTTGTATATATGGAAATACTTATTTATGTATAATAACCATGCTTGAACTTCCTCTCCTGTTATGGATTCCCCGTCAAAGGTAGATGGTTTGATTTTCTTAAACTCTCCCTGAAGGTGATCTACCTATTTTCTCTTTCTTCCTATTTTTGTTTTATCTTCAGCTGAAGGTGTACCTTCAGACGAGCTGTCCCCTTTTTATGCTTCAAGGCTAGAATTCTTGGAGGCCCTTTTTTTGACCTCTTCTTTCTGGTTATCCTCCTTTGGGATCTTCTTTGTCACTATACTTCATAATAGGACTTCATTTATTTCCTTCTATTCATATTGTGCGTTTTCCAGTTTCTCATTGTCTTCCTTGAAAACTTGCAGCTCCACAATGAGATTTCTCATCATTTCTAGAACTTCGGTAGGTGAGATTTCGTCATTTTTATGCCTCTGATCTTCAGGAGGCCTTTTCTCAATATTCTCCTTGAGTCTAATCTCTTCTTCATCTTGTGCTACCATGATTAGAACAGAAAAAAACGTTTTTTGTTTGTAATAGTAATTGTTTTGTTAGTTTTACATAAACTGGAAAAATATGTGCTAAGTAAATATTTTGGCCCTTCTTAAATTCCAAGTGTTGTAACCTTTGTTCTGATACCATATGTAATGTACCCCAAATTTTCCAAATAATTTTTTTTTTTTTTTTATGAGGAACATTAATCTTCAATTTATTCTAGAAAACTTGTAGTTAAGAGAAGTAGGTATTTATCATCATTGTTAATTTCTACGAGATTCCTATGTTCTGGCTATCAGAATGATGAACGATCATTTCATGAACATTTCTACTCCAACTTAACTCACACTGAACACAACTTATATACGAATAATATCCACATTCTAACATCCACCCTTTTATAACCCCTTCAATCTTAAAGCTATTCTAATACTTATATATATATATATATGTTGTATTAGACTTAGGATTCATAAACCTATACACTTTTCCTAAGTGTAGGCTCCCATGCTTGCACACAAGGACAAACCTTATTTGACCTTTCGAATTAAAACTCCTATACCATAGACTATATCCCCATTATAAAGGGATCAAGAGTGTACACCCTTAGTGAAAATGTTATCGACTTAGCATAAGGTGTTTAAACATTACTTCACATGGACTAATAACTTGAACAACCCCCCGTGATTACTGGTTGTGTATAGGTCTTTTGATTACTATTACATAAAGGTTTTGATAACAAGCTTATCCATAAAAAAATTGTTTAGCCCTGCCTTAACTGAACGATAATGGTTATAGTTTGACAGTCCTATGTATCGTGACATGAATGAATTGTCCTTTACTTCGAATTAACTTAGTATGAAACGAAGGGGTTTTCTGCCAGTCGTGAGTTAAACCTATAAACAACCCATTAATGGAGACCCTACGAGTGTGAAACCTAAGGCTATCACTAGACCCCTCATCCAATACGATTGCACCATCTTTGCCCCATTGTGACATCCCCAAAAATAAAGTATTTTCAAAATTCAAAATTTGTTAGAAAACTATTCTATTTTTAGTAAATTCAAATTTGGAAAAAATTTTCCATTTATGGAAAATCCCAATTTCGAATTTGATAAATTGTAATTAATTGCTATGACTGTTAGGAAGAGACCTGATCTGACCTGACTAACTATTTGACTATGACACTTGTATGTAAACAAAATATTATTTTATTTATTACAGTAGGACAAATGGAACAACCATGTTAAATTTAGCTGACCATGACTCCATGAGTGGGGAACATGTTGGAACTACCTCTGGGATGATTGTTACAAGTGGAAAATCAAGGATTTGGCCATTGGCAGCCCCTAAAAATTAGGGATTTAGAAAGCAACGAAAATTCACAAGGGAGGGAAAAGACCTAGGCAAAAGGATTTTATTGATAAATAACATATGTGAGGAGGAAGGATGTTGTCGAGTATGCGAGAAAGGAGACTACTGTTTTTTTTTCTTGTTGTTATGAACAATATTGATTGACTGTGAGGCAAGAGGAGTCTACGGAAGCTGAGATATATTTCTGAGGAGGACGTTATGAGTTCACCCTCATGGGTTCATGGTCAAGCTAGGGGGTGAATCAGGCAAGTAGTTTGGCTGCCCTATTCTATGGTTGGGAGGAATGTGGTTGTTCCTTTTGTATTCCAGTGAGCTGTTTTAGATATGCAATATTCCCTTCTCTGATTGAGTGTTTACTTCTAATTGTTGCAATACATCTGTTTGATTTACCGCATGTCTGCTGAGATGTTTTGAGTTGCATCTAAATTGAATTATGTATATCTCTGTGGAAGGAATTAGTTACAGAAGTAGCATAATTATTAAAGTATATATGGATATAATAGTCTGAGCAAAAATGGTTCGATTATATGAATATGTGCAATACAGATTCCTACATAACATTTTTATAAATTATTTATGAAATCACTTTCCGGGCAGTCCTTATGATTGAATTAGAATCAGTAAGAAAACTAGGAATTTATTTGATTTCTTCCTAGAATAATCTAATGGATTTGTGTGATTAAATTATGGAGGTAACTTCTGTCTATGATTGGATTTCCGTTAAAATAGAGGTATTTCCTGTACATCGAAATTTCTGGTGTCTACATCAAGGCATGAACAGATTGAAACTAGTCTAAATACATGAAGTAAGTATTTTTAGCAAGTGCAAATTCAGATGTATAAACGAATTAGGGACGCTATCTGCCACTTCGTATAGACCTTGAGCCACTCTAAGTCAATAGAATTTCACGATAGATTGGTAACAAGTATATATCTAGTTACTATTGGTAGGCATGATAAGGAAATAAAAAAATCTAATGACTACATATAAAAACACGTGTATATAGCTATATGCATGTATGTTTTAGTAAGAAGTTTCTCCTATGCTCTGAATATGATAATCTTTGACAGACACACAATCATAATGGGAATTAAATTGCGAAAGAGTGGGAATTCTCTAGTTAAAGCAACAGTTGATATATGATCATTCAATTTTTAAAACTGAACACATAAGGCCAAACATAATAGTAATTCCATTGTCAAACTTTGGAAACTCTTTTTTTTCTAGGGCGGGGTATACCAATGGTATAGTATAAAGTCGAATTGCACAAATAATAAGTACAACGTTCGAATTTAAAAGATAGAATTTCTTTGACACAGATTAACTTTCGAACGAATTTGAATAGGTTGTCTTTTAACAATTAAAGAAAATGAAGTATATTATACAGTCAACTAGACTCTTTACTTATTTATAGATTCAATACTTATACAGGAACTAGCGTTATACCATTAATGGAAGGATGACCCAATGGTTTACTCCAACAAGAGCTACAATAGACACAAATATAGATACAACAGAGCTAGTTGAATCATTATTCTCTTAGCCGACGGTAGAACCTGTAGAGTTAGCTGAGGGTTGAAAGGTTCGGAACCCAAATACCTTTTTCGCAGGGGAAGTGATGGGTATCTTGTACTTGTGTGGATGGAGACCCTGCACATAAATAAAATTCAGTAAACTTTATCCTTTATTCAAGAAATAAGAATATAGAATAAGTAGATTGCAATAAGACTATAGGAGTTAAATCAAGGTTTCCCCTCTTAAGAAGATACTTATATTATTCATGTATGGGTTCAAATCCTTTCCCCAACACCTGCTATATGTATATATGTTTGGGTTGAGGGAGGAGAATGCATTACCATCTCTGATGGGTCCTTGCAACAACAAGGCCCACCTTTAGTGACAATAACAAGTCTTATAATGAAACCTATACTTTGAAAACATTACAATATTTGCTATAAGCAGAAACTTAAGTAATACTATAGAAGTTTCACACAGCATATCAAGATGATTAAAGGGTTAAGTCTAAATCAGTTCTGAATAAAAAACTGTAACAAATAAATATACAAAATCAACAGTAATATCAAAGTCATTGCACTATGGTTTTCAAAGTACGGAGATAAACTACCACCCCGTCAAGATGACATAACTTCGTGATACACACGGAAAGTTGTGCCACAGGAGTTGTAGTTAAATTATTCAGGGTATCATGGAAACAAAAGACACCAATGATAATAGAGGGACCAGCCGAGAGCTTAGTAAATCTACAGGATAGTGACTCCATCCATTTCGGGGAAGACAAAATAAAATATGGCATATTACCTATCAAACCGAAATATTTGATATCCTTTTGAACCTTAAACAGAACCAACCTACCTCCGCAAGATTCTTTTAGAAAGATGATAATAATAATAATGAAGAACAAGACAATATGTATACCGTGTCTTAGGATTTTCGCTATGAAAATTTATAAAATAAAGAGAAAAACCAAGCTGCATCACTTATTGGAGGAGAGGCGTATCCTTCGAACAAACCTAACTTCAAAAGACTCCAGTGAATATTACAGAGGGATCCAAATGCCTAACCAGGAATGGATATTGACAATCCGAGGGAGGAAATCACTTTCCTAGGACAACAGGCGATCTTTCGAAATTTTTGCAGAGAAATCTCCACAAGGTAGAGAACAACAAAGGAAAGGAAATCACTATAGAAACTAACGAAAACAACACAACACCTAACATTAATTCTGAAGGTTTACATCTTCGTGTTGTTTATCTATCTCGGTAGTGTGTTTTAAAAGACTTACCAGAGCCAAGGGCCACACTGGTAGTTACACCATGGGCAATCTCCTTCACTCACGACAGTTTTCACCTCTAAAATTTGGGTATGCCGACCCTCTTCGTGAAGACTCGGGAATGACAAAGCGGAAAACCTATTCTAACCCTAAGTGGTGCCTTGTCGCCTCATAGTAAATGCAGGGAGTACAGAGGAAATATTGCCATGAAACAATGGCAGAGTGAATATGACACCTTGGGGTATGGAGCCAGTAACTACAAGGGAATTCATAAGAGGCTTTAAATGAAGTTATAGAACTATAAACTTTGGTGACAGTATTCCTTCTCGTACACTTAAAGAAGGATTTCGATGGGACAACACCATAACTCAAGTTAAACCATTCTTTTCCACCCTGTGTAAATCCGAGACAATGGTTAGACCCTAGATGTTAGCATCCCACTGGCCTTTGGAATTTCGTAATTCCATTCCATCAACCGTCGTTTCTAAAAATCTATAAATTAACCAAGACTTGGTAGTTAGGTTGATCCGGTTTTTTTTTGGCACGAAATGAGATCAGAGATATAATAAAGAAATGCACAGAGATATCATATATATTCAATAATATAATAGAAATATATCATAGATGCAACCATAAAGATAGAGGTACAGTAATACATGATTCCTATTAATGAAAGAAATGTACAGAGACTCTAAAAATACAGAGTGAAAGACTCGCTAGAATGGTGGCATCTTATCTCCGAGAAGAGATGTGACAACTACTCACATTCACAAGAAGATGATTACAATGAGGATCTGAAGGTCTTTTTACAATAAGAAGGAATTCAAAAAACCCTAGACATCCAAAAACCTTACCTTAGGAGATTAATCACCAAAAGTCATGTGGGCCCCGTTTGGGTAAGTGAGTACATCAATTTCCTGGGGTCGTAACTTTTGCATACAATCTCCATTTTAGGTGTGTGATAGCTCGTTGGAAAGGTGTCATCAAGGAGATTAATTTTGGGGCTCAATCATGCCTTTAGATATCATTAAGAACCTTTATCTGGAAAAACCTTCATTTGGGCCCTCAAAATGGCCCCAAAAGTTAAAACTTGCTAAAAATAGTAAATTGCCAAAATACTATTTTGAGTGAGTTGGAAAAGGTGGGTGGCCACTGATATCCACTTGGATCAATCCTCCCTCCTTAGGAAGAAATGGTCTCCATTGCATTGAGTTCTCGGAGGAGAGGGAAAAGCGTTTGTTGGATCTGCATCTTGGTGAGCTATTTGTATTGTTGGAGACATCTCGTTGCTTAGTTTGTGGAAGTATGTCAAGAACCTATTGAGGCTAAGGTTGTTCAACAAGTTGAGATACATGAGAGAATGGTGTGAAAAAGGAATATTTTTTCTTTGTTGCATCCTTTTCAACCTGCTTCTATTGGATAGAAGGTGCTTGGGGAGAGGCTGTAGTGGTTGCAGTGTCCTTTTGTTCTCCATTTGAACAGATTGTGAAGAAGCTAAATTTTCTAGTATGAGATACTACCTTGCGGAACCTTTTAGGTGGAACAATAGTCAGAACTACCTCTGGTATTCTATAGAGATGACCCCCCAAAGTAACAATGACACTACGGGGTCAAGACTCGTAAACATCATGGTGCTTCCACATATATGGTTGGCCCAAGAGAACATCACAGACATCCAGTGGGGCAACATCACATAATACCTCATCCTTGAAGGGATGGATGCCGTATGAAAATCAACATTGCTGGCTGACATGGAGATCTAGTCCTTGGTGAAGCCACCAGATGTTGTATGGTTGTGGGTGTGGTGTTGTCGACAATCCCAACTGTTTGATGACCTCTGCTGAGATGAGGTTCTTCTGTCTTCCACTATCAACAATAAAATTAAGCGGGGTCCCCTTCACCCACATCTGTGAATGAAAAATGTGCTCCCCCTCTTCGGGATCTGTTGGTTCTTCTGGTTGAATTGATGCGGTTGCGACAATAGAAGTGGGGTCTGCGTCAATGATCTGTCCTTTCCCAGTATTTTCAGAATCAGATTCTAAATCAAGGTTCGTCTCCTTGTCTTTGATCTCGGCCACTAATCACTGTTTTGAGCGATATTCATCGGTGTTGTGCCAGGGGCTTTTGTGTAAATCTCACAATTTTTCGATGTCCTTCTTTGTCTTCCCATGACCCTTCTTTTCCTATGTCTTAGACTGGTATTCAAGAGACTATTTGTTAGGGCTATCTTTGTCATACTTTGGTTGTTTTGGATTTACAGATTCGAAATCCCATTTGTTCTGGTGCTTAAATTTCTTCTCAATTTTAACAGCATATCAATAAGCAACATTGAGTGATGAGATGTCTATAAAATCCATTTCAGTCTAGATGTATCTGTGTAGAGCCCCATGGTATTTCAAAACCAAATGTCACTTGAAGTCTTTGATACCCAGCTTGGTGCACAAGGTATGGAAGGTATTGGTGAACTAAAAAACTGCTTGGCTCCTCTCTTTCCGCAGTGTGATCCATCTCATGTACTGGTTCTCATAGTTTCCAACAGGGTAATACTGTTCCTTTACCACATCCACAAAAAAATCCCAAGTGGGATCGATCCCATATATTTCAGACTCCTCTGTGGAACTCTACTCCCAATAATTTCCCCACCAATGTTTGACATGGGGGAGATCTTTAAGGCGTGCGAAGGTGATCTTTTATTTGTTGAAAAAATTGTGAACAATGAAATAACCTTCTAGTATATTTAACCATTTGTCTAGGGCTTCTGCATATATCTGTCCTTCCAATACAGGAATATCAAAATTAACTTGTACCTTGAAAGGTGAGGTGCCTCCAAAGTGGTTTCTTGATGAAGATGTGCCTGTTTCTATCAGCAGGCATTGAAGGATGTGGGAAAAAATATCCATTATTTCATCCCTTTGTCGCGTGAGAGCTTGCTCAAGCAACAGACTGATATGATCATCTGCTCCACCATTTTTCTTTTCTTCTGCCATTGAGGGTTTCTTGGGTGTGCGAGAGAAATTTTCCTCAGGAGATAAAAGATCGAGACCAAACTGGCTATACTCATACCTCGTCAGAGACATGCACTGAAAAAATGATCAAGAGCAGCCTGCTCTGATACCACTGGTCCAGATTATTTTTGGCACGAAATGAGATCGGAGATATAATAAGAAATGCACAGAGATATCACAGATATTCAATAATATAATAGAAATATATCAGATATGTAACCATAAACATAGAGGTACAATAATACATGATTTCTATTAATGAAATAAATGTACAGATACTGTAAAAATACAGAGTGAAAGACTTGCTAGAATGGTGGCAACTTATCCTTGAGAAGAGATGTGACGGCTACTCACATTCACAAGAAGATGATTATAATGAGTCTCTGAAGGCCTTTTTACAATAAGAAAGAATTCCAAAAACCCTAGACATCCAAAAACCTAACCCTAGCAGATGAAGCACCAAAATTCACGTGGGCCCCGTTTGGGTAAGTGAGTACATCAACCTCTCGGGGTCGTAACTTTTGCATACGATCTTTGTTTTAGGTGTGTGATAGCTCATTGGAAAGGTATCATCGAGGAGATTCATTTTGGGGGCTCAATCATGACTTTGGATATCATTGAGAACCTTTATCTCGAAAATCCTTCATTTGGGCCCTCAAAATGGCCCCGGAAGTTAAAACCTGCTAAAAATAATAAATTGCCAAAATTGCCAGAAAAATGTTTTGAGCTAGT
>SNQJ01S0006212.1:220442-231284 GCA_010110895.2 Picea sitchensis
AATAAGAGGCAAGGCTCTCTCATTTGAATCACACTTGAGAATATTGAATATATATAGGTGTCTGAGGTAACCAAATGATATCTCAGCTGAAATTCTAAGGAAAGTGAAGAAAAAAGTACGAAATGCAAGGAAGGATAAATTCTTTTGATGGTGCTTTCTAAGGTATGTTATTTACAGGTCATCTCACTATTTTCACTATAAATTTTTTTCTGTAATGATTCAGATCTTGAAATTTCTATGAAAGTGATAGAACATATCCAAGTATCTGTGGTAAAAAATTCATCTTTTGGGTCGTTTTATTTTGGGAGTTACACTTCGTGGAAAATTGGGTCTGTGGCCAGTCTTGAAACTAGTCAAAATCAGGTGTTTCGGGTAAAAACGTCATAACTTCTTCATAAAAGATCCAAATTCAATGATACAAAATGTGTTGGTTAGGGTAAAATATGTATTATGTTGTTTAATAGTTTCAGATCAATTAATAAAATATTTTGTGTGGGGAACGCTCTACAAGGTTTCTCTCAAGAATAAGATAGAATTCAACAAGGTATGCCATTTTTGCTATAAATCCTTTTTTGAGAGGTTCCAAGGAGTGAAACTTGGAGGAATTGTATAAAACACACTGAAGAACATTGTGTATCAGTTTCAGATCTTTATACATTACAAGTTCAAAGTTTTGATTACTTCAAGTTAGGGTTGTTGACTAATCCAAAACTAGGCATGTGAGACTAAAGAAAAGTTTGATGAAAATGACAGTCTCTTATTTTTAAAGTTATGTAAGGTTTGCAGTTATGTGATCATATACACCAGGTCTATTACAGAGCTACAAATCAGATTTATATGATGAAATTGATGAGAGATTTTCGTTGTGGTACATGTTGAGTACATGGTTGAGACATGTAGTTGATGAGTTGATGCACATACGTGAGGTGTATAGTTGATGATGTTGGTACATATTGATGAGTCATAGTTGATGAGTAATTGACACATGATTGGTACATACTTTTATACATGGTTGGATGCACTTTTTTATGGTACAGGTTGATTACAGGTTGGTTCATGGTTGATGCACTTGTTTATGGTAAAGGTTGATTACAGGTTGAGGTACAGGTGGATGCAAGGTTGATGCATGGTTCAGATTTAATGGTATAGGTTTACATTGGTATATCTCACAGTGATAGTGTGACAGTGGTTCCATCATTCTACTTCTACTTCAGGGTGGCAAGACGGGGCAAGGACAGGTGGTTGTAGCCACCTTCTGGTTGTAGCCGGAGAACATTGTGGGTTGTAGCCAGAGAATTGGGGAGTTGGAGCTTCCCTTAGGTTGTAGCCTGATAAACTAGGAGGTTGGAGACTCCTTCCAGTTGTAGTTGGAAAACCAAGGAAGTTGGTGCTTCCAATGAATGTAATTCTTCAAGACATATAAGAAAAAACATTTCGTGTTTTTCTCCTGATTTGGGTTTCCACGTAAAACACTGGTGTATTGTGTATGTGTTTGATTGTTTATTTCTTACTACTCATTATTGGATAATAATTATACATTGATATAATATTTGAAGAAAATGGATTATAATTACGTTATTACTGATTCACCCCCCCTCTCAGTAATCCAACAAATAACCATGAAGAAGGGGTCAGTAAGAGGGCCTCCAAGAACTCTGGTCCTGAAGTAGAAAAAGAGGACAACTCATTTGAGGGTACCTCTTCAGCTAAAGATAAATAAAAACTAAACAAAAAAAGGAAACAAGTAGATCATCTTGAAGGGGAATTCAAGAAGATTGAACCTGCTACATTTGAAGGGGAATACAGAACATGTGATGAAGATGAAGCATGGTTATTATATATCAAAAAATATTTCCAAATATACAACTATTCCAACAATATGAAAGTCAGAATGGCCATTTACAACATGAAAGGAAAGGCCAACATCTACTGGAAAGATCTAAAATTGGCAAAGGGATTAAAAGAAAAATAGATGGAATGGTCGGACTTCAAGAAATATTTCAAGAAACAGTACCTATATGAAAGCTAGTACGAAAGGAAAACAAAAGAATTTTATGAGTTAAGACTTGGAAAAATGACAATAGAGGACCTTATAAATAAATTCTTGTAATTACTAAGGTTTTCACCTTACATCCGAGAGGATAAGGTGAAAATCCAACGATTCTTAATCTATTTACAACAATCCTATAGGGACAGAATTGAGCTTGACAACACCAAATCCTTGAGTGAAGTATTCAGAAAAGCATGAATGTTCTATGACCAGTATAAATAGTGGGCAGAGTTTACCAAATCCTGGAAGGATAAGAAACAAGATTGAATGAACCAGCGGAAGAAGGGATACCAACCAGCTCCTTATCGGAATGTAAAAAAAATATTTATGAGAAAATAATTTCACTCCAACCATCCAAATACACAAGGCAACTTTAAACTGGTAAATTTGGGAACAAAGAAGTTTGGGGATAGCCCCCGCAAACCATTAAAGTGCTAGGAATGTGGAGAACCTCACCTAAGGAGAAACTATCCACGTTTAAGTTCAACAAACAGAACTATTGTTCATAACTTGCAGGAAGCCTCGATAGTGGGTGATGTCGGCAGAAGCCTACATCGGATAAATGCATCCATAGATGGTCGACAAGCTGACCAAGAGTCCTTTGTGGTAGAAATCGAAGGTAAAATCAATAACACTCAAATTTCTGTTTTAATTGACCCTGGAGCTACGTTAAGTTATATTACTCCTGGTATAGTAGAGTCAAATAAACTTAAGAAATGAAGCATGCAAAATCATGGCTGGTACAACTAGCTACCAGAACTAAAAAGAAAGTAGTTGACTTTATTTCTGATTTTGAGTTGAGATTAGATGGCCAAAACATAAGGACAAATCTGAACATCCGACCACTAGGATCTTATGATATGATTATAGAAATGGATTGGTTGGAAAAGCACAAGGCGGTACTAGATTTTTATACAAAGACACTTAACTATAAAGACAATTATGATGCCACTAGAATAGTCCAAGGTATACCAAAACCGGTATCAGTTAGACAAGTTTCCGCGATGCAATTCAATAAATGTATGAGAAAGGGATGCCAAGTTTATGCCATCCAAGTAACAAACCTGTTAGAAAAGAAAGACAAACCTAACTTGGAGGACTTTGTTGTTTTGTACGATTTCAAAGACGTATTCGTTGATGAAATACCTAAATTACCCTCTAGAAGAGATATAGACTTCTCCATAGACCTACTACCTGGTTCATCCCCTATCTTGAAAGCACCTTATCGAATAAGTATACCAGAATTGATAGAATTGAAAATACAACTACAGGAGTTATTGGACAAATAATATATCAAACCGAGTGTTTCACCTTGGGGAGCACCCATTCTCTTTGTGAAGAAGAAAGATAGTACTCTAAGACTATGTATCGACTATAGAAAATTAAACAAAGTGACCATTAAAAACAAGTACCCCTTACCTAGGATAAACGATCTATTCGATCAACTAGGTGGGGAAAATATCTTTTCAAACTTGGACTTACGATCTGGATATCATCAAGTTAAGATAAAAGATGAGGACATAAGCAAAACAACCTTTGGAACAAGACATGGACATTACGAATATGTGGTCATACCTTTCGACCCACTAACACGCTAGCCACATTCATGTGCTTAATGAATAGTAGTTTTAGTCAATACATGGACAAATTCGTGTTGGTTTTTATTGACGATATACTAGTATACTCAAAAATAGAAGAAGAACATGAAGAACACTTAAGAATCTTCGTGCAAAATTTGAGAAAGCACCAATTCTATGCTAAATTCGATAAGTGCAATTTTTATCAGAAGAAGATACAATACCTAGGACATGTAATTTCTGCAGAGGGAATTGCAGTCGACCCTGAGAATGTAAGAGCCATTATGGAATGGCCTTTACCAAAGGATGTAGCGGACATATGGTCATTCATGGGAATCACCAGATATTATAGCAGATTTCTAGAGGGGTTTTCCAAAATAGCCTACCCCATCAAAACATTATAAAAGAAAGGGACCAAGTTTAACATGTCACAAAAGTGCCAATATAGTTTTTATAATTTGAAAGAATTATTAACAACTGCACCCATTTTAAACGTAGCAGACCTAGATAAATACTTTACGATCTGTGTCAATGTGAGTAAAGAAGGACTAGGTGGTGTCCTAACTCAATAAGAATACGTTATTTTCTATGAGTCCCAGAAGTTAAAGGAACATGAGCGAAATTACGTCACTCATGATTTAGAATTGGCAGCAGTAATACACGCCTTAAAAATGTGGCGACACTACATAATGGGAAGAAAGTTTCTACTATTGACAGATAACAGTGGGGTGAAGTACCTGTTTAACCAACCAGATCTTAATGCAAGGCAAGCAAGGTGGCTAGCCTTTTTGAGCGAATTTGACTTTGAGGTAAGACATATCAAAGGTAAGTAAAATAAGGTAGCATATGCTCTAAGAAGAAGAGTCCACGGGATATTTGAGATAAACATCAGCAGGGCAAAAAGTGATATGGAACAATGAATAAGGATGGAAGGTATTAATGATGAAAATTACACTAAGTTAGTGGCATAATTACATGAAACTACAACAAACTCAGACAAACCAGACCTGAGTATCGATAAAAATGGGTTACTACGATTTAAAAACAATGTTTACATACCTGATTCAGTAGAGTTAAAGATAACAATCCTTGATGAAGTGCATAAGAAACTGTATTCTAGTCATCTAGGATACCAGAAGACGATAACAACACTCGGGAAACTTTTCTATTGGCCTAATATGAAAGGAGAAACAACAGAATACTTGGCTAGGTTCTAGGATTATCAATAGGTAAAGGTCGAACACCAGCATCCAACTAGCCTATTACAACCATTACCAGTACCTGAATGGAAATGGGAGACCATATTACTGGACTTTATTACAGGTTTGCCCAAAACTCAGAAACAGAATGACTCTATCATGGTTGTAATTGATAAACTCAGTAAGTCTGCACACTTTATCTCTGTGAAATCTACTTTTAAAGCTATAAATATCGCTGAAATATTTATGAAAGAAATTTTTAGACTGCATGGTGTTCCTAAAACGGTGATATCAAATAGAGACGTAAAATTTACGTCCACTTTTTGGAAAGAATTGTTTGCAGGGATAAATACTAATTTGAATTTCATCACAAGTTACCATCCACAAACGTATGGATAGACTGAATGAACAAATCATATCATAGAAGATATGCTTTGCATGTATGTAAGGACCAAACCGAGAAAGTGGGAAGACTACTTGGACTTGGTAGAGTTTGCATATAACAATGGGTACCAAACTTCGGCTAAATTGAGCCCCTTTGAGGTACTATACAAAAGAACGTGCATGATGCCAATTAGTTGGGACGATATAGTTAACCGACTCTTGCTTGGACCATAAATGCTCCAAGAAATGGAAAGTATGGTAAGAAGGGTGCAACAAAACTTAAAAGAGGCACAAGATAGACAAAAAAGCTATGCGGACTAGAAAAGAAGACACTTATAATTTCAAGTGGGAGACCATGTTTACTTAAAAGTCAAATCTCAAAAGAGTTCACTAAAACTAAGGAATTTTGCCAAGTTGGTACCCAAGTTTTGTGGGCCCTTCAAGATATTAGCTCGAATTGGATCCGTATATTACCAACTTGCACTCCCAGCTAATTTAAGAATTTATAATGTATTTCATGTTTCCTTGTTGAAAAAATATGTCCATGACCCTACTCATATGATCAATTGGAACTTGGTATAGGTGGAACCAGAAGGCGAGTTTAAGGCGGAGCCCCTGTGCATTCTGGACCAGAGAGAAATAGCACTTCAGAATAGAATCTTCGCTCAGGTAAAAGTGCAATGGAAGCACTTTAGTCCTGAGGAGGCCACTTGGGAGTTGGAGAGAGATTTGCAGAAATCTCATCCAATGTTGTTCCAAGAAAGGAACGAACACCGAGGATAGTGTTTTATTGAAGGGGGAAAGGATGTGACATCCCCCAAAATAAAGTATTTTCGAAATTCAAAATTTGTTAGAAAACTATCTCGTTTTTAGTAAATTCAAATTTGGAAAATTTTTGCCATTTATGGAAAATCCGAATTTTGAATTTGATAAATTGTAATTAATTATTATGATTGTTGGGCAGAGACTTGATCTGATCTGAATAACTATTTGACTATGACACTTGTGTGTAAACAGAACAATATTTTATTTATTGTAGGAGGACAAATGGAACAACCATGTTAAATTTAGTTGACCATGACTCCATGAGTGGGGAACATGTTGGAACTACCTCTGGGTTGATTGTTACAAGTGGAAAATCAAGGATTTGGCCATTGGCAGCCCTTGAAAATCAGGGATTTAGAAAGATGTGAAAATTCCCAAGGGAGGGAAAAAGACCTAGGCAAAAAGATTTTATTGATAAATAACATATGTGAGGAGGCAGGACGTTGCCGAGTATTCGGGAAAGGAGACTACTATATTTTTTTCTTGTTGTTATGAACACTATTGATTGAGTGTCAGGCAATAGGATTCTATGAAAGTTGAGAGATATTTCTGAGGAGGAGGTTCTGAGTTCACCCTCATGGGTTCATGGTCATGCTAGGGGGTGAATTAGGTAAGTAGTTTGGCTGCCCTATTCTACGGTTGGGAGGAACGTGGTTGTTCCTTTTGTCTTCCAGCGAGCTGGTTCAGAAATGCAATATTCCCTTATCTGATTGAGTGTTTACTTCTAATTGTTGTAATACATCTGTTTGGTTTACCACATGTCTGCTGAGATGTTTTGAATTGCATCTAAAATGAATTATTTCTATCTCTGTGGAAGGAATTAGTTAGAGAAGTAGCATAATTATTAAATTATGTATGGATATAATAGTCTGAGAAAAAACAGTTCGATTATATGAATATGTGCAGTACAGATTCCTACAGAACAGTTTTATAAATTATTTTTGATATCACTTTCTGGGCAGTCCTTATGATTGAACTAGAACCGGTAAGAAAACTAGGAATTTATTTGATTTCTTCATAGAATAATCAAATAGATTTGTGCGATTAAATTATAGAGGTAACTTCTGTCTGTAATTGGATTTCCGTTAAAATAGAGGTATTTCTTGTACATAAAAATTTATGGTGTCTACATCTAGGCATGAACAGATTGAAACTAGTCTAAATACATGAAGTAATTATTTTCAGCAAGTGCAAATTCATATGTATAAATGAATTAGGGATTCTATCTGCCACTTCGTATAGACCTTGAGCCACTCTGAGTCAATAGAATTTCACGATAGATTGGTAACAAGTATACATCTAATTACTATTGGTAGGCATGATAAAGAAATACAAAAATCTAATGACTACATAGACAAACATGTGTATATAACTATATGCATGTATGTTTTAGTAAGAACTTTCTCCTATGCTCTGAATATGATAAATCTTTGATAAAAACACAGTCATAATGGGAATTAAATTGCGAAAGAGTGGGAATGATCTAGTTAAAGCAACAACCGATATATGATCATTCAATTTTTAAAACTGAACACAAAAGGCCAAACATAACAGTAAATCCATTGTTAAACTTTGGAAACTCTTTTCTTTCTAGGGAAGGGTAGACCAATGGTATAGTATAAAGTCGAACCACACAAATAATAAATACAACATCCAAATTTAAGAGACATAATTTCTTTGACACATATTAACTTTCGAATGAATTTGAATAGGTCGTCTCCTAATAATTAAAGAAAACAAAGTATATTATACAGTCGACCAGACTCTTTACTTATTTAAAGATTCAATACTTATACAGGAACTAGAGTTATGCCATTAATGGAAGGACGAGCCAAGGGTTTACTCGAACAAGCGCTACAATAGACACAATGCTAGATACACCAGAGCTAGTTGAGTCATGAGTCCCTTAGCCAACGGTAGAACCTGTAGAGTTAGCCAAGGGGTGAAAGGTTCGGAACCCGAATACCTTTTGCACAGGGGAAGTGACGGGTATCCGATATTTGTGTGGATGAATAACCTGCACATAAATAAAATCCAATAAACTTTAGCCTTTATTCAAGAAATAAGAATCTAGAAGAAGTAGATTGCAAAAATACTATAGGAGTTAAATCGAGGTTTCCCCTCTTAAGAAGATACTTATATTATTCATGTATGGGTTCGAATCCTTGCCCCATCACCTGCTATATGTATAGATGTTTGGGTTGAGGGAGGAGAATGCAGTACCATCTCTGATGGGTCCTCGCAACAACAAGGCCCACCTTTAGTGACAATAGCAAGTCTTATAACAAAACCATTACTTTGAAAACACTACAAAAGTTTCTATAAGAAGAAACTGAAGTAATACTATAGACGTTTCACACATCATATCTAGAAGATTAAAGGGTTAAGTCTAAATCAATTATGAATAAAAAATTGTAACAAATAAATATACAAAAACAATAGTAATAGCAGATTCATCGCACTATAGTGTTCAAAGTACGGAGATACACTACCGCCCCATCAAGATGACATAGCTTCGTGATACACATAGAAAGTTTTGCTATAGGAGTTGCAGTTAAATTTTTCAGGGTATCACGGAAACAAAAGACGACAATGATAATAGAGGGACCAACCGAGAGCCTGGTAAATGTAGAGGATAGTGACTCCATCCATTTCGGGGAAGACAAAAGAAAATATGACATATTACCTATCAAACCGAAAGAGTCGACTTCCTTTTGAACCTTATAAAGAACCAATCTACCTCTTTAAGATTCTTTTAGAAAGACGATAATAAGAATAACTAAGAACAAGTCGGTATGTATACTACGACTTAGGCTTTTCACTGTGAAACTTTATAAAATAAAGAGAAAAACCAAGGCACATCACTTATTGGAGGAGATGCATATGCTTCGAACAACCCTAACTATGAAAGACTCCGGTGAATACTACATAGGGATCCAAACACCTAACCAGGAATGGATATTGACAATCCTAGGGAGGAAATCGTTTTCCCAAGACAATAGGCGATCTTTCGAAAGTTTTGCAAAGAAATCGCCGCAAGGTAGAGCACAACAGAAGAAAGGAAATCACTATAGAAACTGACAAAAAAACCAGAACTCCTAACATTAATTCTGAAGGTTTTCATCTTTGTTTTGTTTATCTACCTCTGTAGTTTGTTTTATAAGACTTACCAGAGCCGAGGGCTGCACTGGTAGTTACACCATGAGAAACCTCCTTCACTCATGACAGTTTTCGCCCCTTAAATTGGGGTATGCTGACCCTCTTCGTGAAGAATCGGGAATGACAAAGCGACAAACCTATTCTAACCCTAAGCGGTGACTTGTCGCCTCGTGGTAAATGCAGGGAGTGCGTAGGATGGATTTCCATGTAACAATGGCAGAGTTAATATGACAGCTTGGGGTATGGAGCTAGTAACTACAAGGGAATTCGTAGGCGGCCTTAACTGAAGTTATAGAACTGTAAACTTTGGTAACAGTAATCCTTCTTGTACACTTAAAGAAGGATTTCGATGGGACACCTCCATAACTCGATTTAAACCATTATTTTGCACCCTGTGTAAATCCGAGACAACAGTTAGATCCTAGCTGTCAACATCACACTGGCCTTTGGAATCTCATAATTTCATGCCATCAACCGTCATTTCTAAATAACTACAAATTAACCAAGACTTGGTAGTTAGGTTAGTTGGTTGGTGTAAGAGAAAATCCAAACCCCCCCGTCTGTTACGATTAAGAACTAATTATGGAATTACTACCATAACACCATAGGTGGATATGTGCACGAACTTGAAGGCTTGGGTTATTTTATAAAAATGAGTTACATCGTGTATGCGCAGCCTATAGGTATACTTAACAGAGTTACC
Source organism: Picea sitchensis (assembly GCA_010110895.2). Taxonomy (NCBI): domain Eukaryota; kingdom Viridiplantae; phylum Streptophyta; class Pinopsida; order Pinales; family Pinaceae; genus Picea; species Picea sitchensis. Next base: position 230,340 of record SNQJ01S0006212.1, read on the forward strand.
TAATAAATTTGGGGACCTTTCCTCATAACCTTTTATGCTTGTCACGAACAGGAAAACATTATGGTGTCTAGGGAATTTAAGAGTTGTATCAAGGACTTTGTAATGGAACTTTAAAGTGCAGTATTGTTATAGAATTTCCTAACTAATCGACAACATAGTTGCATAACTAGAACCCCTTTTTCCACCAAGAAATTGTTTAACAATTTTTAATTTTTTTGTGTAAATATGAGATTCATTACACCCATCACATGGATTGGGATAGTCCTCGTACTACCACGATTAAATCTACATAGTAAGGGTATATATGACTAGATGAGTTTTCATTTTCATGAAGTCATCGAAGTAGCTCTGTGTTTTTCTCTGTGAGGGAGGTCGATGACCTGAAGAAACTTTTTCCCAATGGAAGTATGCAAATCTACTTGATTGCCTTGGTAAGTTCATAATGCTCCAATGTTCTAGTAGTTGGATGGAACCTTCAGGGTTTCATTATAGTGGAAGAAAACACTATGTACTATAAAACTTTTATGACTTTTAGTGAAGGTCTTTACCATTGTCGCTATTATTTTCTTAACTCCCTCGACTATTCTCGGCCCTGAATAAGTAAACTTATCATTTTTTTTATTCTAACCCTTTCCAAAAAATAATCAGTGCTCTGCCTTCTTGTTTCTGACTTCAAAAATTTTGCACAGGCATTTATTCGGGTTAACGTATAAGTATTTTACTCTTAGAATTTTCGTTGTCCCTCTAATTTCTTGTATGGGTTCCCTAATTTTATGCACGATGACCTTGTGTTGGAAGTTATACTCTGATTGGGTGAAACAATTTCCTTTTGATAATGTATTATGACGTTTCTTGCCTCTGTTGGGTATTGTCATACTAAGTTTTGCTTGGGAGTCCACCATTTTGTAGGTTCTATCAGACCGCTAGCGGATTCTTATGGCTAAA
>SNQJ01S0006213.1:0-37731 GCA_010110895.2 Picea sitchensis
GGTATATATAGGAGACTAGGAGGTATAATTCAACTAATGGCCTAAAGCCGACATAAATAAAATAACATTACTAATCTAATATGCCCCAATTAAGGGGTACTGAGCCAATATCAGGGCTTAACAGAGCCACCAAGAGATAATACCTGAGATGGTCCCCATACATCTGTATGCACAAACTCTAACCTTGCATTCTTCTTTTCTTTTTCGACTCTGAGAAATCTGTCTCTCTTTTGTTTTCCATAAACACAATGCTCATAGAAATAAAAATCAATTTTTTTAAGATCTGGCAACAAATTTCTTTTGTGAAGTATCTGCATTCCCTTCTCACTCATGTGTCCAAGCCTATGATGCCACAATTCTATACCCACTCCTCTAGAAGATAAATATATAGAAGAGTCAGTATTATCAGTACATAAATACAATGTACCTACCTTTTCTCGTTTTCCTATCACTGATGATCCTTTGGTGACTTTCCACACCTTATCTATAAATATGGATATACAAACTTCACTTGCCAACTGCCCTGTTGAAATTAGATTTTTCCTTAGATCAGTAACATGTCTTACCTCTTTCAACAACCATTGGTTTCCATTCCTTTGCTTTATTTTTACCTTTCCCATTCGAACAATTTTGCATGGTGCATCATCACCCAAATGAACTTGTCCAAAATCACCTTGAACATAATCTAGAAAATGTTTCCTATGGGCTGTGGCTTGAAATGAAGCCCCTGAATCTACTACCCAAGAATCAAAAATATTATCTACATAAAGAATCAAAGCATCTTGTAACACATCACATGTTACATTTACTTCCTGAATTTTCTCCTGCTATCCATCTCTTTGTTTCTTTGGAGCTTTGCAGTATTTCTTCAGATGTCCTTTCTTTCCACAATTCCAACACTCTATATTTCCAAGTCTATATTTGGATCTACCCTTCCTATAATTCCCGTGGTTCCCTGAGCTCTTTCCTCTATCCTTTTGTCTTACCCTGTTCACCATGTTTAATGCATTACCTGATGTCTCACCTGTGATTTTCCGTCGCATTTCCTCGTTAAGGATAAAACCAACAAAATCATCAAATTTTAGAGTGTTTGAACCAGAGACAGAGTTACTTACAACCATGAACAAGCCATTTCATCTTTCTGGAAATGATCACAAGAATAGAAGAGTCGTTAACTCATCATCAAAGTCCACTTTTAAAGAACTTAGTTAATTAGTAACCGTATTAAATTCATTTAAATGATCTTCAATAGATCCACCTTCTGAAATATTCATATTAAATAATATCTTCATTAGAAATACCTTATTGGACGCCGATGAATTTTCATCAGTATAGACAATGCATCCATTCGCTCCTTCATTGTCTTTTCTTTCGAAATATTGAAAGTCATCGATGCTACCAGGATCAACTGTATCGTTCTTAGTGCCTTTCTGTCAAGAACCTGTTAAACCCTAAATAATGGCTCATTACCCCTGAATTGGGGCATATTACATTAGTAATGTTATTTTATTTATGTAAGATTTAGTCCATTAGTTGTAATTATACCTCCTAGTCTCCTATATATACCAAGGAGACATTTTCATTTGAAATCATCTTGTAATTGTACATTTATGTGGGCATAAGAAGGTTTTCCCCTTAAAGAATATTATTATTTGAATTTGTCTCTTTTTCAAGGTGTTGAGTACTTATTCTAATATTTTTCTATGCTAAATTGATATTTGGTTCTTAACATATGGTATCAGAGCTCAAGGTCTTGGGGTTTTGCTGCTACATCTGAGACACCTTGGAATTTTCTCTATAACTTTTTTTATACAATGTTTATGAAGGAATGACATGGAGGATATTTATTATATGGATTAAGGTAAGTTGAGTTACAATTTTAGCACCTGAGGCCTTATACTTTCGGAGATACATCCTGTGCAAGATAGGGTTCTGGAATCATCATGAACTGAGCCATTGTAGAATTTGTGCTATAAAAAAGTTTCTGTAATATTTCAAATCCTGAACTCCGGAGGCTATTCATAAATCTTAGTAAGGTATCTCTGGTCAAAATTTCATCTTCTGGGTCATCTTACATTTGTAGATACACCCTGTGGAAGATAGGGTATCTCACTAGTCCTATTAACTAGTCTCAAGAAGGTGTTTCAGGTAAAACAATCATAACTTCTTCCTAGAGTATCCAAATTGAGTGATACTGGTTGCATTCGATAGTGGAAAAGTTGTAGTATTTCTGGTACAATTTTCAGAATTTTATATCGATTATTTGTGCGGGGCATGCTATACAAGTGAGATCTTCTGGAAAGGAAAAAAATCAGCAAGTTGTGCCGAAGTTACCATAAATTCCACTTGGCACATCCAATTTTGATCAGACCTGGGGCATTGCAGAGAAGAAATATCAGAGAACTACAAAAAATAAAGTTTCATACCCAGAAGGGCCGAAGCTTTGGAGACATAATAAAAGAAAGATTGTCTAGAAGAACCACCTCAAAATCGAGGTTCAAAAGTGATACCTGGCCAACATTCCACCCAAAAAGGGAACTTCTACACCAAATAAGTCTCTAGAAAGTCCTACTTGGACTCTTGATGAAGGTGAAGAAATGCATAGGGACATAAATGAATTACAAAAGAAGACGATGACAAAAGATGAGCTACAAGGGATGATGGATTCAACTGAAGCTAAATTGGAGGCAATAATGGATACTAAGATGGATGGTTTAAAAAGGGAGATCATTGAAGGAATGAAAAATTTCCTAATAGCGAGGACACCTGAAAGTGAAAATGTGTCCCATGAAATTCATGATGAGGAAATAAGGAATATGAATCAAGAATGGAGAACCTCCAACTTTGGGTTGAAGACCAACCACGTTCCTAAGATCGATATGAGGAAGTTTGATGGCAAGGACCCAATCACATGGATACTTCAAATGGAACATTTCTTTGATCTACATAATGTGCCACATACACAAAAGGTACGAATTGCTTCTTTCTATTTAGAACCCAATCAATTTGTATGGTATCGATGGATTTTTTCTCGCAAATCGCTCGTCACTTGGACAATTTTCATGGAAGAAATGATAGCACACTATGAGGATACAAGGAGCAATACCTTCTTTAGCCAATTGATAAATCTCAAGTAAAAGGGTTTAGTTACAGAGAACATTGAGAACTTCCAAAGATTGAATACAAAGGTAACAAATATTCCAAATGAGCAGTTGATTGATGTATTTATAGGAACTGTTATTCCCTAAAGTTGCACTCGACTGCTAAGGGCAAGCTAGGGCATCATTGATTTATTGCAAAAACGTTTTGAGGGTTTTATGATTGGGTTTTTTTGAGTAAGGTGGTTTGAAACTGGTTTCAAGGTAACAACACAATATGAAAAACAAGATTAAAACATAGTATATCCCATTGACTGAATAATAGGTAAACACAAAGATGGATTAAACCAATTAAGAAAAAGGAAGGTGAAGCCTTCAATTTGTCAACTTCACCAGAATTCTTGCCTCAAAATATCATAAAGAAACAAGATGTTCAGCTTGATATCAAACTTGAAAAATAATCTTTACAATAAAATTTTCACTGTATAAATTAACAGTCAAGAATCAAAAGCATTGCAATATGAATATGAATTCAAGCATGAATAAAGAAATAACAGAGTAGAAAAAGAGGGTCTAACCATCCATATGCCTTTTCTATTAAGTGTCAAATTGAACATAATGCCTTTACAATGTGCTTCACAAAAAGGTCCCTCGGGTCTCCAATTTTTCCCCTCTTCCTCTCATTCTACATAGTTTATATAGAAACAATAGATAATAATCAAGATCCAAAAGAAATGGATCTGAAAACCTCCTCATCTATGTTTAGTTTCTTGTTTCAAATAATCAAGGAGAAGATCTAATATGATCTCCAATTCGAATTGATGAGGTGGCTTGTCAACTACTGTCCATGAGATTTTTCAGGAAAACAAATTTGGTAAATTCCTGAAAAATAGGGTCCAACAATCAATTCAAATCTCTTAAATGGTGATAGCTGTGTAAAAACTGAAAGAGGTTTTTGTGAAGGGGAATATTCCCAACAATTTTTTTATTTTTGTTTCATCAAATTCATCTCCATATGTTCTGCAACCTCTCTCTTGAAGAAGACTAAAACATGAAAAAATAACAGAGTATTTCCTGTAGCTTATTAGAAAATTAGCACTCAAAGATCAATTCAAATATATTAAATGGTGATAGCTGTGTAAAAAATGAGAGAGGTTTTTGTGAAGGGGCATGTTACCAAAAAAAACCTCTTTTGGTTTCATCAAATTCCTCTCAAGTTGTTTTGCAACCCCTCTTGAAGAAAAAGACTAAAACAGGTAAAAATAATAGAGAATTTCCTGTAGCTTTTCTGGTTCTTCTTTTAATGATTCTTTATGTACTGTGGACATTTTTGTATTTCATTTGAGATCTACTTTTGCATATTCAGAATGTTCTTCTATCACTATGAAACTACTCAACATCATCTGATTTGTAATGAGGGTCTGCTACCCATGTCTTGATGTTCATGTTCTTCATCTTCAAGGCAAGAAAACGGAGTATAGGCTATATGTAGAACCGAGCTGCTCTAGGATGATTTAAGTGTAGCCTTGTGTTCACCAGTGAGCATTTGGATATTTTCACATTCCCTACTTACAATAATTCCTTGAAGAACATGCAACTCTTTCTCTTTCCTAATCTTTCCACTCATGAACTTGCATGACAACTAAAATATTTCATAAGCTATCCCATCATTTCTCACAAATCTCTCACTGATAATTTCAACAAAGTTTGTTTATATGACCACTTTTGATTTCTAGTCTGCCTGTGAAACTAACATCAGACCAAATGAATATTATTTGGGTCCATCATAATGCATGATTCACCTTTCTAGAGTCATGGCAAACAAAACCCCACAATCTGCGAAGATACAAATCTATCCTTGAGATAATGATGCCAGGGGGAAGTATCTCTTTTCCATGAGGGGTTGATCATCATGTTTCCATTTTTTCAAAATTGCTAAAACCCTGACAACCCCTTGACATGAAGATATCATGGCATCATATGGAGGCAGGTAATAAAACTTCATATTTTTCCAACAAATGTTATCGCTGGTGGATTCTAGATGCTTTGCTTCATCGAATCCTTATGACAAACCATGATTCTTTTCCCCTCTTATGATTTGCAGGTTGTAGCTTCAAGTATGAAACAATCATATGATAGGCTTCTTCATGCTCCGATTGTTGAGAAGATGATATAGGAGATGCAAAAGTCTTCTCGCGATTCTGCTTGGCAATTTTTCTTGTTCATCTATTGGCCGTCTCATACAATGTGCTATGTAGTGGGGAATTACCGCAGGGGTTTTCCATGATGTCAGACCCATTTAAACATTCACAGAACCTGGAAACAACTATGATTTGGATTTTGAGCTTGAGTATTGGGTGATGGAAACCCTTTGTACTGTGTTCCCATGTTGTCAATAACCACAATGCCCGAATGTTCACTCTGTATTCTCCATGAAATTGGGCATTCAATTGGGCGTTCTGTGTGTTTGATATCTCATGATGAATCAACTGGCCTTGCATGCTGTTGTTGATGGTATTGTGGACAGGTTTCAACCAGAGGCAATCTTTCACCTTCATGATGAATGCCAATTATTGGAGCAGATGGCAATGACTTATGTTTGCAAAAACTAATTCTTTGAGAACAGATGGCAGTGGTCTCTGTTGATAAGACAAATTGTCTTCAGCCAGGATAACTCCTCCTTGTTGTGGCTCGGTGTGGTTCTAGTCTTTGGCTTGACTTGTGCATTAGGGTTTGAAGATTGCATGAGCCAGCTCCAAGGCTTCTGTAACTAGCACTCTCGGGTTCCAAATTTGCCACCTGCAATCTGTTAGTGTATAATGTTCCTCTGAGAAAATACCTGCACCTAAATTCAACAAAATCATACAACTATAATATAATGATCATTGAGAATTAGGTGATTTTAAAATGAGACCTTCGTGGGTACAAAGCAATCAGATTATGAAATGGTTTGAATCAGTAAATGATTCCAAGCTATTGTGGACACACGCGAACTCTCGGTCCACGATTCGTGTCATCATAACGAAATCTAGATGACAGGCGCGTATCAAGGCATGATAATTTTGGCACTATGGGAATAGCCTTATTCCTGTAGTGCTATTAATGAATTAGCAAAATCGGAATTTATGAAGTTCAAACAGGCATATAAGGTGACACCTCGTTTAAAACCATGTCTTTCAGTTTCAAACTTGAATAAACTATTCAAAAACTAAAATGCAAACCATAAGACACTAAAAACAAAGATCGAAATCAACTGGAAACATAAATTGAAGTGTAGGTAAGAAGGGTTTAGAATAAGGGTTTCTCACTAAACCAAGACAAAATTAGAGACTAACAGGAACTTTAAAGGATAACATTCAACATGAGGTTCACCTTTGGGAACCCAAATCATTGGAGAATTCATTTAGGGTGGCAAGAAATGTTGAAAGTTACTACTACATGAAGAAATGTTGAAATGGCAAGAATTCATTTAGACTGGCTGATTCCCAAAACATTGAAGAATCTTAGAGGATTTTTGGGTTTGACAGGTTACTACTGCAATATTGTTTGGCACTATGGAGGAATAGCAACACCTTTATCGACACTAACTAAGAAGGATTCATTTTCATGGACTCCAGAGGAAACTAAATCTTTTGAACAACTTAAAGAGGTGATGTGAAAATCTCCTGCCTTGACCACTCTAGACTTCACAAAAACCTTAATTATGGAATGTGATGCCTCGGGAAATGGTATTGGTGCTGTCCTAATGCAAGAAGGAAGGCCCCTGGATTTTGAAAGTTGACCACTCAAGGGAAAGGAATTACACAAACCCATTTATGAGAAGGAAATGATGGCAGTACTACATGCATTGAATAAATAGTGTCCTTACCTAATAGGTAGGCACTTCAAGGTAAAAAAATATCATGATAGTCTTAAATACTTCTTGGAACAAAGACTATCTTCAGAAGAACAACAAAAATGGGTAACCAAGATATTGGGTTATGATTTGGAAATCGTCTATAAAAAAAGGGAAGAAAAATGTTGTGGCTGTCCTTCATGCTCATTGACTTCTTTGTCGTTTTCCCTTACAACATCTGCCCAGAACTGTAAGGGAAAACCAACATGAAATCTCATATTCCTTGCATGCTCCATGATTGTCCTGTTCATCCTTTCTGACACACCATTTTTTTGTGGTGTTCTTGGAACTGTCTTCTCTCTATGAATCCCATGGTATGAACAATAATTATCAAACTCATTGCTGCAATATTCACCTCCATTGTCTGATCTAAGACACTTCAACCTTTTTCCCGTCTCATTCTCAACCAAAAATTTCTATTTCTTAAAAGTATAAAAAACATCAGATTTTTGTCGAATGCAATAAACCCAAGTTTTTCTAGTTGCATAATCAATAAAAGTAACATAATAAAGAGATCCACCAAGAGATGATACTTGAGCTGGTCCCCATACATCTGTATGAAAAATCTTTAACCTTTCACTCTTCATTTCTTTTTTGACTCTGAGAAATCTGACTCTCTTCTTTTTTCCATAAACACAATGCTCACAGAAATCCAAATCAATTTGTTTAAGATCTGGAAACAAATTTCTTTTGTAAAGTATGTGCATTCCCTTCTCAATCATGAGTACAAGCCTATGATTCCACAATGTTGTATCCACTCCTGTAGAAGCTAAAGATATAGAAGAGTTAGTATTACCAATACATAAATACAATATACCTACCTTTTATCCTTTTTCTATCACCAATGATCCTTTGGTGACCTTCCACACCTTATATGTAAATATGTATATACAACCTTCACTTGCCAACTGCCCTGTTGAAATTAGATTTTTCCTTAGATATGGAACATGTCTTACCTCTTTCAACAACCATTGATTTCGATTCCATTTATTTATTTTTAGCTTTCCTATTCTAACAATTTTTTATGGTGCATCATCACCCAAATGAACATGTCCAAAATCACCTTGAACATAATCTAGAAAATGTTTCCTATGGGGTGTTGCATGAAATGAAGCCCCTGAATCTACTACCCAAGACTAAAAAATACTATCTACAGAAATAATCAAAGCATCTTGTAACACATCACCTGTTACCTTTGCTTCCTGATTTTTCTCTTGCTATCCATCTCTTTGTTTCTTTGGAGCTCTACATTCTTTCTTCAGAGGTCCTTTCTTTCCACAATTCCAGCACTCTATCTTTCCAAGTCTAGATTTGGATCTACCCTTCCTATAATTCCCATGGTTCCTTGAGCCCTTTCCTCTATCCTTTTGTCTTCCCATGTTCTCCATGTTTAACGCATTACCAAATGTCTCAACTCTTGTTTTCTGTCACATTTCCTCGCTAAGGATAACACCAACAACATCATTAAATTGTAGAGTGTTTGAACCAGAGAAAAAGTTACTTACATCCATGACCAAGCCATTCCAACTTTCTGAAAATGAGCATAATATTATAAGAGCCTTGATCTCATCATCAAAGTCCACTTTTAGAAAACTTAGTTGATTATTAACCATATTAAATTAATTTAAATGATCTGTAACAGACACACCTTCTAACATCTTCATATTAAATAATCTTTTCATTAGAAATACCTTATTGAACACCGAGGGTTTTTCATATAGTTTAACCAATGCATCATTCAACTCCTTCATTGTGTTTTCTTTCAAAATATTGAAATCCACTGATGCTTCCAGGATCAGTCGTATCGTTCCTAGTGCCTTTTTGTCAAGGACCTCCCATTCCTCATCCTTCATGGTCATCGAATTCTTTTCTATTCCACTCAATGGTAGGAATATATCCTTTTGATATAAATAATCTTCCATCTGCATATTCCATATTTGTTAGTTTTGGCCATTAAATTTCTCGACCCTAAATTTTCCATCTTCCGCAATTGTTGCCACTCGAACTAGGAACCCTCTTTTGTTACGAGTTACCTTTTTCTCTGATACTATTTGTTATAAAGATAGAATCACAGAGAAATAAAATAAAACAAATGCCAAAATAAAACACAAAATATACACAATACAATAGAGACACAGATATACATGGTTCACCTAGTGTGGGATGTGTCCACCAGAGAAATTGGCAGGTCCTTCCTTTATTAGTATCTAGAAAATGAAGGGATACAACCTAACACACACTCGTTGTAACTTCATCTTCTTTCTCTCAAAGTCTCCTCACTCAGAATACAATATTTTCAATGATACATAGCCACAATACATTTCCCTCATAAAAGAAGGTTTCCTTCAAGGGAAAAAAAACCCTAACATAACTTATACCGTCAGATCTATGACGTTATAATGAACGGTCCATATTTACTATGAAATTAGAATATATATTTACAAGAAAAATTTTCCTTCAAGGGATTCTCTCTCGAGCCACCATTGGGGAATGTTGTCCCCCGAACCCCATAGGAGGGGCATGCCCCCACTTCTATCCCCTGCATGGAGGAGTGTACATTCTTCCAGGGTGTAATTGCTTCATGGGATATAAACACGTCTGAAAACAAAGTCCTATGAATCAAGAAGATAATCAGGATCCACAACCAACAATCTCCCACTTGGAGATTGATCTCAAAAACTACATCGCTGTTGTATATGATATACTATGATCCTTCTTGGACTTGGAAAATTTCGTATCTTCACCTTCATTCTTGAAGATCAACTAAAACTGAGCAGGAATTCAGTTTATGTTTAGTTACTCCCTTTGTTAACATCTCTGCAGGATTCTGGCTGGTGTGTGTCTTTTCCAACTTCAAATGTCCATCTTCCAAGACAGATCATATGAAATAGTACCTGAGATATATATTCTTATTATTTGAATGGAAGGCTAAGTTATTTGCAATATGAATAGAAGTCTCACTGTCACAGTACAACCTGCTATTATCTTGCTTCTTTCCCAATTCCTCCATAAACCTCTGTAACCAAATAATTTCTTTACTAGCCTCTATAGTAGCAACATACTCTGCTTCTGTTGTTGAAAGTGAAATAACCTTTTGCAGTTTCAAAATTCATCTTACTATTCTTCCAACTATAGTAAAAACATACCCTGTGGTGCTCCTCCTGCTATCTTTATCACCTATCATATCTGAATCAACATATCCCTATAGAATAGTGTCTAAACCTCCAAACCATAATGCATCAACTCCCACTGCATGTGAAATATTTGGTCTTGTGCAAACCATCGCATACATCAAGCTGCCAATTGATGATAAATAAGGGAACTTGGACATGTATTCTATCTCATTCTGTGTCTTGGGACACATTTTGTTAGTTAATTTGAAATGGCTGGCCAAAGGTGTACTAACTGGTTTTGCATTCTGCATTCTAAACCTCTCCAACACCTTCTCTATGTAGTCACCCTGAGACAATATCAATTTGCGATTTTTCCTATCTCTTGTTATACTCATACCAAGGATTTTCTTTGCAACACCCAAATCCTTCATTGAAAATGAATTAGATAATTTATTTTTGAGCACATTTATATCCTGCATATTAGACCCTACAATAAGCATGTCATCTACATACAATACCAAGATAATATAGCTTCCATTTTCTACCCTTTTAAAATAAACATAGTAATCAAAATGACATCTACTATAACCTTGTTCTGTAATTAACATGTCAAACTTCAAATACCACTGCCTTGGAGCTTGTTTTAGGCCATACAAGCTCTTCCTAAACCTGTATACCAAATTATCCTTCCCTTTGATCTCATACCCATGTTGGTACTGCATATAATCTCTTTCTCCAAATCCCCAAGGAGAAAATCTGTTTTTACATCTAACTATTCAAGATGCAAATATTCTACTACCACAAGACTTATAATAGTCCCAATTGAAGTCATTTTAACAACATGAGAAAATATTTAATCAAATCTATACCTTTCTTTTGTGAAAACCTTTTTACAACAATTATAGCTGCTGGGACACAAAAATGTCATATTTTCATCCACCTTTCCCTTCATCATTCTTCGCATTTCATTGCCCCATTAACCTTTCATTATATCATTTTCATAAATATATTTGGGTTTCACCTTATTATTTTCCACTTTGTTCATTTATTATTAAAATGGAATTTGTGATTAAATATTAGAAAATCAACATGTTTTCATATATATCTCAAAAATGTGTGAGCTTTGTAATGTGTAGGAATACGTGAAGGATTAATAGAAAAATACTTCTGGAATGCTTCCTCCACCATTTCAAGATTTGAGGAGATAATTCAAGCCTATTGCAAGGATAATATTATGGAGATTTGGTTGTCATATCTTATCCAAGATATATGAGAGATATGTGTGAGGATTTGAAGGGATTGTATTTTGTAATAATGGGAAATTGGTTGAGAGAAAAGTGAATCTGTAATTATGAGATGCTTATCTTCTTTTCAAATCTCTCATGTATAAAAGAGAGTGCCCTCTCTTCACGAAGAGAATTGTTATGATGTAGATTGGATTCATGAAAATACTCTTTTTGTAAACCTATTTGTTGAAGATTAATGCAAGTTTGAATTCAGTGATCTTGTGTCTCTTAGAAGTTAGCATCTGCTGATCTAAAAGCTTCCATGTTGGCATCGACAAGGGCCATCTTGGTAAGGTCATTGTAAATTATTAGTATAGATTTTCATTTCATGTACCTGTTATTTTGATTTCATGTTATTTTTCTTTGATTTCACTATTCAAATTTGTCGCAAAGTGTGGCAATGCAGGAACAGTTAGATCTCCATCTTTTGCCATACACGAGATTTAATGGAGCATCCCACTACACTTAGCTTTCTTTTCCAGAATTGATTAGGTTACACCTTGCTGACACATGCACAATCACGACCCCCAACTCTCACCCTACATGCACCTATAATGGAATTTTGTGAATGCGCAAAGTGTTAATTGTTGTTTCTTTAGTTGCTACAGGAGATAGAGTCAAAATTCATCTTTTTCTTTCATGAACCATCAATGAACAACTCCATCACATGAGAAAGAGATTTTGCTTGTTTATGAGTGTTTCTTTCTAGATTTTGAATTGTGTGAAGATTGTTATTTTTAAAAGTGTGTTGGTTTCTAAATGGTTTTCTTATCTAAGATATACTCAACAAACATAGGAACCTATATGTTATCAGCACATATAGTGCATCAACTCTACCGATTATGAATCTTGGTCGATAATTTATGTTTGGTAATATATTATGCATATAATTGCACCAACAATACCCTTGGACCTCTTTTTGCCTCTATCTTCTTCCTTCAACTTGTAAACCCATTTATTTTGTAATGCTCTTTTTCCTGCAGTAAACTGAACCAAGTACCAAGTCTGTTTATTTACCAGGGAATCTATTTCCTCTTTCATTCCTTTCTCCCACTTCTTTTTAGTGTCTACTTGCATTGCCTCTTCATAACATTATGGTTCACAAGAATCAGTCAACAATAAATAATAAAATGAATGAGAGTATCGCTCAGGGGGTCTACTTAACCTGGTAGATATTCTAACAAAACTTACAGGAGTTTGAGGTACTTGTTGCTCCTATTGTTGTACATTTTGATTTTATGGTACCTTTGAAATTTCTTTTTCAGTGATCTCATCAAGCACTATGTATTCTAGTTTTTCTTTTTCCTGTTTCTTTCCGTGCAACTGATCTTCGTACATAAACTTCTCATTGAATATGACATTTATACTCCTAATTATTTTGTAATTTTCATAATCCCATAAGAGATAACCAAAATCATTAACACCGTATCCAATAAAGGTAGACTTCTTGGATTTTTCCTCAAGATTTGTTCTATTTTCTTGATCAATATGGACAAATGTTTCACAACCAAAAGTCTTCAAAAAGGAATAGTTTACCTTTTTACCTGTCCATGCCTCCTTTTGAATTCTACCATCCAAACAAATTGAAGGTTCTCTGTTTATTAATTAAACAAAAATATCTATATCATCTTCTCAGAGCTGTAAGGGAAAACCAACATGCAATCTCATACTCCTTGCATGCTCCATGATTGTCCTGTTCATCCTTTATGACACACCATTTTCTTGTGGTGTTCTTGGAATTGTCTTCTCTCTACGAATCCCATGGTATGAATAGTAATCATCAAACTCCTTGATACAACATTCACCTCCATTTTCTACTCTGAGACACTTCAAATTTTTTCTTGTCTCATTCTCAACCAAAGCTTCCTATTTCTTAAAAGTATAAAAAACATCAGATTTTTGTCGAATGCAATAAACCCAAGTTTTTCTAGTTGCATCATCAATAAAAGTAACATAATAAAGAGAGACACCAAGAGATGATACCTGAGATGGTTCCCATACATCTATATGCACAAGCTCTAACCTTTCACTCTTCGTTTCTTTTCTGACTCTAAGAAACATGACTCTCTTCTATTTTCCATAAACACAATGAACACAGACATCCAAATCAATTTGTTTAAGATTTGGAAACAAATTCATTTTTTGAAGTATCTAACTTCCCTTCTCACTCATGTGTCCAAGCCTATGATGCCATTATGTTGTATCCACTCTTGTAGAAGATAAATAGATAGAAGAGTCAATATTACCAGTACATAAATACAATGTACCTACCTTTTTCACCTTTTGCTATTGTTATCACACAGTTTGTAGGAAGGATAAAAGGATAGAGTTTAAAGAGTCAAATTGGCATAACTGGAACCCATCCCACCCATTGTCACCTTTATGGGAAGGTTATTTCTATTTAGGGAGGTAAAGCCTAGGGGAGACATCCACGGTAACTTGAGGTTTTGAGAAGGGAAAAGGCTTTAGCAGAGCAAAGTGATAGTAATCCCTCTCACAAGTCACCACCTGATCAGAAAGTTCAGCTTATAGCCCCAAAAAAGATAACCAAAAGTAGTAACCAAGAAGTATCCCTTCCAAAGAACAAAGCAATAACGAAACTGCATGTGCAAGCTTGCTTGCTTGGTTAGTGCTTCATATAAATCAATGACTATCTGATACACATATAAGAATTTTGATAATAAATATTGACGAAGTCAATGTTTATAAAATAACAATGATAAATATGTCACTTATTCCATAAATTTTAAAATGATCTGGCATTCAATGTAACAAATCAACATTTTACTCAATTTATGCCTTTAAACCAATATTCAATTTCTTATAAGGAGAACGTTAGCTACACAAATGGTATTATAGCAAGGGATGATGACAACAATAGGTTAGTTAGGGATATTTTTGAGAATTGTCGTGATCAAGTTCACTTCAAAACAAGAGGTCTTTAGATCAATGCCTTAGGGTTAATGGAGTCAAAAGTGCAAGACGCATGAGCTAAAGGATCAAAGATAGTAAAACTAAGGACTAGAGGGAGAATATTTGAGGTGTTGCTAAACCAAGGCCTCAAAGTCAAAACCCTAGGGGAGAGAGGCTCACCTTGGTGTAGGGGAACTAGGCCTCGGTGCTCTCTCCTCCTTCCTTAACTCAATGGTAGTTGCGACTAACTGAATATATAGCATAAGACCAAGACAAGAAGGGTTTGAGAAGCAATGTGTTGCTACAGTAAGGCTTCACCAACAAACCCTAGGGGAAAAACGATTCTCAAGGTGTAGGGGAACTAGGGCTTGGGAATTCTTTTCCTTCTTAGCCCAGGAAAGGAAACGACTAGCAAAAAGAAGAGAAAAGAAGAGTGTAACTAGGGCTAGGCTCTCCCCTCTTCAAACAATGGCTGAAAAATATCTTAATGGGGACATGAGACAAGGACCAATGATGTGTGCTTGTCACCTAGGGTTCATTCAACAAATTTTTAACACCATATGAAAGAAATAAAAATACAACCATTCAATCAAGAATTTTTGCAAAAATTCACTTACATATCACCAAGAAAAGCATAGCAAACACTAGTTGTAACACCTTCCACCAAGAGAAATGCCAAAATATGCCAATAAAGTCTTCCTTCAACAAGTGCACCTCACAATTTCAGCCAATAACCCAAGAGAGGGTGCAAATTTCATACCTCACTAATGAGTGAGTGTGAGATGATGAAAACATGAAAGTAAAAATCCTTCATTTATACAATACCATGAACTAAATTTACATTTTAGGTCATGAAAAAGGCCGACAAGGCCAAAACACTAAATCATACTATTTTTACATTAAAATGTCAAATTAAAACCCTAATCAAGATGAAAAGAGAAGTCAAGCCCCTCTAAGGGAGACATTAGCCCCTTCTAGGGAAAATGGAGCATCCTGGAGCAAACAGTTAGCCCTTCTTGGGCTTGTCTAACCTGACACACATGCCAATACTTCCCAATCTACCTCCCAAGACGTCCATAAGGTGGATGATGTCATGGTCATCATGGGTGACGTCCTAGGCCTTCCAAGGCCAACGTCCCACTATAAAAGGTCCAATCCCCCTAGGTCAAGCTCTTATAGGGTGCCTCTAGTGGAATGCCCTCTTCTTCTCTGGTGAAAAGCCCCTAATCCATCTCTGTCCTATCTTTGCCCCTATATGGGGTCTCAACATGAATCTGATGGGATCTTAAGCCCCATGGAGTTCCGAACTGATCATCTCCCCATGTATACTAGTCCAAAATGGTACTTGTCCGTTGGGCATGATCTTGCACATCAACAACTATGCCCTCCATGGGCTCATCAGTCACTGGGATCATAGCAATGCCAATCACATCTAATCATAATTATTATTAAACATGTGCATAAAATCCATAATACATTAGTTAAAATCTCAAAGACATTACAAAAGCCTGAAATACAAGTTTGGAGAAAAAGACAAGGTGTTTTATTGGGCTAGTGTCCACTAGAAAAGGAAAGTTCACGGAAGAGACCTCATCCAAGCCATGTAAGTGGGTGATGTGGTCAAGGGATGTCCAAGCAGGTGGGTGCAATGAAGGCCGAGGATGAAAAAATGTTACTTGTGGGTGCCTTTGTAGAAGGCGAGTTGTACCTGTCCTTGATGCATTTTACCGAAGCCCATTCTTGCCTTTTATTATTTATTTCTTTTTTGTTCAAGAGATAATCATGGGACACTGCCATGGTGTGGTGACCAATGGTGACAATGTTACCCACAAGTAATTTTATAGAAATGAGAAGGTCGGCTCATGATGAGACCCCCTTTCCCTTAGCCGTGCAACCAGGAGTCACTTCCCTCGCATGGTAACCAGCTGGTGGCAATGTCATACTTCTAGGTACCCATGGACCTAATAGGCTGGCTCGTGATGAGACCCCCTATCCTCTGGTTAGGTCTTGTTTTATTACTTTTTCGGGTCCCTCTTGTTTCTTTCTAAGAAGCCTTTTATTGCTTTCTCGGGGATCCCTAGGCGAAGCATCTCGAGGTTTTATTATTAGGCTTTTATCTTTTACCAGCTTGCTTTTACCTTCTAGACCTTTAACCCCTTCTTCCCATGAGATAAGGTGCAGCCTTGAAAATAGGTCAACCCAGTGCCCGAATAAGTGGAATGGGATAAGTGAGCGGGAAGCAAGATGAAAAAGGTGGTGCCATAAAAGGAGTAGATGATGGATTTTTAGAAACCCCCCCAAGTGGAAAATCAAAACCAACAGACATAGAATTACTAGGGCATCCTGTCAATCCCCCCAAACATGGTCAAGTGGGAAAGTGTAAGATCCAAGAAGTCGTTAGAAACAAAAGGAATCAGATGCACAAATTCAAGGGTTTTGATGATCAAAGTGACACATACCATGATACCTGGACTAATTACCTCATGGAGAAAGAAACATCTTTGACACAAGACCAAGCTGATGGTGATGTATGTTGCTACTGCTGACAAGATAAAGATGCCAGAAGAAATAAAAAGGGGGCCCTCCAGGGCCATGCTAAAGTCAATCCTTCTCTTGGTACTCCATGTCTAGGACCCGTGGGCCTCAAAACATGATCTCCTAGTTATCCCTAAAAGTGGGGGATAACATCTGGATCCAACTCGGGGAAATGTGATCACCGTAGAGCGCATGAGAACCTAAAAATCTCTGGAAAAACCTACTGACCTTCTTGATCTCAATAGAAACATTAGTAACCAACTGGGGTGGTAATGCCACCCCAGCATACATATAAATATATAGACTAAAATAAAAAAAATCAATAATGTAACTGTGAAAGAAAACTAACATGCAATGCAAATGGTATAATACACGAATGCAAGAATGCCTACTTACCTGCACTGACCTGTGAAATAAGTTTTCCCCACCTTGTTTGGGCTTGAGGAGGTGCCCACTAATCGGTAATCGACACCTTCTTCCTTCCAAAGTGGACAAATAGTAGGAGTCATCCACTGATTCTCTTCCAACTTTGAAAGGTTCGAGCCATGACTAAGTTCTTCCTTTGGCATTGGTTGGCTCTCCTTTCTGGGTATCCCACATCCACACTATGCCCCCTTCCTTGTACTTCTTGATCTTGTATTTGGTTGTCCCTTGGATGAACCTGGTGTATTGTGTAGAGGGAGGAGGGTGGGATTATGACGTAAATACTTCTTTCCGGGATGGATGGATCTGTACGTCATCTTCTACTTTCTTTAGTATCTTCACAGTACCGGCTTCCCTGCTTTTGAACTTTTCCAAGAGTTGTTGGTATTCATATTTATTGGGCCATTTAATTTGATCAAATTCTTCTTCTGTCGCAAAAGACATATCTTCTAGAGAATACTCATGAGGAGTTTGTATGATCTCATCATGTGCCTTGTCATCTTTATTGGAAACATTAGGCTCTTGCACATGAATGCACATTTTATAGATGACCAATGGCTCCATATTTGAAGGGTATATTCACATAAGTGAGGTTTATATCAAGAGTACCCCCCAATTCAAATGAAAAATTCTTGGATAATAACATCCCCCACACATCTGGGACATCTACGACCACTATGCCCATGTGGATGACCTTTTCAGGGAAATATTTAAGGAAAGCTTGGACATTCTCAATTACCCCATGTGTTGGTATGGATTTAGACTCAAATCCACACACATTCCTCTAAGTTCGTGTGACTTTCAACCCTAATTGTTGCATGAACTTGAGGGACATCATGTTGGCACCGACCCCTGTATCCAGCATGCAGTTTTTGAGGCTCTTATTATTCATTATCAAGGTCATGAATAAATGGGGATGTTTGTCATACTGGACCCTGAAGTGATCAACTTGTAACATGATAGGAGGGTCCATGGGTCCATCTAATCCTTGAAAGAAATTGTCAAAACGTTCTTTGACAAATGGCACCTTAATGACTTCTTTCAAAGGGATAGTTACGTGCATCTTGGATAGTGCCCCTTTGAAGTCAAAATTCAAGTCCACCCTTTCCGTCTTGGATGATTTAGGAAGGAGGACATCCAAGGATGGGGGTTTTGTTTGCTCAGTGGTAGGGTTTCTCATTTTCTTTCTTCTATACACCTGGAACTCTTTTTTCTTCAATTTTTCTTTTGATTCCTGGTCTAGGTTGTTTATTACTACCATTCTATCCAATCTAGCTGCTTCTTTCATGCCCTCCTAATGCTCTGCAACGTGGATATTTATTTGAGGGCCTTCCATGAGGTGGCCTATATTGTTCACTTGTTGATGGCCATCGTTATTGTCAGGATATTCATGCTCCCAATGTGCTTCACTTCACTCTAAGCACCAAGGGTTTTCATCCACAATGTTTGTAGGAGCTAGGGTGTTTAGAACTTCTTGCTCATTCTTTGGTTTGTAAAATTGGTTTCCCTTTTGAAATTGACCTTTGTACGGGACCCCAGGGGCTTGTTTCTGAGATCTCTCCAGGTTGACAATCCTACTCATCATCAGTTCCTGATTCTTTATGATACCATCCATTGAAGCTTGTAGTTTTGCAATACTGGAACAAAGGTTTGAGGTAGGCTCGGTATTGTGGACTATCTTTTGTTTGGTGTCCACGTTTCCCCTTGGATTTGTGAAAGGCTCAATCTTGGATGAAAGGAGGTTGCCCTCGATTTTAGTGGCTAACTCTTGAGCTTCTTGGATCGACTGGGGGTATTTGTCCCTGAGAAGATAACCTAATTGGCCAGCGAAGGACTTGGTGTAAATATGGACAAGATAATCACTTTTTGGATGATGGAGTGCAGAGATATTTTGCAACAAAGTTTCAAACCTAGTATGTAATTCCCGAATATATTCATTCTCATGTTTCCAAAAGGATTTCAGCCTGGTAAGGAGCATGTTAGGGTCTTCTTTGATAATCCATCTCTTGAGAAAGGCTTCCTCTAGTTTGTCCATGGTTTTAATACCACCATCTGGAAGGCTTAGGTACCAATTCCTTGAGGCATCAAGGAGGGTAGCAGATAACAACTTCATGACCAAGTATTCAACATCATCACTGATGGTCTGAAGCTGAAAAAATGCCCAAAAGTTGCTCATGTGCTCTTTGGCACTGATTGCATCAGTACCGGTAAAATTAGGCAACCACTTTTCATACTTAGGTGGCATTTGCCTAGGGTAGCCTGGTATGGCTGGCATGTCTAGTGGTATGAAAATAGTATATGAACATTGTCTTTGGTTGTTAGCTGGGTTCGTTGTAGCAGTCTAAGAACTAGACATGTTTCTTAAAGGAAGATTACCTATAAAAAGTGATCTTACAACAAGAGAGTTTTGGGGAGGCTTTCTTCTGAAGGATAGAGGAGGATTATTGTACCTCCTCATAGTTTGTGGAGTTGCCAGATATTTTTCTTGGAACTATCAAAAGATAAAGGAAAACACCGAAGGTGGAGTCACTAGGTAAGCTTGTAAGATGAAGAATTCTAGAGGCAAGGCTTACCAAAAATGTGTCGTCTGAGGAAGGTTTTGACTCAGTGTTCTTTGACAACAATGCCAAAATGTTATCGCACAATTTGTAGAAAGGATAAAAGGCTAGAGTTTAAAGAGTCAAACTGGCGTAACTGGAACCAATGACACCCATTGTCACCTTGATGGGAAGGTGCTTTCTATTTAGGGAGGTAAAGCCCAGGGGAGCGTCCGCGGTAACTTGAGGTTTTGAGAAGGGAAAAGGCTTTAGCAGAGCAAAGTGATAGTAATCCCTCTCACAAGTCACCACTTGATCAGAAAGTCCAGCTTATAGCCCCCAAAAAGATAACCGAAAGTAGTAACCAAGAAGTATCCCTGCCCGAGAACAAAGAAATAATGAAACAACATGTGAAGGATTGCTTGCGTGGTTATTCATTCATATAAATCAATGACTATATAATACACATATAAGAAATTTGATAATAAATATTGACTAAGTCAATGTTTATAAAATAACAATGATAAATATGTCACTTCTTCAATAAATGTTGAAACGATGTGGTATTCAAAGTAACAAATCAACACTTTATTCAATTTATGCCTTTAAAACACCATTCAATTGCTTATAAGGAGAACATTATCTGCACAAATGGTATTATAGCAAGGGATGACAACAACAATAGGTTAGTTAGGGTTATTTTATAAGATAGGGTTAGTTTTGCGAATTGTTGTGATCAAGTTCACTTCAAAACAAGAGGTCTTTCAATCAGTGCCTTAGGGTTAATGGAGTCAAAAGTGAAGGACGTAAGAGCTAAAGGATCAAAGATAGTACGATTAAGGAATAGAGGGAGAATCTTTGAGGTGTTTATAAAGCAAGGCCTCAAATTCAAAACCCTAGGGGCGAGAGTCTCACCTTGGTGTAGGGGAACTAGGCCTCAATGCTCTCTCCTCCTTCCTTAACTCAATGGAAGTTGCGGCTAGCTGAAGATATAGCATAAGACCAAGACAAGAAGGGTTTGAGAAGAAAAGTGTTGCTACAGCAAGGCTTCACCAGCAAACCCTAGGGGAAAAATGATTCTCAAGGTGTAGGGGAACTAGGCCTTGGGACGTCTTCTCCTTCTTAGCTCAGGAAAGGGAATGACTAGCAAAAAGAAGAGAAAAGAAGAGTGTAGCTATGACTAGGCTCTCCCCTCTTCAAACAATGGCTGAAAAATATTTTAATGGGGACATGAGATAAGGACCAATGATGTGTGCTTGTCACCTAGGGCTTATTCAACAAATTTTTAACACCATATGCAAGAAATAATAATACAACCATTCAATAAAGAAGTTTTGCAGAAATTCACTTACATATCACCAAGAAAAGCATAGCTAACCCTAGTTGTAACACCTTCCACCAAGAGAAATGCCAAAATATGCCAAGAAAGTCTTGCTTCAACAAGTGTGCCTCATAATTCCAGCCAATAACTTAAGACAGGGTGCAAATTTCAGACCTCACTAATGAGTGAGTGTGAAATGATGAAAAAATAAAGGTAAAGATTCTTCATTTATACAGTACCATGACCTAAATTTACATTTTAGGTCATGAAAAAGGCCGACAAGGCCAAAACGCTAAATCATACTATTTTTACATTAAAATGTCAAATTAAAACCCTAATCAAGCTGAAAAGAGACGTCAAGCCCCTCTAAGGGAGACATTATCCCCTTCTAGGGAAAATGGAGCATCCTAGAGTAAAATGTTAGCCCTTCTTGGGCTTCTCCAACCTGCCACACATGCCAATACTTCCCAGTCTGCCTCCCAAGACAACCATAAGGATGGATGAAATCATGGTCATCATAGGTGATGTCCTAGGCCTTCCAAGGCCAACGTCCCATTGGAAAAGGGCCAATCCCCCTAGGTCAAGCTCTGTCAGGGTGCCTCTAGTGAAACACCCTCTTCTTCTCCGATGCAAAGCCCCTGATCCATATATGTCTTGTCTCTGCCCCTTGATGGGGTCTCAACATCCATCTAATGGGCTCTTTAGCCCCATGGAGGTCTGAACTGATCATCTCCCCATGTGTACCGGTCCAAAATGGTACCTATCCATCGGGCATGATCCTTCACATCAACAACTACACCCTCCATGGGCTCATCAGTCATAGGGATCATAGCAATGTCAATCACATCTCATCATCAATATTATTAAACATGTGCATAAAATCCCTAATACATCAGTTAAAAGATCAAATACATTACACAAGCCTGCAATACAAGTTTGGAGAGAAAGACAAGGCATCCTATTGGGCTAGTGTCCACTGGAAAAGGAAATTTCCTGGAAGAGACTTCATCCAAGCGATGTAAGTGGGTGATGTGGTCAGGGGATTTCCAAGTAGGTGGGTGCAATGAGGGTCGAGGACGCAAAAATGTTACCTGTGGGTGCCTTTGTAGAAGGTGAGTTGTACCTGTCCTGGATACATTTTTTCCAAGCCCATTATTTCCTTTTATTCTTTATTGATTTTTTTTTCAAGAGCTAATTAGGGGACACTACCCTGGCGTGGTGATTAGTGGTGACAATGTTACCCACAAGTAATTTCACAGAAATTAGAAGGTTGTCTCGTGATGAGACCCCCTTTCCCTTGGCCATGCAACCAAGAGCCACTGCCCTGGCGCGGTAACCAGCTGGTGGAAATGTCATACTGATAGGTGACCATGGTCCTAATAGGCTGGATCCTGATGATACCCCCTATCCTCTGGTTAGGTCTTGTTTTATTACTTTTTCAGGTCCCTCTTGTTTCTTGCTGAGAAGCCTTTTATTGCTTTCTTGGGGATCCCTGGGTGAAGCATCTCGAGGTTTTATTATTAGGATTTTATATTTTACCATCTTGATTTTACCTTCTGGGCCTTTAGCCCCTTCTCCCACGAGATAAGGTGCAGTCCTTAAAATATATCAACCCAGTGCCTGGACAAGTGGAATGGGATAAGTGAGTGGGAAGAAAGGTGAAAAAGGTGGTGTTGTGAAAGGGGTAGATGAGGGATTTTTAGAAATCCCGCCCAGTGGAAAACCAAAACCTATAGACACAGGCTTACTAGGCCATCCTGTCAATCCCCCCAAACATGGTCAAGTGGGAAAGCGTAAGATCCAAGCAGTCGTTAGAAACAAAAGGAATCAAATTCACATATTCAAGGGTTTTGATGATCAAAGTGACACATACCATGATACCTGGACTAATTACCTCATGGAGAAAGAACCATCTATGACACAGGACCAAGCCAATGGTTATGGATGTTGTTTCTACTGACAAGATAAATATGTTGGAAGAAAGAAAAGGTGGACCCTCGAGGGCCATGCTAAAGTCAATCCTGCTCTCGGTACTCCATGTATAGAACCTGTGGGCCTCTAGACATGATCTCCTAGTTATCCCTAAAATTGGGGGATAACATATGGCTCCAACTCGGGGACATGTGCTCATCGCAGAGCACATGAGAACCTCAACAACTCTGGTGTAACCTGCTAACCTGCTTGATCTCAATAGAAAAATCAATAATCAATTGGGGTGGTAATGCCACCCCAACATACATATAAATATATAGACTGAAATAAAACAATCAATAATGTAGATTTGAAAGAAAACTAACATGCAATGAAAATGGTATAATACACGAATGCAAGAATTCCTACTTACCTGCACTGACCTGTGAAGTCAGGTTGCCCCACCTTGGTGGGGTTTGAGGAGGTGAACGCTGATCAGTAATGGGTGCCTTCTTCCTTGCAAAGTGGACAAATAGTAGGAGTCATCTACTGATTCTCTTCCAACTTTTAAAGGTTTGAGCCATGACTGAGTGATTCCTTTGACATTGGTTGGCTCTCCTTTATGGGTATCCCACATCCACACTACGCCCCCTTCCTTGTACTTCCTGATCTTGTATTTTTTTTTCCCTTGGACGACCTTGGTGTATTGTGTAGAGAGAGGAGGGTGGTATTCTACCGTAAATACTTCCTGCTGGGACAGACGGATATGTACGTCATCTTCTACTTTATTTAGTATCTTCACAGTCTCAGCTTCCTTGATTTTTAACTTGTCTAGGAGTTGTTGGTATTCCTCTTTCTTGGCCCATTTAATCTGATAAAATTCTTCTTCTGTCGCAAAAGGCATATATTCTGGAGAATACTCATGAAGAGTTTGTATGATCTCATCATGTGCCTTGTCATCTTTATTGGAAACATTAGTCTCTTGCACATGAATTGTAGTCACAGGAACATTTTGGATATGACCAATGGTTCCATATTTCAAGGGTATATTCACATAAGTGAGGTCCATCTCAGGAGTACCCCTCAATTCAGAGGAAAAATTCCTGGATAATAACATCCCCCACACATCTAGGACATATATGACCACTATGTCCATGTGGATGACCTTTTCAGGGAAATATTTAGGGAAAGATTGGACATTATCAATTACCCCACATGTTGGTATGGCTTTAGACTCAAATCCACACACATTCCTGTAAGTTCGTGTGAATTTAAACCCTAATTGTTGCATGAACTTGAGGGACATTATGTTGGCACCGACCCCTATTTCCAACATGCATTTGTTGAGGCTCTTATTATTCATTATCAAGGTTATGAAGAAATGGGGATATTCGTCATACTGGACCCTGGAGTGATCATCTTCTAACATGATAGGAGGGTTCATGGGTCCATCTGATCCTCAAAAGAAGATGTAAAAATCTTCTTTGACAGATGGCACCTTAATGACTTCTTTCAAAGGGATAGTTACATGCATCTTGGATAGTGCCCCTTCGAAGTCAAAATTCAAGTCCACCCTTTTAGTCTTGGATGTTTTAGGAAGGAGCACATCCAAGGATGGGGGTTTTTTTTTCTCAGTGGTAGGTTGGCTTAGTTTCTTTCTTCTATACACCTGGAACTCTTGTTTCTTCAATTTTTCTTTTGATTCTTGGTCTAGGTTGTTTATTACTGCCATTCTAGCCAATCTAGCTGCTTCTTTCATGCCCTCTTGATGCTCTGCAACGGTGATATTTATTTGAGGGCATTCCATGAGGTGGCCTATATTGTTCACTTGATTATGGTCATCATTATTTTAAGGAAATTCATGCTCCCAATGTGCTTCACTGCACTCTAAGAACCAAGGGTTTTCATCCACAACGTTTGTAGGAGCTAGGGTATTTGGAACTTCTTGCTCATTCTTTGGTTTGTAAAATTGGATTCCCTTTTTAAATTGACCTTTGTACAAGACCCTAGGGGCTTGGCTCTGATATCTCTCTAGGTTGACAATCCTACTCATCATTAGTTCCTGATTCTTTATGATACCATCCATTGAAGCTTGTAATTTTGCAGTACTGGAACAGAGGTTTGAGGTAGGCTCGATATTGTGGACTATATTTGTTTTGGTGTCCACTTTTCCCTTTGGATTTGTGAAAGGCTCAATCTTGGATGAAAGTAGGTTTCCATCAATTTTAGTGGCCAACTCTTGAGCTTCTTGGATCAACTGGGGGTTTTTGTCCCTGAGAAGATAGCCTAATTGGCCAACAAAGGACTTGGTGTAAATATGGACAAGATAATCACTTTTTGCATGATGGTTTGCAGGGATATTTTGCAGTGAAATTTCAAACCTAGTATGGAATTCCCTTATAGATTCATTCTCACGTTTCCAAAGGAAGTTCAACCTGGTAAGGAGCATGTTACAGTCTTCTTTGATGCTCCATCTCTTGAGAAAGGCTTCCTCTAGTTTGTCCATGGTTTTAATACCACCATTTGGAAGGCTTAGGTACTAATGCATTGAGGCATTAAGGAGGGTAGAAGAGAACAACTTCATGACCAAGTCTTCAACATCATCATTGACAGGGTGAAGCTGAAAAAATGCGCAAAAGTTGCTCATGTGCTCTTCGTCACTGATTGCATCAGTACTGGTAAACATAGGAAACCACTTTTCATACTTTGGTGGAATTTTCCTAGGGTAGATTGGTATATCTGACATGTCTAGTGGTCTAAAAAGAGTAGATGGCCATTGTCTTTGGTTGTTAGCTAGGTTCGTTGTAGCAGTCTGAGAACTAGACATGTTTCTTAAAGGAAGATTACCTCTAAAAAGTGATCTTACAACATGAGAGTTTCAGGGAGGCTTTCTTCTGAAGGATATAGGAGGATTATTGTACCTCATTATGGTTTGTGGAGTCACCAAGTAGTTTTCTTTGAACTATCAAAATATAAAGGAAAACACCCAAGATGGAGTCGCCAGGTAATCTTGAAAGATGAAGAATTCTAGAGGCAAGGCTTATCGAAAATGTGTCATCTGAGGAAGGTTTTGACTCAGTGTTCCCTGAGAACGACGCCAAAATGTTATCACATGGTTTGTAGCAAGGATAAAAGGCTAGAGTTTAAAGAGTCAAAATGGCGTAACTGGAGCCAATCCCTCCCACTGTCACCTTGATGGGAAGGTTCTTTCTATTTAGGGAGGTAAGGCCCAGGGGAGATGTCCCTGATAACTTGAGGTTTTGAGAAGGGAAAATGCTTTGGCAGAGAAAAGTGATAGTAATCCCTCTCACAAGTCACCACCTGATCAGAAAGTCTGGCTTATAGCCCCAAAAAATATAACCGGAAGTAGTAACCAAGAAGTATCCCTACCCGAGAACAAAGAAATAATGAAATTGCAGGTGCAAGCTTGCTTGCTTGGTTAGTACTTCATATAAATTAATGACTATCTGATACACATATAAGCAATTTGATAATAAAGATTGATGAAGTCAATTTTTATGAAATAACAATGATAAATATGTCACTTATTCAATAAATGTTAAAACGATGTGGCATTTAATGTAACAAATATACACTTTATTCAATTTATGGCTTTAAAACACCATTAAATTTCTTATAAGGAGAATGTTAGCTACACAAATGGTATTATAGAAAGGGATGACGACAACAGTAGGTTAGTTAGGGTTTGTTTATAAGCTAGGGTTAGTTTTGAGAATTGTTTTGATCAAGTTCACTTCAAAACAAGAGGTCTTTAGATCAGTGACTTAGGGTTAATGGAGTCAAAAGTGAAGGAGGAATGAAATAAATGATCAAAGATACTACTGTTAAAGACTAGAGGGAGAAGGTTTGAGGTGTTTCTAAAGAAAGGCCTCAAATTCAAAACCCTAGGGGGGAGAGGATCACCTTGGTGTAGGGGAACTAGGCCTCTGTTCTCTCTCCTCCTTCCTTAACTCAATGGTAGTTGCGGCTAGCTAAAGATATAGCATAAGACCAAGACAAGAAGGGTTTGAGAAGAAAAGTGTTGCTACAACAAGGCTTCACCAACAAACCCTAGTGGAAAAATGATTCTCAAGGTGTAGGGGAACTAGGCCTTGGGACGGCTTCTCCTTCTTAGCTCAGGAAAGGAAACAACTAGCAAAAAGAAGAGAAAAGAAGAGTGTAGCTACGGCTAGGCTCTCCCCTCTTCAAACAATGGCTGAACAAATCTTAATGGGGACATGAGACAAGGACCAATGATGTGTGCTTGTCACCTAGGGTTTATTCATAAAATGTTTAACACCATATGGAAGAAATAACAATAAAACCATTCAATCAATAAGTTTTGCAGAAATTCACTTACTTATCACCAAGAAAAGCGTAGCAAACCCTAGTTGTAACACCTTCCACCAAGAGAAATGGGAAAATATGCCAAGAAAGTCTTCCTTCATCAAGTGCGCCTCACAATTTCAACCAATAACCTAAGAGAGGGCACAAATTTCAGACCTCACTAATGAGTGAGTGTGAGATGATGGAAAAATGAAGGTAAAAATCCTTCATTTATATAGTACCATAACCTAAATTTACATTTTAGGTCATCAAAAATGACGACAAGGCCAAAACACTAAATCATATTGTTTTTACACTAAAATTTCAAATTAAAACCCTAATCAAGTTGAAAAGAGATGTCAATCCACTCTAAGGGAGACGTTAGAACCTTCTAGGGAAAATGGAGCATCCTGGAGCAAAACGTTAGCCCTTCTTGGGCTTCTCCAACCTGCCACATGTGCCAATACTGCCCAGTCTGCCTCATAAGACATCCATAAGGTTGGATGACATCATGGTCATCATGGGTGACGTCCTAGGCCTTCCAAGGCCAACGTCCCACTGGAAAAGAGCCAATCCCCCTAGGTCAAGCTTTGTCAGGGTGCCTCTGGTGGAACATCCTCTTCTTCTCTAGTGCAAAGCCCTTGATCCATCTCTATCCTATCTCTTCCCCTTGATGGGGTCTCAACATCCATCTGATGGGCTCTTCAGCCCCATGGAGGTCTAAACTGATCATCTCCCCATGTGTACCGGTCCAAAATGGTACCTGTTAGTCGGGCATGATCCTTCACATCAACAACTACACCCTCCATGGGCTCATCAGTCACAGAGATCATAGAAATGTCAATCACATCTCATCATAAATATTATTAAAAATGTTCATAAAATCCCTAATACATCAGTTAAAAGCTCAAAGACATTACACAAGCCTGCAATACAAGTTTGGAGAAAAAGACAAGGCGTCCTATTGGGCTAGTGTCCACTAGAAAAGGAAAGTTCTTGGAAGAGACCTCATCCAAGCCATGCAAGTGGGTGATGTGGTCAGGGGATGTCCAAGAAGGTGGCTGCAATGAGGGCTGAGGATGCAAAAATGTTACTTGTGGGTGCCTTTGTAGAAGGCGAGCTGTACCTATCCTGAATGCATTTTTTCCAAGCCCATTCTTGCCTTCTATTCTTTAATGATTTTTTGTTCAAGAAATAATTAGGGGACACTTCCCTGGCATGGTGACCAATGGTGATAGCATTACCCACAAGTAATTTCACAGAAATGAGAAGGTTGGTTCATGATGAGACCCCCTATCCCTTGGCCATGCAACCAAGAGTCACTTCCTTGGCGTGGTAACCAACTGGTGGAAATTTCATACTGCTAGGTACCCATGGACCTAATAGGTTGGCTCATGATGAGACCCCCTATCCTCTGGTTAGGTCTTGTTTTATTACTTTTCAGGGTCCTTCTTATTTCTTGTTGAGAAACCTTTTATTGCTTTCTCGGGGATCCCTGGGTGAAGCATCTCAAGGTTTTATTCTTAGGATTTGATCTTTTACTAGCTTGCTTTAACCTTCTGGGCCTTTATCCCCTTCTCCCCACGAGATAAGGTGCAGTCCTTAAAATAGGTCAACCTAGTGCCTAGACAAGTGGAATGGGATAAGTGAGAAGGAAGCAAGATGAAAAAGGTGGTGCTGTGAAAGGAGTGGACGATGGATTTTCAGAAACCCCCACTAGTGGAAAACCAAAACCTACAGACACAATCTTACTAGGTCATCCTGTCAATTCCCCCAGACATGGTCAAGTGGGAAAGTGTAAGATCCAAGTAGTCATTAGAAACAAAAGGAATCAGATGGACATATTCAAGGGTTTTGATGATAAAAGTGACACATACCATGATACTTGGACTAATTAGCTCATGGAGCAAGAACCATCTCTGTCATAGTACCAAGTCGATGGTGATGGATGCTGCTGCTGCTGACAAGATAAAGATGCCATAAGAAAGAAAAGGTGGGCCCTCCAGGGCCATTGTAAATTCAATCCTGCTCTTGGTAGTCCATGTCTAGGACCTGTGGGCCTCGAGACATGATCTCCTAGTTATCCCTAAAAGTGGGGGATAACAACTATCACCTATGATCCTTTGGTGACCTTCCACACCTTATTTGTAAATATGGATATACAAGCTTCGCTTGCCAACTTCCTTGTTGAAATTAGATTTTTCTTTAGATCTGGAACATGTCTTACCTCTTTCAACAACCATTGGTTTCCATTCCTTTGCTTTATTTTTACCTTTCTCATTCGAACAATTTTGTATGGTGCATCATCAACCAAATGAACCTATCCAAAATCACCTTGAACGCAATCTAGAAAATGTTTCCAATGGGGTGTGGCATGAAATGAAGTCTCTGAATCTACTACCCAAGACTCAAACATATTATCTACAGAAAAAATCAAAGCATCTTGTAACACATCACCTGTTACTTTTGCTTCCTGATTTTTCTCCTGCTGTCCATCTCTTTGTTTCTTTGGAGCTCTGTAGTCTATATTCAGATGTCCTTTCTTTCCAAAATTCCAACACTCTATCTTTCCAAGTCTGGATTTGGATCTTCTCTTCCTGGAATTCTCGCGTTTCCCTCTGCCCTTTCCTCTATCCTTTTGTATTCCCCTATTCTCCATGTTTAACGCATTACTTGATGTCTCAACTGTGATTTTCCATCACATTTCCTCGCTAAGGATAACACCAATAACATCATCAAATTTTAGAGTGTTTGAACCAGAGACATAGTTACTTACAACCATGACCAAACCATTCCAACTTTTTGGCAATGAGCACAATATTAGAAGAGCCCTGACCTCATCAGCAAAGTCCACTTTTACAGAACTTAGTTGATTAGTAACCATATTAAATTCATTTAAATGATATGCAACAAAACCACCTTCTAACATATTCATATTAAATAATATCTTCATTAGAAATACCTTATTGGACACCAATGTTTTTTCATATAGTTTAGGTAATGCATCTATCAAATCCTTCGTTGTCTTTTCTTTTGAAATATTGAAAGCCACTGACACTGGCAGGCTCAGCTGTATTGTTCCTAGTGCCTTTCTGTCAAGAACCTCCCATTTCTCTTCCTTCATGGCCCTTGAATTATTTTCTATTCCACCCAATGGTAGGAATAGATCCTTCTAATATAAATAATCTTCCATATGCATCTTCCATAACTGGTAGTTTTGGCCGTTAAATATATCGACCCAAAAATTTCCATCTTCCACCATTGCTCCCACTCAAACCGGGAACCCTCTTTTCTTGCGAGTTACCTTTCTCTCTGATACCAGTTGTTAGAAAAACAGGATCATGGATCAAAAAAATAAAACAAATGTGTAAATAAAACACAAAAGATACACAATACAATAGAGACAAATATATACGTGGTTCACCCAGTGTGGGCTACGCCCACCAGAGACATTTCTAGGTCCTTCCTTTATTATTATCCAACAAATGAAGGGATACAACCTACAACAGACCGAGTGTAATTTCCTCTTCTTTCTCTCACAGTCTCCTCACTCAAAAACAATATTCGCAATGATACATAACCACAATAAATTTCCCTCATAAAAGAGGGTTTCCTTATAGGGAAAAAACCCTAACATAACTTATACGGTCATATCTACGACCTTATAATGAATGGTATAGATTTAATATGAAATTACAATATACATTTACAAGGAAAATTTTCCTTCCGGGTCTTCTCCCTTGAACCCCCATCGGGGAACAATGTCCCCCAAGCCCCCACTTGCCCTTGAACCCTGCAAGGGGGGAAATCCCCTCCTGCACTCCCTCGTGTGGAGGAGTATACATTCTTCTGGGGTGTACAGTATTCATGTGGTATAAACACGGCTAAAATCAAAGGCCTCCGAATCAGGAAGATAATCAAGCTCCACAACCAACAATTTGGTGTAGAAGTTCCCTTTTTTTATGGCATGTTGGCCAAGTATCACTACAAGGTAGGAATTCCTAATTGGCTTAGGAAGAGGTTCTCATAGACAATGGAGTTTTATGTGCTATAAATATCTGGTATACATGCGAGGTCCAACAATAGTACTCGACCCAATATCTCAGGGAACTAACTAAGGAGGCTTGACCATGCCCTTAGCTATACTATTCGACTACCCAGGTACTAGACAATGATCTCCCTGAGTGTTGTTCTCGGTGTACTATAGCAAATATATGACCAAATGGTTTACTCGGTTGGTCTCATTCTTTTAGGGGGTCTCCAGATATATTCCAGGTACATGGGAGCTCAAATCTGTAGTGGTGTTTCTTAATGCACAACCATTCGAAAGGGGCCTTCTGATATACTCTAGGTACGTGGAAGAACAACACAATCCCCGGGTTGTAGCGTTGACAAGTAACGAGAGATCCTACATTTAAAGATGTCAGAATACATATGTAACTAAAATACCCTAATATTCCACCAAATTTATGTGATACCCCTTTTATCCCACCTTATTCCACTTTTTGAATCACCCCAATTGGATCTTCTAGTCAAACGATATGCAAATTTCCAAAAAATAAACGCACCTTTTAAAACCATGATTTGGAGACTGTTTTGCTAGATGACATTTCTTCTTCTATAGCTATGAAATTTTAGCCCTTGTGAGTCTAAAATTTCCACCTAAGGTATCATGATGTGTCTTCTTTCCAACCCCATAGGTTATATCAAGATTGGATTCTCCAATAGAATTTTATGATAACGTTCCCAAGAAGTGCTGATTTTTTTCCCTTTCAGGAGAGAAAACTTGTAAAGACTGTAACGTGTCACTGTCTTCACTTCATAACTTGAAATTAGTAACAATACAACTTCAGTATGTACGCTAACCAATGGAATAGGTCTCACTCAATTTTGAGGTATGTAGCGTCATATATAACAATTTTCCAAAGAACACATGTTTTAGACTAAAATTTGGACTAACGAAAAACCCTAATTTCCACTTTGTTCTGTACACTAACCGATGGAATACTTATCACTCAATTTGGAGGTCTGTAGCGTGAGATATAAAATGTTTCCACAGAACACATGTTTTACACTGAAATCTAGACTAGCCAAAAAACCTAATTTCCGCAGGGAATAAATTTCATAGTACAATGAATCAAGGGATTAAATTTGTAAAAAATATACTTCACTATTCTTCCTTCATACTCTAATAATTTCAGAACCTAAAACCAAGGCGAAAAAATTGGGAGCGAAAATTCCAAGAAGACATATTTAAGACTAGTTTTAGGACTAGTCAAAAACCATAACTTGAACATAATGTATCTCCAAAACTATAATGAAAAAATATATGAAATTTGTACCCAAGTTATCTCTATATGTCACCTCTACACTAGAGAAATTCCATATCCTGAAACCTTCTAGAAAAAAGTTGTAGCGAAAATTCCAAGAAGACTTGTTTTGAAGAAACTAGTCCCAAGGATTTTCTAGCTTTTAAACCAAATGTTAAGAACCAAATATCAAAATAGCATAAAAAACTAAGAATAAGTACTCAAAGCCTTGACAAAGAGATAAATTCAGATAATAAGCGTCTTCTAGGGGGAAACCTCCTTATACATCATATGAATTCACAATTACAAGATGATTCAAAATGAAAAGGCCTAAAAGGTCTCCTTGGTATATATAGGAGACTAGGAGGTACAATTACAACTAATGGACCCAAGACAACATAAATAAAATAACAATACTAATGTAATATAACCCAATTAAGGGGTAATGTGCCACGAATTAGGGCTTAACAAGCTCTCACGTGACAGAGGGATGCAATGATGGAGAATTTTTTCCAAATCCTTCGAGGCATGTCGATAACATCATATGCGTCTTCATCAAGAAACCACTTTGGAGGCACCGCTCCTTTCAAGGTACTAGTTGATTTTGATATTCCCGTATTTGAAGGTTAGATAGATGCAGATAATATTGAAAAATGGTTAAATTTTCTATAAGGTTATTTCTTTGTGCACAATTTCTCCGATAGGGAAAAGATCATCTTTTCACTCCTTAGGGCTCTCCCCCATGTCAAACATTGGTGGGAAACTTACTGTGAGAAAATTTCCACAGAGGAGTTTGGAATGTTTGAGGCCGAACCAACTTGGGAATATTTCATAGATTTGATCAAGGAATAGTGTTACCTTTTTGGAAACTATGAAGACCAATACATGAGATGGACCACGATGCGTTAAGAGAGGGGCCAAGTAGTGCAAGAGTTCACCAATACCTTCCATACCTTGCAAACCAAGTTGGGTATCAAATATTTTGAGAGGAATTTGGTTATGAAATATAATGGGACTCTACATAGGTAAATCCAAACCAAAATGGATTTTCTGGACATCTCTTCATTAGGAGCTACTTATCGATATGCTGTAAAAATCGAGCAGAAATTTAAGCACCAGAACAAATGGGAGTTCGGGTCTGCAAATCCACAATAACTAAAGTATGGTAAATACAACCAACCTCTAGAAAACCAGTCCAAGCCACGGGAAAAGAAGGGTAATGGAAATATGAAGAAGGACACTAGAAAGTGGTGCAATTTCCACAAAAGTCCCTGGCACAACAATGATGAATGTCACTCAAAATAGTCATTGGTGGATGAGATCATCGAGGTAGACCTGAGTACCAMTGTCGCAACCACAATGATCCAACCTGAAGAACCAACAGATCCTGAAGAGGGGGAGCACCTCTTCCATTCACATATGTGGGTAAAGGGGATCCCATTGCATTTTATTGTTGATAGTGGAATCCAAAAGAGCCTCATCTCAGAAAAGGTCATCAAATAGTTGGGATTTCCAACAACACCACACCCACAACCATACAAAATTAGGTGGCTTCGCCAATGATGAGATCTTCGTGTCATCCAACACTATCGCCTGTCCTATGACATCACTGCCTTCAAGGATGAGGTATTGTGTGATATTTCCCCACTAGATGTTTATGATGTTCTTTTGGGCCAGACATACATGTGGAAGCGCCATGTTGTTTATGAGTCTCGACCCCATAGTGTCATTGTTACTCTGGGGGATCACCTCTACACGATACTAGAGGTAGTTCCAACTACTGTTTTGAAAAAATAGTGCAACAAAGTTGTCTCTCATATGACAAAGTTTATCTTCTTCAAGATTTAGGTAGAACGTGAACAAAAGGAAACTGTGACCACTACGACCTCGGTCCAAGCCCCTTCTATCCAACAAAATTAGGTCAAAAAGATTGAAGAAAAGCACAAATATTTCTTCTACACATTGTCATACAGGTTAAAAATGTCCAACCACTCCAACATCGAGTTCATGAAAACCTTCCACAAGCCAAGCAACTCAACTTCTCCAGCAAGGAAAGCTACTTACCAAGGTTCAGATTTAGAAAACGCTTCCCCATATCCCATGAGAACTCAATGTAATAGAGACCATTTCTTCCTAAGGAGGAAGGATTGATCCAGATGGATATCGGTGGCCACCCACCTATTCCACTAGCTCAAAGAACATTTTTCCATTTTGGCAGTTTGTTTACAGTTTTTCGAGTCCCGAACTTCTAGGGCCGTTTTGAGGCCCTAAATGACATTTTTTTGGACTTTTGGGGGCCCAAGGGTCAACGAAAACATATCCTCACCTCTAGTGAAAGTTGTACTTCTCTAATAGACCTTTCCAATGAGGCATCGAATGCCCCAAACAAAGATCTTATGCAAAAGTGATCCAGGATCTTTTCATCGTGACTTATAAAGAATTGTATTAAATGAGCATAAATTAAAGTGCACCATTAAAGACGGGAAAATTTAGAAATTAAGAGACATAAGCATCATATCTGAACACAAAAACTTGATAATGGAGTTTTTCCCTAGTGGACTATGTCTCCGGGTCCTGTTCTCAAATGGGTAGGCTCTTTTATTAACTCAGCAAAAGAATTTGGAAAATACGTGAATATAACTCATTCTGAAATCAAGCTGTAGAATTAATTATCAGAAAAGAAAACAAACATCACCATTGGATTCGTGGCATTGAATTACCCAAAAATGGCTGTCTCCATGCTCCGATCCGACTCCGACACTCCTAGGCCCAAGAGAAAATCTATCTCAGTTTTCGTGCCCACTACAACCTGCAATAATGACAGTACTTGTCTCAAAATCCATGCCCACAGATGTACAACCAAAACTCTCCCTCGATGGCTATAGAAACTTGGATTTAAAACAATTTTTTGTAGACAGATATTTCAATGTGACCATTTATGTGGATTGGCATGGTCGCTAGAGTACAAACTAGGGTCAAACCCCACAGACTCCCATTTTAGTGTTGTGGTTATAGTTCCCACCAAAATAAGCTAGAGGCTTCTAGATACAACAGTTCTCACTATATATGGCAGACATCCGCTAGATTTGGCGGGGTCCCTCCTATATATATTTTTGAATTTTCGGATATGGGTTGTCCTTGGGTGATTTGGAGATGCCACATGTTGGCACAGGGGAAAATCCAGGGTTCACTCCAAGAGCGCACAAACAAGGCCTAACTACTGGCCCTTTCGACAACACCTGTGAAGCAGATGTTGTTTCACCCGAAGCAATGATGAGGGGGTTCCAGGACATAGATGTCTACAACCATGGGAATATCAAGTGGATCTTGTATAACAACAATAACGATATTCATATATCATTTACTAGCGAGATCTACTCTGCGCATCTATAGATATTGATCTAACACAGTAATGAAAATAATAGTATAATAATGACAGATATCAAAGAATTAATCACTCACACAACACAAGATATACATGGTTCACCCTCTCTCTAGGGATATGTCCATAGAACTATGCTTATGATATATTAATATAAGGCTTACAGTTCTGATTTGTGCTCTTGGCCAGTAGATCCTATCTCTCCTTCTCTCTTTCTCTCCCCCTTCCTGTGCACCCAGCTGTAGGATCTAATATTCTCACCCAGCTTGATCTTACAATAACAGAAGGCTCTCAACCTCAACACTACTCTCTCACAATACAATGACCTCTCAACACAACAATAGAGATAAATCAATAACAATATCATCCCCTTCCCGACCCAGGTCCTCTTGAAATTTATTTATACATTACAATACCTCACCGACAACTTTAGGCCGAAACCTAGGTGTCAAAAACCTAATTACAAAAACCCTAGGTGTCTAAGACCCTAGGTCAACTTGATCCACTTTTTCCGGACATCGCCAACCTATCTTTCCTTCCTTATCGTGTGGTGCTCCAAAGCATCCAATGGTGGATTTTTCAACTTCCTAAGTCATCCTCAGTCCATGTTCCTTGCTTATCTGTCATCCTTGATCTCCTCATCCAACAACTTTCTTTTCTTCACTTCACTCCATCTTTTCTACTCGTTTTCTCACTTCGACCCAGTGACAGTCACTATGTCTCCCGTGAAGTTCACTTTTTACCTTTTATTCCTTAATCTCCATTTCATTTCATAACCAAGGGTGAATAGGCCCCCAACACTCACCTGTGACTCGTCCCAAGGCACTTCGGATATGATCCTTTCATTTTACTTTGACTTTGGACTGTGCAATGTAGTCTTTGCTTTCTGCTTTATGCCTCCTTCCTGTCCTTGTACAAACTGTATTTTCTGTGTTTGGTACCCAGTTTCGATTACACCTGGTACCTGGACCCTTTTCCTCATGAATTTACTTAGAGCTATGAGGTAGCTGGTTGTCATAGTACAACTTCAGCCGACTCCCATTCACCAATCCTTCTTTCCATTCTCCATTCAACCGTTGATTAAGGTTGGTTGTCATTAATGCCAACCCTCGAAGAAATCCCCGTAGCACAAAGGTTTGGGTAATGGAACCAATATTTTTTGATGTAAATATGACTCATTATTGTTTTTTCATGGTTGATAAGAAGTAAATATGGATGAAATCCAAAGTGGTCCCCTTACGGTGAAAGCCCTCACGGGAAGACGCTCTGTGTAGTAAGAGAACCCATGATTAATTTTGGAATAATGAGATGAAGGAAAGTGAATTTATTATGGAAAATATCCTTGATGGATAGTGTTTTTCATGTCATTTCCGGTGGTATGTGGAACGTCACATAATTCCTCGAGGTTAGAGAGTTATGGCCATGAGAAGTTGGAGACCCTAGGTTTGGGTAATGGACCCAAGTTTGTTTGATGGGTAACAATATGAGTTATGATATATTTTCAGATAATATTATTCTATATGGATATTAAATGTCATGCCATTTCTAGTGGTATGTAGAACGTCACATAACTCCTCACGGTTTGAGAGTTATGGCCTTACGAAGTTGGATGACCCTCATATGTCATCTAGAAGCCCCAAAAGGTCAAAGTAATAAAAGTGGTTTAAGAGATTTGAAAAGGT
>SNQJ01S0006213.1:47178-63198 GCA_010110895.2 Picea sitchensis
AGGGTTCAGAAAAGGAAGTGCAGACAACAACCTCTACATCAAGGTAAGTCAAGGTAATATTTTATTAATTGAAGTTTATGTTGATGATATTATTTTTGGTAGTGATGATGAAAGGTTAAGCAGAAATTTTCAAAAGACATGCAAAATGAATTTGAAATGTCATTACTTGGAGAACTATCCTTCTTTCTGGGACTTCAGATACGTCAAAGCAACCAAGGAATTTTTATTTCTCAAACCAAGTATATCAGAGAAGTGATAAAGAGGTTCGGAATGGAAGATTGCAAACCAGTTATCACTCCCATGCAAACTAGTTGTAAGTTAGGCAAAGATGATGATTCAAAGTCTATAGATCAGTGGAAATATAGGTCAATGATTGGCAACCTACTATATGTGACAACATCTAGACCATATGTAATGCAGGCAGTTGGACAGGTGGAAAGATTTCAAGAAGCACCAAAGGAATCACATGTATTAGCAGTAAAGAGGATCTTCAGATATCTCAAAGAAACAAAAGAGTTTGGATTATGGTATCCAAAAGGAAAAGATCTATCACTTATTTCCTACACAGATGCATATTGGGCAGGTTGTATTGATGACCGACGAAGCACCAGTGGAGCAACGTTCTACTTAGGTGAGTGTTTGGTATCATGGCTAAGCAAGAAACAATCTTCGGTATCTCTATCTAGAGCTGAGGGAGAGTATATTGCAACAACAGCATGTTGTACACAGGTTCTTTGGATGAAACAAACTTTGACAGATATACAGGTTGAGTATGATGAGCCCATTCCAATATATTGTGATAATACAAGTGCCATCAATATCTCAAAAAACTCGGTGATGCACTCCAAGATGAAGCACATTCCAATCAAGTATCACTTTCTATGGGAAGAGGTTGCAGAAAAGAACATCGGAGTTGAGTATGTGGGCATAAAAGAACAAGTGCCATACATCTTTACAAAACCACTTCCATGGGAATCCTTTGAATATCTTTTCCAAAGACTTGGAGTTATTTATACTACAAAAATGAATTCTTTTTGAATGCTTATCTTATATGTCTTACATGTACACGAGGAAGCACCATAATAGGACAGTTTGTCAGGGGGAGCAACCCCAGATTGAAAGATACCTTTGTCATTGATGACAAAGGGGGAGAGATTTATCAGATGTAGAGGAAAAAGGCATGGTTCCAGGGGGAGCATGAGTGATATGATTTCAGTATTGCATCAGAATGTTGCCATCAATGCCAAAGGGGGAGATTGTTGATTAAGGTTGGTTGTCATTGATGCCAACCCTTGAAGAAATCCCTCTAGCAGAAAGGTTTGGGTAATGGACCCAATATTGTTTGATTTAAATATGACTCATTATTGTTTTGTCATGGTTGATAAGAAGTAAATATGGTTGAACTCCAAAGTGGTCCCCTTATGGTGAAATCCCTCACGGGAAGACGCTTTGTGGAGTAAGAGAACCCATGCTTAATTGTGCAATAATGAGATGAAGGAAAGTGAATTTGTTAGGGAAAATATTCTATATGGATAGTGCTTGTCATGTCATTTCTGGTGGTATGTGGAATGTCACATAATTCCTCACGGTTAGAGAGTTATGTCCATGAGAAGTTGGAGACCACGGGTTTGGGTAATGGACCCACGTTTGTTTGATGGGTAACGGTATGTGTTATGATATATTTTTAGATAATACTATTCTATATGGATATTACATGTCATGCCATTTTTGGTGGTATGTAGAACATCACATAACTCCTCACGGTTTGAGAGTTATGGCCTTACGAAGTTGGAGGACCCTCATATGTCATCGAGAAGCCCCAAAAGGTCAAAGTAATCAAAGTGGTTTAAGAGATTTTAAAAGGTAAATAATAAAGTGAAGTGATGAGTGTGTTACCCATGATTTTGATCATCATGATGATGTATTGATGATGGTGTACTCAGGCTCTTCATAAGAACTTTCTCCTGAGAAAAGTTACTTTCTTCTCTTTCCAGAAATATCATTTTTGAAGGAGGTTTGTAGGTTGCTAATACATTTGCCTGCAAGAATGACCTATTCTCGCAGGCTACCTTAAGATAGGGTGTGAGAAGTTCGCACTGTGTTGAACTTCTAGGGTGCGAACTCTTTCTAAAGCAAGGAAAAAGATGAATTCTTGATGCTTCTAGAAGGGAATCTTCTAGAAGGATGAGATGGCATTCGAATGGTTATCCTAGTACTGGATTCCCTGATATTTTGGGATC
Source organism: Picea sitchensis (assembly GCA_010110895.2). Lineage (NCBI taxonomy): Eukaryota > Viridiplantae > Streptophyta > Pinopsida > Pinales > Pinaceae > Picea > Picea sitchensis. The sequence goes on from SNQJ01S0006213.1 coordinate 49,419, forward strand.
ATTCTTATCCAAGTAACTAATTCATTATCTCCTATATATTGAGGGAATTATCATGGAAAATGTGAATAAAGCAAGAAGGTTAGGCAAGATTCATTGGAGAATTGGTGAAAAGAATTGTGTGAAGGACTGATGCTACAACAACTTGGAGACTCCAGCAAGTTCATCCAAAGGAGTTGATCTTCTTCATGCAAGTGAGCAAGTGTGTGTGTGTCGGAGCCAAGGGCCATCGAAAGGAAGTTTGTAACATCAAGTCTCAGGTTGTAATCTTTACTTTCTATTAATATGATACAGTAATATGTCCCTTTCCCATAAAGCTAATTCCACTTTATTGTATAATTCCTTGATCATATACATAGATTGATTGTTGAATAGATTGTTCTTTCTTCACATTGGTTGGTTTGTGTTGTCTTGGTCTTGACTGCATGAGAGCACTGGAGTGAAGCGGGAGAAAAAAATACCAAAGGAAGTGATAATAAGGTATGTTCTTTGTTCTTACCTCCTATTTAATTCAATGGTAAAAATCTAGGGAAAGAGTCATGTTTTGTCTTGCTTTTTTCTAGATCCAGGTGGATCTAGGGAGATTGGTTTGTGTCCGCACTTACATATTTATCCAATAACAAAATTGGCGACTCCACTGGGGAGAAATCCCATTTTATTTGTGGATTTTGGTATTTTTCTGTGGCCATTTTCTCTGGTTTCACGTTTCTCCTGTCCTATCAATCTTTGAGTCTTCAGGATATCTTGATAGACCCTCTAGGTCCAGAGGCCTTTTTAAACTTTGCTTCATTTTCCAAAATTTTTCTTATGTTCAGACGTTCTCGCACTATACTTCATTGTATCCTACGAGAATAGGTAGAGTTCGCACTCTACCTTTAGGTTTCAGTGCGAGGTTGTCGCACCCTGCTCAAGGGTCACCTGCGAGAATCAGTGATTCTCGCACTGTGTAATATTGCCTACCTACAAACTTAATTTTTCAAATTTTTGGATTTGAGTTTTGGCATTTTGAACTGCCCCGATCAGTTTGATTGCCTCATAAGAGTTTTTTGGACCATTGATTGATGATTTTCTTGTCTTCGTTTGCATGCTTGAACAGTCTTAGGGTTTCAAGGCTTTTCTTGTCATTTTTGTCTTGACTTTCGTTTCTTGACTTTTCTTGGCAAAACCATACTCTTTGATTTCGGGATCTGAGTGTGTTTGATTAGTTAAGAACTGGTGATCGGTTGAAAGTTGAGTCTTCTTGGTCTTTATCATTTGCTTATTCTTTGAAAGATCATTTTTCTTATGCAATTGAAAAGACTAGTTTGGGTTTCTTTGTTTTAACAAAGTTCATTATTGCTTTTAGTGAAATTTTTGAAACAAAAAGATTTAATTTCTTGCTTTATATTAGATTGGGGGCATCCTTGCATTTGAAGTAGCGAAATTGCATGATTCTTGGCATTTTTTGATCTTAAATTATGAAAAATTTTCTCCCTCATGGCCGGGGGGGCCATGAATCGTGCATTGGTGTTCAGTACCTTTTTCTCTTTTCTTGAGAATCTTTATATTGAGGAATTTAATGAATTTTGGGACATCGTGCATATGGGAATGATAAAAAAATTTCTCCTTCTCGTAGCATATTTTTCATCGAAATGAAAATATTGCATTTTCATATCTTTGCATAATTTTCGAGTTGGTCAAAACACCATATTGTCCACACCATCTTCCTTTTGAGTAACAACAGCCATAAAATAAAGCGCTTATAAAAATTGATTAGATATTTTTATATTTTCTGGTAGCAAACCTACATTAGATTGGTTGTAGGGCTTTGGAATAGGTGTGAAAGATAACTTTCCAAAGTTGTAAACAAACATAGTATCTTGAGTTAGGGAGCGTTTAAATCCACTTATTACATTTTGTCCTGGGAAGCCCTTCTAACACAAGGTTCAAATACTAGGTTGCATTGATATTGGCAGAGTTACTCACACTGCTTTGTTGATATCAGCGTAGATATTGCATGTATTACGGGGATAACTCGGAGGTATACCCACAATGATGAGTGGAAGCCTTTTGAGTTGATTTCGAGCTAGATACCCTGCCCTTGCGTGTGGATCGGACTGTCGACTATTTCCCCAGGCATCATTGTTGTTTGTGGTAACCTTAGTGGCCTATCTCTCTAGGTTCTTTACACGAGGTGACTGTGGAGGGGCAAGTCTTCACAGTACTTGGAATCGACATTGGCCAAAATCACTCGGGATCCTTGGAGGGTATACCCACGATTATGTGTGGGAGCTTGCACCAGGGTGTAAGTTCGTTAAGCAGGTCGTCAACATAACTTTTCCACCCACTCTATCTCAGCCCCTTCTTACATTGTTCCCATGACATTGGATTTCATGACCAACTAGTGCGTTCATTGTGAGAAGGTTTTGTTTGCTTGTCTGCTTACTAGATTTTTAGCTTGTGTTGTTTGTTTTCCTTAGAGGACTCTAGATTGGATTTTTGTTTTTAATGGCATCAGTTCCTGAAATGACCAATGAAGGAATCTCTACTCCAGGGGAACCTTTTGTTTTTCCTTCTTATGGAAACATTGGTCCTCCTCACATCGCTACTTTGATCCTTCCAGATCTCACAATTGGATTGCCGATGTGGTTGTTTTCCACTCAGGTAATCCCGAATGCAGTAAGTGCTTCGGTTGTAAGAACTTCCCCCCAGGAACATCAACCTCATGTTGATCCTTCACCATATTCACCAGTAAGATCTTCTTCGCCTTCTTCACTTGCAAGGTCGCCTTCCGTTCCATCTTCTTCGTCGAGTGAAATTTCTGAAGCTAGTACCTCGGTGAATAAGAAGAAGAAGAAAAGGAAGAATAAGAAGAAGAAAATTAAGCAAGTATCCAAACCTCGAACCACTCTCAAACATGTTGGAAACAACCAGTTATTGTTACTCGTGCTGGGAGTGTTGATGATGTCAAGATCACCCAAACAACCCGTAAGCCCAAGTACCCTTGCAGGCTTTTTAAGGGTAGCCATATTCTTAAGGAATGCCCTGGTCTACCGAAGGTTATAGAAGTATGGTCTACACATCCTCTCCAACCCATGCCATCAGCCTTTGAACAACATGATGATGACTTCCCATCGACTAGTCACGATATAGTTGGGAAGAAGAAAAGTAGAGCCAAGTTCCCATGTATGTTATGCAAAGGGAGTCATCTAACTCATCTTTGTCCTCATATGGAAGAAGCCTCGAAATTAATGGAAGACATGATTGTTTCACAGCCTCAACTTCCAGTTGCTTATCATAAGCTTTCTCTCAACCCTCCAATAGTTGATGGAATGATCACTCCGGTCCCTTCACCGGTCAATCTGGTTGATCATGTCATCAATCTGGTCACGTCCATAGTTGAACCAGTTGAAAAAGTGGTTGATCCGATACTATCCTCGATCAATCTCGTTCTCCGCTCAGAGAGCGAAACTAAAGAGGTCGATCCGATCCCATCCTCGGTCGATCCCACTCTCCCGTTAGAGAGTGTCACCCAAGTGGTCAATCCATTTACACCTGTCGACTCCATTCTCCCCTTGGAGAATGAAACCCAAGTGGTCAATCTGATCTCATCATCGATCAATCCTACTCTCCCGTTCGAGAGTAAACCCAATACTTCCCATGTTTTTCTTGTTGATACACACTCTGCCGTGTCAGGAGGTATTCTTCCTTCTCCTGTGAAACTCCCTCCAAGTAATGAGGCCATCCGTTTTGATTGGGGTGTGCTAACTAGACCTCGTCTTCCCTCTTACATTCCTTTCCAGATTACAGTGAAAGTTTTTGGTCGGGACGTTCCTCAGTCGTTGATAGATGAAGGTTCGTCCGTTAGTATTTTGTCCTCTATTTATTGGCAAGATTTGGGTTATCCTCCACTTGCGCCAGTTACGCAGAATCTGTTAGTTTTTAACAGAAGAACCAATCAACCTTTAGGGACCCTTCCTCAGTTTCCTGTAACTTTGGAAAGGAAAACTGTCTTTATTGATGTCATGGTAGTCCAAGATCCCTTGGATTTTTCTTTACTCCTTGGGCGAGATTATGTCTATGCCATGAAAGCTATTGTGTCTACTTTTTTTCGTGTGATATCGTTCCCTCACGATGGACAGGTTGTGACTGTTGATAAACTTTCATTCATTGACCCCACCTGGATTGCCTCCCTGAATGGTTCTTATATGCAGACGGTACCGCCCTCGCCACAGGTCAATTATGTGGTGTTGTCGCCCATGGATTTAACTTCTGATGACTTTGATCCAGTAGTTGACATGGTGATCTCTTCGATAGGGTTGTTAGAGTCTGATCTCTTTACTCCTGTCGTGGCCCTCGACATGGTGTCCTTCCAGAGTGTGTTTCTTCCTTCCAGTGAAGACCTCTTGGAAGCCATGACCAAGTTTTGTCCCTTGACATGGTGTCATTCCAGAGCATTGTCCTCTTGGAATCCATGATCAAGAAGACTTATGAGGAAAGTTTTTTGCGTCTCTGAGGCAACCTCTTTAAAAAATGAAACAAAGGTCTTTGAGCATGGTTTTTTTATTTCAGGCTCGTTAAAAAATGAAACCACTTTTGACGATAGTTTTTCGTCTCTGTGGCAACCTCATTAAAAATGAAATAGAGGTTACGAGCATAGTTCTTGTTTCTATGTCAAGCTCGTGCAAAAATGAAATAGTGTTCCCCCTCTCTATTTGAGTCAAGTCCTTCGTCTAGTATTTTAAGATTCCTTTCCTCTACCTTTGTCATTGGCTTGGGGGGAAATACTTCTAGCTCTGGACTTCATGCTGAAGTAGAGATGCTAGTACCGACCATCCATGTGTTATGCATTGGGAAGTCCAAGCATAGTTTTCTATGGTTCAAGATTGTGTAAAAATGAAACCACCTACCTCAAGAATAGTTTCCTCTAGTTCAAGCTTGTCTAAAAAAGAAACCAGGTCCAAGCATAGTTTTGTTTAGATTTTAAGCTTGCATAAAAATTAAAATATATCCCAAGCATAGTTTTGTTTTGTTTTAAAGCTTGCGTAAAAATGAAAACAATCCTGAGCTTAGTCTTTGTTCTTTCTCATGCTCGTGAATACATGAGAATAAGTTACCGAGCTTAGTCTTTGTTCTTTCTCATGCTCGTAAATACATGAGAATAAGTTACCGAGCTTAGTCTTTGTTCTTTCTCATGCTCGTAAATCAATGAGAATGTAATAAAGCATACTTTTATCACTTTTTCGGGCTCATCAAGGTTATACGAAAAAGGAAGCCCCCTGGAGTCCTCTTTAAGCTCTTTTCAGACTCTCTAAACATGAAAAGATCGTCGAGCGACCTTGCTATTTTCACGCTCGATAAAGTATTTGAAGTAAACGTCTGGTGAGCAATAATTTATCTCTTTTTTGGTCTCGTCCAGACTATTTTACGAAAAAGGAACTGAGAGAGTTCTCTTTTAAGTGTTTTTCCAAACTCTATAATATTTAAAAACCTTCGAGTTTTCTATCTCTGGACTCGTTAAACAAACATTGATAGACCCGCGATGGGACCGAACCACTCCTTCTTAGGGTTCGTTAAACATACTCCGAGGGACTCGTCCGAAGGATGAACTTACATCAACAAGTATATGTTATCCTCCTCAAGCTTGCGTACAAATAAAGAGGTACTTGCCAGAAATGGTGTGGGAAAATTTGGGAAAGGGATATGTTTTCATCTTCGTATTGATTGGTAGTAAGTTTCGCTCTTGAACATGACACCCCCTATTCATCATTTGAATCCGGTTTGGGAAATCCATTTGTCTCTCATTCAATTGATTACAAGGTCATTCCCTGTGTTGTCTTTGAGTCAATGCTACCAAATCATTGGTCGTGTCATTCATATGTTCAAGAGAAGTCCATTTGAAACCTATATTGAGTCGACCATCTGCAGTTATCCATTCTCTCCATGTCGACCTTCCCTGTTTCCAGTCCAATTCACATCATACTCAATTTCACCTTCAAAATATATTACTCATTTTGTGTCATTGATGGGGGATACATCAAGGCCCTCCTGTGATGAGTTTTGTTCCGTCGACTTCAGCTCATTATCCAGAATCAAGACTTAGAAAGTATTTAGTACCTTGGAACTTGCATGCCTCAATGACAGGTTTCCTTGCTTTTGATAGTGGGTTTACATCATTGACCCCTGATCAAAATATTCTATCAGATGTTCGACATCAACACATTTATTCACTCTCGATGGATTGTACTATGGTACCTTGGGAGTTGTTGGAGCCGCCTTTGTTTTTTGGCCTGTCACAATTTTCAATTCGATACTTGAAATCTAAAAGTTGATTTTATTTTTTCCTTCCGAGATGATGAGACCTCTGAAACCTGGTCGTGAGAGCAGAAATGCTTCTCTACTCGCGAAACAAGCCCAATTTCGTAAGAATGTTCGCTCCTTTTTGTTTGCTTCGGGATCTCGCAAGTCGAATACTTTAATCCATGAGTTCACACTTCCCGAGTCACGAAACGATGAAGTCGTTTTAAATTTTCACTCTAAGCAATAATCAGGGTAAAGTCTATTAACTCGTGATTAGACGTCGTCGGAGTTTCACGCCTCGGTGTCTGTCGAACCAAAATTTTCATTTTTACAACCCCGAGAGCCGAGGACACGAGGCCCTCTCGGGATAACCCTGGTCAAGGATCAAAGGAAAAAAGCTATCCGTGGTTAAAATCCGTTCTCGGCGTTTCGCCACTCGGCACTATCTTTTCGAAAGTTACGTCGTCTAAAACCACGACTCACGAAGTCGTGATGTAATTATAGCATGATTAATTAATCACCTAATCCAAGTTTTTCTTACTCTTAATTGAGTCTTAATTATCGCCATCTCGCGGTTTCACGACTCGGCATACTAGTCTCCCAAAAAGTTATCTTCAAAGTTTCGAGTCGCGATATGGCGAGTAAAACGATTATAAAATTAATTATTCCTTAAATCACGATTACCTTTAATTAAACCGAAGTCGGTCCTCGCGATCTCGCGAGTTGGAGATTCAAAATGTTAAAAGAAAATCCACGATGTAGCGAACGGCGAGAAATTGATTAACGTTGGTAAGATTTGATATTTTAAGATAAAGCAAGATATATCCCGCGCCCCGAGGCTTGCACGTTTCCCAAGATAGCCATTTGCTCTCCATACTTCGACTGACTATCAAACTGCCAAAAATTTATGACATTTATGGAGAATAAGGGTAAATCCACGCATATAAGATCGGATTTTACGCAATTAATTTGTTTCTAATTACGATTTGACAGGCTTATTTTGAAAAGTACTGAATTTTCAAATATATATAAGAGTTTCATTTTATTGTAATGAAAGCATTTTCATAAGCACGCAGAGCTCCTCATTTTTGAGTAAACTAATTTCTGCATGTATACGCAGTTCTATCGCAGAAGGGCGAAAATGCAAGCTTCAACTATGGCTCCATGGAAAGCAGGAAAGGCGAATGTCGAGGTCGCAGGTCAAGGCTCGGATAATGTCTCCGACACTTCGCCTCGGAGTGTCGACTCAGTCCCTAGCTGGTCGTTTGTTTCAGACATTGTGTAATCGGAGTTGGTGAATTATTCAGACTCAGACGACAATGAGAAGGACGACCTGAACACTAAATACAAGATAGTTGTTCAATCCGGAATTCACAGGGTAGCAACCAGACCATGGTTTCTCCCATATTATGATATGATCCGATGGGAATTGGATCAAATAGACCTACCCACCAGAACTATCATGAAGGACCAGCAGGTCACGGTCGAGACTTTTAGGCCAGAGCATATCCAAACCATGTATAAGCTCCCTACGACATCTGAATACATGTATGGTGCTGAATTCCTGGAGGAGTTCAAAGAGAATGAGTGCACACAATATGATAAGACCATGCCCGGTTTGATAAAGGATTGGGTTTCGCGCTTCGCGAAATTTAGAGCAAATGACCAGGGCGTTTATTCAATCGCTTCGCTGGAGCCACAGTATAAGTATGTGGAAATGATGACATGCCGACTATTTGGGAGGGAGGAAAAATTGCATTTCTTCATTGCGTGGGTGCCTCTCATGTTTCGGGTAGCAGAAGGTTGCTCGTTTAATTGGGCAAAGATACTCTCGGATAGTTTGGCCAACCGGGTCACAGAGTATTGGGAGAAGAAGGCAAGTGGGAGGCCGTCCTCATTTTTCATGTCTTCATATGTTATGGATGCGATATGTTCCATGAAACCATTCCCCTTAATGAGATGGGCTTGGAATCCAGCCCAAGAAAAACCCGTACATGAGTATCACGATAAACTGTGGGAAAATAAAGCGGACAATTTCATATACGAAATTTTCAACTGGGTGATGGTGCCCCTGCATATTGCCATTTTTGGTCACCCACCGCCTTGTATCTCAGACAACATTGTTTCAAATCTGAGTGGTATAGCGGACTGGTACGTGGAGGCAGAGTTCTCCTACTTTAGAGTGTTCGGGGCTGCTGTTCCCCCACTTGCACTACCATTGTTCATCCCCGACAAGATGACTTGTCGCGAGGTCGCCCGACAAACAGTGATTGGTGGGGTGAGTAAAGAACTCAAATGATATTCAAAGAAGGTGTGGACGTATTTTCCCGTTCGGCTAAATTCTTATTCTTTATTGGATTTCGGGCATGCCAAAGCCGAGGCTGCAACCCTGGAAGACCTGAAATTGGTCTCCATCGAGTATAAAAAATATGACCCTCAAAAAATCGTGAGAAACCATTTAGCTAATTGTGGGCTGAAGAGGTTTGAACATGATTTTTCACCCCCAGATGACATTTTCCGAGGGGCAAGGTCTTATGAGGAAGTACTGGCTCGGATCCGATCCTTAGCACCTGAAGACTCAGCCTCTGTATTGAAATTTCAGGAACACAGACGAAGTTGTCTCCTCGTTGTGTTGCGAGGAAATAGTCTGGGCGTTTCCGAGACGGAACCGAAGGATACTAAAGGCCCTAAAGATGCATCTCCCGACTCGGGAAAATGCCAGGATGAAGGGAAACAAGCCAAGAAGCCCGAAGCAGAGGCACAGACTCCGGACCCGCCAAAGAAACAGAATTCGGAAACTGAGACAAAGACCCCTGAACCTCCAAAGAAGCAGAATCCTTTCGATACTCCAAAAGAATCGGCAAAACAAATCGGAGAGCCCATCACCTCGGTCACACCCTTGCAGTCGAAACAGGGAAATGTGAGCGAGGCATGGATAATTAACGAGGAACTAAGGCCCATAAGAGCACAAGAACTTCCTCCGAACGAATCTTTCTTTGATAAGAAGAGAAAAGAGGTGGTGAAAAGAGAGTTCTACCAAGAGGGAGAGTCGACTGTTAAGAAGTTCAAAGTTATGACCGACGGAAAGAACAAAAAGAATGAGCAATTATCCACGGAGATCGCAGGAACGCTAGGGGTGTATGCATCGAAAAACCAGTTTTCGATCGGATTGCTAAAAAACCAGCTCAAAAGAAAAAATCACCTGATCAAGACTCTCGAAGCCAGAGTAGCTTTGGTGACAGAAAATGCTAAAGGTCAGGTGAGTGGGGAGATAGAGCTGGCCCGACTAGCCGATAAAAATGAGATAGCAGTGCTCAAAACCAATCTCGAGCAAACACATCTCGCGGTCTGAGATGGTCGGATACAGGCGGGGCAACAAAGGGCTATGATTACAGAGCTGCAGGCTCAGGTAGAGATCACCGAAAGCAGGATGATTGACGTCGAGGGGTTTAAAACCCGAGCGATCGAGATTCAGAACAAAATCTCTTCGGCACAACAAAGTTTTCTCGCCAAAGTGGGAGCGATCCGAGAGAAGTGTCTGTTGATGAATCATATTTCCGAGAACCTGACTGTTAAAGAAAGGGATGTTGAAGCGGCTCGGGTCTCCTTCCAGGAGGCGGTGATAGCCACAACAACAGAGTTTTGACAGGTTCTCCTGTACTTGCCATCCCAGAACAAACCAGAGGTAATATTCTGTTGAAGGATTGGGAGAACAACATTTCCCTGGGCATGGAACAAGCCCAAAGGGTAACCCATTCATTAGAAGAAGCCTTCAATTCTATAGATGGCGAGTTGTTGGGTATGGACAGTGGAGGCGACGCAGAAACATTAATGCAAATGAATGTAGAACATATCTCGCTTGATCTGAAAGAGAAGGATGAGAGAGATTCGACCGATATCTCTCATATGGATAGGGTGGACATGGCCCGAGTTGACCAGCACTTGATCCAACCCAAGGCACAACTAAGTGCCCTCGACATCATCGATGCACAAATGGGGGACAAGCTGCAGCAGTTAGCCCGAGAATATTACTTCACCAAGGCCAACTGTCAAGCAGAACCTTCACGACTCATATCTCAACTTGTGGAAAGATGTATCGCCTGCACCGAGTCCGTGCGAAGACGAGCACCTGGCACTAAGTGAAGACATATTAGGGGAGATGGAGCGATTTCTCTCTCCTCTGTCATAAATGAATTTTTTTGCAACTATTGAGATTCTACCTGCTTTGCAGAGATTGTATAAATATACCCCCGAGAGAAATAAATAGGGCTGGACCCTTTTTGAGTTTTGGTAAAAGAGTTTGTGCATTGAGATTTAATACAAGCGGATCCGAGATTCTCAATTCCGTCACTTCTGTATTACAAGTTTGCTTTCTTGTTCCTCATTTTTCAATTTCAATTCATATTCATAATTGATGTGCTTTGTTATACTTTAGTATGACCACTACTATAGTGAATAAATCTGGGTTTTCTGTAATTGTTTATTGCCTTTCCTCTGCACCAACTATCAACTGTGTAAGACCAACTTGCAGTTTCAAAATTCTACATGTTTTTTTGTTACATCGGTTATTGTCTTACATATTTTCTTCTCCCATTTACTTCTTGAGATTTTCCCCTGGTTGGAACCTGACACCGTAAGTGGCTCAATGTTTTTCTCCCATCTCGCCCCTTTATTTAAATATAATACAGTTATGGGAACGAGCCTTTGATTCGCATCCATATTTTAACTCTGCGACCACAAGTTCTCTTTTATAAGACCAAGCTGAGACAACATTCAACCTTTCTCAAAAGTTCTCTTACTTGTGTTGTTCCCCCATGACAGTCCTTACACCAACTCAACCTAACGTCGAACCTGGATTATTGAACCAAACACACATCGCCCTAAACCTTTTCAACACTATCCTCAAAACAACAACTAACCGGGTTGAACTTGAACAATCATGGGCAACCATTGAACGAGACATAAATATTCAGGAACAGTTCGAAGCCAGACAACCCCAACGCAGAAATCTCCCTTAGTTTCTTGCTCCGAAGGTTGACATCTTCCTTTTTCCATATCCTAACCACTTTCGGATGCCTTGACACTGTACTTTTGAGCCTTAAGTACAGACTCAGGAACAACAGGAGTCATTGACATCAATGATGATTTCCCTCGCACTTGTTAACGGTTTCATCAATGACCAGTAATCAAGTGGTTTCTACCATGTTCGAATTCAACACATGTAATCACATGGTTAGATTCGTACTTTGGGCGATGAGATTGAAGACCCTGGATACCATCTTTGTGATCCAGGTTGCGATGGAGTATGTATAATTTGCGACACAGATCCACTGTGTATTTCTCGTGGCTATGTCGTCTTAATTTGAAATTTCTCGCATAGATCCACAGTGTATTCCGGTGGCTATGCTATATTTTGACGGCATGGATGCATAGTGTATGATTGGTGGCCATGACCCATGTCTATAATGTCATCAGTCTGTGATTTGAGTATGGGAATGCCGACCTCAGAATTGATATATATGATATTCTGCAGATGCTTGGTTGTTCGCAGGTTTTCGATTAGATGTGCTCCTGGTTCTCGACACACACATGCAACTTACAAAGTCTATCGGCTGTCACTGGTTCCAACCTCATACTTTGGGGGGCATTCTGTTACCCATGATTTTGGTCATCATGATGATGTATTAATGATGGTGTACTCAGGCTCTTTATAAGAACTTTCTCCTGAGAAAAGTTACTTTCTTCTCTTTCCAGAAATATCATTTTTGAAGGAGGTTCGCAGGCTGCTAATACATTTTGCCTGTGAGAATGACCTATTCTCGTAGGCTTCCTTAAGCCAGGGTGCGAGAAGTTCACACTGTGTTGAAGTGCTAGGGTGCAAACTCTTTCTAAATCAAGGAAAAAGATGAATTCTCGATGCTTCTAGAAGGATCAGATGGCATTCGAATGGTTATCCTAGTACTGGATTCCCTGATATTTTGGGATCATTCTTATCCAAGTAACTAATTCATTCTCTCCTATATATTGAGGGAATTCTCATGGAAAAGGTGAAGCAAGCAAGAAGGTTAGGCAAGATTCATTGGAGAATTGGTGAACAGAATTGTGTGAAGGACTGATGCTACAACAACTTGGAGACTCCAACAAGTTCATCCAAAGGAGTTGATCTTCTTCATGCAAGTGAGCAAGTGTGTGTGTGTCGAAGCCAAGGGCCATTGAAAGGAAGTTTTCAACATCAAGTCTCAGGTTGTAATCTTTACTTTCTATTAATATGATACAATAATATGTCCCTTTACCATAAAGCTAATTCCACTTTATTGTATAATTCCTTGATCATATACATAGATTGATTGTTGAATCGATTGTGCTTTCTTCACTTTAGTTGGTTTGTGTTGTCTTGGTATTGACTGCACGAGAGCACTGGAGTGAAGCGGGAGAAACAAAGACCAAAGGAAGCAATAATAAGGTATGTTCTTTGTTCTTACCTCCTATTGAATTCAATGGTCAAAATCTAGGGAAAGAGTCATGTTCTGTCTTGCTTTGTTCTAGATCCAGGTGGATCTAGGGAGATCGGTTTGTGTCCGTACTTACGGATTTATCCAATAACAAAGTGTATTATAATTCAAAGTGAATACAAAATAAATTATTTCAATAATAAATTTAATGCAGAAATTAGAAGTGGACCCAACCCTAAAATAAGGAAAGTGGGCCAAGTGACCTAGAAGATGTTTTTAAGGAAGCTACTTGGAGAGTATAAATAAGAGGCAAGGCTCTCTCATTTGAATCACACTTGACAATATTGAATATATATATGTGTCTGAGGTAACCAAGGATATATAAACCGAAATTCTGAGGGAAGGTGAAAAAAAGAAGGCCGGAATGCAAGGAAGGATAAATTCTTTTGATGGTGCTTTCTAAGGTATGTTATTTACAGGTCATCTCACCATTTTTTCTATAAATTTGTTTCTATAATGATTAAGACCGTGAAATTTCTATGCAAGTGAGAAGACGTATCCAACTATATATGGTAAAAATTCAACTTGTGTCTCGTTTTATTTTGGGAGTTACACTCCGTGGAAAATAGGGTTTGTGGCCAGTCCTGAAACTAGTCAAAATCAGGTGTTTTGGGTAAACACATCATAACTTCTTCATAAAAGATCCAAATTTAGTGAGACCAAATGTGTTGGTTAGGGGACAGACTGTAGTATGTTTTGTAATAGTTTCATATCAATTCATCAAATATTTTGTGTGGGACACGCTCTACAAGGTCTCTCTCTAGAATAAGCCAAAATTCAACAAGGTATGCCATTTTTGCTATAGCTCCTTTTCTGAGAAATTCCAAGAAGTGAAACTTGGAAGAATTGCATTAAACGCACTGAAGAACATTGTGTATCATTTTCAGATATTTATACATTACAGGTTCAAAGTTATGATTACTTCAAGTTAGGGTTGTTGACTAATCCAAAACTAGGCATGTGAGACTAAAGAAAAGTTTGATGAAAATGCT
>SNQJ01S0006213.1:63248-87653 GCA_010110895.2 Picea sitchensis
CAAATCAGATTTGGATGATGAAATTGATGAGGGATTTTGGTTGTGGTACATGTTGAGTACATGGTTGAGACAAGTAGTTGATGAGTTGGTGCACATACATGAGGTGTATAGTTGATGATGTTGGTACATATTGATGAGTCATAGTTGATGAGTATTTGACACATGATTGGTACATGGTTGGATGCACTTGTTTATGGTACAGGTTGATTACACATTGGTGCATGGTTGATGCACTTATTTATGGTACAGGTTGATTACAGGTTGAGGTACAGGTTGATGCATGGTTGATGCATGGTTCAGATTTATTGGTATAGGTTTACAGTGGTATATCTCACAGTGATAGTGTGACAGTGGTTCCATCATTCTACTTCTACTTTAGGGTGGCAGGACGGGACAAGGACAGGTGGTTGTAGCCACCTTCTGGTTGTAGCCGGAGAACATTGGGGGTTGTATCCTCCTTCTGGTTGTAGCCAGAGAATTGGGGAGTTGGAACTTCCCTCAGGTTGTAGCCTGAGAAACTAGGGGGTTGGAGCCTCCTTCTAGTTGCAGCTAGAAAACAAAGGAAGTTGGTGCTTCCAATGGATGTAATTCTTCAAGAAATATAAGAAAAAACATTATGTGGTTTTCTCCCGATTTGGGTTTCCACGTAAAACACTGGTGTACTATGTATTTGTGTGATTGTTTATTTCTTACTGCTCATTATTGGATAATAATTCTACATTGATATAACATTTGAAGAAAAAGGATTATAATTACACTATTACTGATTCACCGCCCCTCTCAGTAATCCAACAATTGGTATCAGAGCAGGTTCCTTCAGAAATCAGTTTAACCACTAAAAGGTAGATCATGGAGAGTATCAAATCATATAAAAATGAAATACAACAACTCTAGGGTCTGCTTCGCAAGGTTCAACATATATCAGTTGTACTTGTGGGTTCTGCTGAGGTCCTCGTCTTTCCTGAAGTTTAACTGGCAGCACAAGGCATTCCTCTATGACATGCTCAAAGGAGTTACAGTAACTACATGTTGTTCAAGGATTCTGACAATCCCTTTCTAAATGTCCTGGCTATGCGTAGTTGTAACAAATTATTTTTGCTCGGCCTCGACCCATACCTCCTCCTCGTCCTCGTCCTTTGTATCCACCACGCGGATTGAAGTTTACTCTCTGCAGAGAGTTGTATTGTAGAGTGTTTCCTTCTTGTTGTACTTCACCTTGAATCTTGTATATGTTTCTCGACCTTTCATGCATGAGATCATAATCTCTATAATCTCGATCATCGTGCCCCACTAATTTATAGAATGCACAATAGAAGTTTGTGGATGTTTGAACATACTTCTTCATATAGTATCACTCACATGGGCGATGCCTATTTCTGTATACATCGCACCATGGTAGGTTAACTTGCTTCAAGGGGCTCGACACCCCTGATGCCAAGTACTCATGAAATAAGGGACCCTGTTCCTTATCATGGCCTTCAGATCTGCATCTTACACATAAAATATCTTCCCTTTTGTCTTTTCCCTTATCTTTCTTCATATCCTCGAACTGTAAAGACAAATTAGTTAGCTGGCTCATGATCTAGCTAATGCCTGAGCTAGATTCTCCCATCGGTGATGATTCAAGCTTCATGGCGATATCCAAATCTTCTTCCTGTGATGCAATCTTCTACTGCATCAGAGGGACTCTTATGTGTGGTAACAATGCAATGATGAACCATTATTTTTTCTATTCATTGGGGATTTTAAAAGTTAATCGGCCTTTCAGGGTCTTGAATCTTTGGTCAAACTCCCAAACAGGTTATGCTTCCCTTTGTTTAATCTCTTTTAGTTCTGTAATACATTGGGACTCAGACTTACATTTCTTAATCTCTGCAATCAATGCATTCTTGATCTCATTCAGGGGCTTAGGCTGTGCTAGTCCTTGGACAAGTTTCATGTACCATCTCAGTGAGCGGTCCCTTAGCGTAGTGCTAAACTGGGTTCTCTTGATGGCTTCATCGATGATACTTTTAATATTCCATACATATTCACACAAAAACCAATGTTGATCTGGATCTTCAGATCAATCTCCTCTAAACGCAGGGAGTCTCATTTCATTTGCCATAGAGCTCACTAGGCTTCTTGTCTGAGTAGATGTTGAGCTACTAGTAACAATACTCTGAAGATTTTGGTGGTTCTGACTATCTTGACTACTAAGTACTGTTGGGACAACAAAAGGATTAACATTATTTAATTCCATAGTCCACACAGTTCCTGATTTTTTTGGATCTCTTTGGTACAGTTCTTCAACTTCCCCTTCTTCTGTTTTGGTGGGCTCTGGATGCTCTTCATTTGTTAGATATACCTCTTCTCCACTGTAGAAACCCTCTTCTCCATAGTTTTTCTTAAACAAGTTCTCAAGGTGAACCCCTCAGAATACTTTCCCACTACGTGTATGTCCTACTTCTGTGTCATTGTCGTTGTCCGATATCTTGAACATTAGCCTTTTTAGGTCCGACCAATCTACTATATATTCAAGAAGTGGTTTTCATGCAAGAGCATCTTGATTCTTAGCTTCAGAAAGTGGAAACTTTTTCCTCTGGGTCCTTTGAAAATGTGTCTCTCGACTTGGCTATACGATTATGTTCTGTCAACATCAAACTCGGTGATATACCCTCCAATGGTACTATCAAACCAGTGATCTACTGCTCTGGATATAGCATTGCCAATTCTCTTGACCTTCTGGATCAATGCTGGTGTCCAAACCACAATAGGTCTAGATCTAATCTCAAACTGTGTGTCAGCTAACCTAGCCAACCACTCGTGTAGCTCATGATGAATTCCTCCAAAGAAGATGTCATGAATGTCAGTGAAGATGTATCTTTGTAGCCAATCTTCAGTATTCAGTTTAGGGTTCTTATTCTGGGCTTCAACGAATTCCTTCCCCTGATCCTCTATCCACTTCTGAATCTCTGTCTTCGATGGGAACCACCTTGACATTCCCTTAAAAATATTCAAGGTCCTGGCAATGGAACCATTTGTTTGCATAGGGGCAGACCCGGGGTTCACTCCAAGAGTGCACCAACAAGCCCTAGCTACTAGCCCTTTCGGAAACACCTGCGAAGAAAATGCAGTCTCGCCCAAAGCATCGATGAGGGGTTTGCAGGACAAAGATGTATACAACCAGGGGAATATCAAGTGGATCTTGTATAACAACAATCACGATATTCGTATATCATTTACCAGTGATATCTACTCTGCGCATCTATAGATATTGATCTCACATAGTAATGAAAATAACAACATAATAATGATAGATATCAAAGCATTAATCACTCACACAACACAAGATATACGTGGTTCACCCTCTCTCTAGGGATACATCCACAGAACTGTGCTTATGATATATTAATATAAGGCTTATAGTTCTGATCTACACTCTTGGCCAGCAGATCCTCTCTCTCCTTCTCTCTTTCTCTCCCCCTTCCTGCACACCCAGCTGTAGGATCTGATCTTCACACCCAGCTAAATATCTTACAATACCAAAAGGCTCTCACCCTCAACACTTCTCTCTCTCAATACAATGACCTCTCACCAAAACAATAGAGCTAAATCAATAACAATACCATCCCCTTCTTGACCCAGGTCCTCTTGACCTTTATTTATACATTAAAATACCTCATCGATAGCCTTGGGCCGAAACCTAGGTGTCAAAACCCTAATTACCAAAACCCCAGGTGTCTAAGACCCTAGGTCAACTTGATCCACTTTTTTCGGACTTTTC
This sequence comes from Picea sitchensis, assembly GCA_010110895.2. Lineage (NCBI taxonomy): Eukaryota > Viridiplantae > Streptophyta > Pinopsida > Pinales > Pinaceae > Picea > Picea sitchensis. Next base: position 67,015 of record SNQJ01S0006213.1, read on the forward strand.
CAGCCTGTCTTTCCTACCTTCTCCTGTGGTGCTACAAAACATCCAATGGTGGCTTTTCCCACTTCGTGAGTTGTCCTTGGTCCATATTCCTTGCTTATATTTCATCCTCGATCTCCTCATCCAATGGCTTGCTTTTTCGCACTTCACTCCATCTTTTCTTCTCTTTTGCTCACTTCGACCCAGTGATAGTCACTATGTCTTTCGTGAAGTTCGCTTTTTACCTTTTGTTCCTTGTTCTCCATTTCCTTTCATAACCAAGGGTCAACACCACGTGTCGCCCACTGATTAGGACACATTGAATCTTCTCGTTGGTCCACTTGGATGCTGATGTCATGACCAACCAACTGTATGGGACATTAGGCACTCTCTGGATGGTGCCATGTGGCGTCTCTTGGGGTGCCACATGAAACTTTCTTATTATCCCACGTGGACCCCTGAAAATTCCAATGGTGGGTGACAAGTGGCAACCTATGGTGTTGTAATGTGGAATGATGACATCAACAACCTGTATGATGATACCACCCTTCTGTGTCAGCTTTTGACGTCAACAGTACGGACTATGATGCATCCCCTGCTGACCGACCCTATTTGAAAACAACTTTGACTGTGATTATCTTTCAAACCGTAACTCTGTTTGACGACACGTTTGCACGGTTCGAAAGATTGTCAAGCACTCTTCGGGATCATGCCATTTTCATTGATTTTTGGGAACTTTGAATTTTTTCCCTTTCTATGTCTGTTGAATCCATTCTGAGCATTATGATTTGCCTTTGTGAGTTCTGAGTTATTCTTATCATTCTATGGATCCTTTTTGGATCACGCCTTCCCACTGAGAGATTTTTGGACCACCAAAATATTTCATCAATCAAATGGTAAGTGAGAGGATTTCTCCCTCACTCTTTCCTTCTCAATCCACCATGCCTTGCTGGACTATGTACCCTTTAGGCGTACTCAAAGATAAGTAATGTCATTCCTACGTGAAGTCCTCAGTCCTCGATCTAAGATGACATCTTCCTCCATCTTCTCTTTGACTGCTTGGATGACCTGGTGAATCCTCTGAATGAACTTGTAGGCTACATCTCTCTCCCAGACATCATTCCCATACATCAAGTCCAAGGGTATCTTAGGTGAATACCCAATACAAATCTCAACTGGCGAATCCTGAGTGACTCGATTATACATAGACTGGACATATAACGACTGATCATCCCATGACTTAGGATGCTTGCTGCAATATCCTTGAATCAATTGGACCACCGTATTTTTTATCACCTTTGTTTGTCTATTATCCTGTGGACAGAAAGAAATACTCCTCCCCATCGTGGTTCCCATGAGCTACCAATTTTTTTCTAATATAATCCTAACAATCGAGACTCTCGACCAGATATAATGAATGTGGACATCCCAAAATGGACTCTTACATACTGGGATAACACAAGAGCAACTTGATTTTCACACAACCCATCTACTGCTACACATAAGTAGACATGAATCATACTAGTCATGGGAAATCCTCTTACAAAATCCACTAAAAAACTTTCCCAAGGATAAGAGGAAATAGGAAGTGGTGTGTACAACCTTGACCTTTCAATAATGGGATTACAAAAGTACAACACACATTCCTTTACAATAGTGGTTACAAATACTTTCCCTTGGGGAAAATGCCATCCCTATAAATACATTACAATTCCCAAATACCCAAGTATAAATGAAACAAAAGATTCTTCAGTTACATGGACTTCCCTATAGGAGGAAAAGCAGGGTTTACTCAAATGGTGGAGTAAGTTGTCCTGCTAACAAAACTTCTTCGCCTGCAAACCCTGGAAGATCCTACATACATCTTTGAAGATTTCATTATTAGTATACCATCCATCATTATTGATATGAGTTAAGGGAACATTATTAAAAATAATAGATGTAATAGTAGGAGATCTAAAAAACATGTTTGTCCTTATGTCATTTGTACTGGCACTGGTCTCAAACTTGCATGGCTACTGAAGGTTAGATAAGGCGAGCATTGGCACAATTCCTATCTTTAAAGTGTCGAAGGTCTTCTGTTGGATGCGTTCCCACTAAAAGACCTGTCTCATCTCAACAATTCATTCTTATGTAAAGGATCAAGAGAATTAACATCAGACTTATCATGGCATTCCCCCTTTACAATCATGAGTACAATATTCTCGTTAGTGTTTATAAATATTTTTACTTGGCTTGAACTAACAAGTGTTGATTTTTCCTTTATGCTGTGTGCTTTAATGATGTATTCCACTCCATGTTTTGTAAGATTGTATTTGTTTTCCTTTTGAAAGAATATATCCTTTATATCATACACATAGGGACTCCCTAATACAATACCACATACATCCAAAGGAACCACATCTAGATCCACTTAATCTATCATCTTAAAAGCAATAAAAAACCTCAACCTACACTAAGTGACATTTAAGTTTGCTTTATCAGATACCCAACCGAGAGGGTAAGGTTTATGGTGAGGTCTTGTGGTTAGTTCCAATTTCTTAACAAGTGTCTCTAATATTAAATTGACTTGGGAACCCATATCAAATAATGTGTCTATCTTTGTATGTTTCGATACAACTCTTATGTGGAATAGTGCACTTATCCTTTTATCATCATCATGTGATTCATTTAAAGAACTTGAACATGCATAAAAGGAATATTTACCTTTCATCCCAACTGTTATGATCCCTTTTTCATCACCTGAATCAAAACCAAGATCATGTTGCACTGTAGCAATGGTCTTTGGCTTCCCCTTGCCTCCAAACTACTTTGGCCTTAACTCTGGATGTAGTTTCCAACAATGTTCACTATGATGACCAGTTTTCTCGCAATGGTTGCAAGAGGGTTTTACTTCATCCTTCTTTGCTGCAACTGTCCTCTTGTCCTTCCCATTTCCTTTCCTGTTGAAATGGTTTTTAGAGTGCTTGAATGGATTTTCCTCCTGTCCATTCTTACCCCTTCTTCCAAGGTGAGTGGCTTGCACACAAACTTCATCAATATTGGTGGGGTTAAACAATAGTAAAGTATGAAGAATATACCTTTGAAGTGCGCCAATATACTTCATTAACGTTTCATGGGAATCTAAAGGAATTTTTAGTGAAAGTTCTTTCTTCCCAAATTCCTCTCTGAAACTTTGGACTGTTTGAACTTTACCTTGCCTTAAAGTTTTCCATTCCATCATTGCTTTATGTAAATATCCTAATGCATAAAATTTCTTCCTTATCGCTGATTTAAATTCCGATCACGAGGAAAGAAGATTACCACACATACTTTTTTCCTGAAGCTTGGTCTCCCACCATATGAGAACGATTCCTTCCAACCGAAGAGAAGACAATTCCAATTTAACCTCCTCTTCATCAATATGCTAGACACGTAAATACACTTCAATATGTCAGATCCAATTATCTATCTTCTCAAGATTATCATCTCCATTAAACATAGGTAAAGAAAATTTTACATCAATCTTTAATAATGGTTTCTTAAAAGAGGCTTTATGGCTAGAATGATGAGAATGCTTAGAGGAAGAAGAAATAGAACTCGAAGGTGAAGATGGAGGCTCGGGAGGATCTCCTCCAGCCCCTTGGTTTACCGAAGCATTATCATCTGCATGTGCTTCCTTTTTGTTCCCTTTCTTCTTCATCCTCTTCTCGTAATCTCCATACATTCGCTCGACCATTTCTGACATGTGATAAAAGACCATGTGAAAGTTGTTTTCATGTTCATCACACTTGTCCTCTTTTGCCATTTTCTTTCTTCTTCATACACGACCAACTTCGGTATTGAAAGTATTTAGAGTTCCTTCACCCTTCTTATTCTTGGCCTTAGTAAGCATTCACACTCAACAATTCAAGTCAAATATGACTGCTCTGAAACCAACATGATCTAGGATCTTTTCATCGTGACTTATAAAGAATTGTGTTAAATGAGAATAAATTAAAGTGCACCATTAAAGAAGGGAAAAATTATAAATGAAGAGACATAAGCATTAGATATGCACACAAAAACTTGATAATGGAGTTCGTCCCTGGTGGACTACACCTCTGGGTCCTGCTCTCAAATGGGTAGGCTCTTTTATTAAATAAACACAAGAATTTGGAAAATACATGAATACACCTCATTCTGAAATCAAGCTGTAGAATTAATGCTCAGATTATAAAAAAAAAACATCACCATTGGATTTGTAGCGTCAAATTACCCAAAAATGACTGTCTCCACGTTCTGATTTGACTCTGGCATTCCTAGGCCCAAGATAAAATTTGTCTTGGTTTTTGTGCCTGCTGCAACCTGCAATAATGATAGTACTTTTCTCAAAATCCATGCCCGCGGATGTACGACCGTGCCTCTCCCCCGGTGGATGGAGAAACTTGGCTTTAATTTTTTGTTTTGCAGACGGATATTTCAATGTGACCATTTAGGCGGATTGGCATGGGCGGTAGAGTTAAGGCACTAGCTATGGGGAGGTCCCAGGGTCAAGCCCCACAGGCTCCCATTTTAGTTTTGTGGTTATAATTCTCGCCAAACTTAGCTAGCATCTTCTAGATACCATGGCTCTCTCTAGATATGGTAGACCTCTCCCATATTTGGCGGTGTCCCGCCTATATATTTTTTTGAATTTTTGGATACGGGTTGTCCTTGGGAGATTTGGGGATGCCACTTGTCGCCCGTTGATTTGGCCATGTGGAATATTCTCATTGGTCCACCTGGATTCTAATGAAATGCCCAACCAACTGTACAAGACATGTGGTGCTCTTTGGATGGTGCCATGTGGCATATCTTGGGGGTGCCATGTGGCACTTTCCTATTGGGCCATGTGGACCCTTGAAAAGTCCAATGAAGGGTGACACATGGCAGCCTGTGGTGCTTCCACATGGCATGCTGACATCAACATCCTGTATGATGACATCACCTTGTCATGTCAGCTGTTGACATCATGCTGATGTCGACAGTACAGACGATGATGTGTCCCTTGCTGACTGGACCCGTTTGACCGCAACTTTGACCACAAATATATTTCAAACCATAACTCTGTTTGACGAACCGTTTGCGGAGTTATAAATCTTACGATGCGCTCTTCGTGATCATTCCATTTTGACTGAGTTTTGGGAACTTTAAATGTTTTCCCTTTCTTTGTCTATTGAAGACATTCTGAGTGTTCTGAGTTGCCTCTGTGAGTTCTGAGTTATTCTTAGCCTTTTTTGGATCCTTTTTGGACCAAAATGTTACGCCCTCGAGAAGTTGATGTATCAACTTCCTCATCGGGGCCTGCAAACCTTTCGTATTTTCATCTTTCGGGGTTAGGGTTTTGGATTTTATTTATTTTAAAAATTCCTTTAGAGCCTCATTGTAAACATCATCATCTTCTTGTGAATGAGCGTAGCCATCACATATATTCTCAAAGATAAGCTGCCACCATTCTAGTGAGTCATTCACTCTATAATTTTGCAATTTATGCACATTATTTCATTAATAAATATTGTGCATTATTGTATCTCTGTGTTTATTGCAATATTTTTGGTTATCTCACAATATCTCTATATATTTCATTGTTATATCTCTTCCTTCATTTCATTTTCAAAATAATCCGTATCATTGTCGACATTTACCAACGTTTTTTTTTTGTAGTCTAGGAATACTAGCATATTCAACCTTCTGTAAGGGAAGGAGGTCTCACCCGAAGCATAATTGAGACTTGTATGATTAAGGAAGTTATAGAGAATACAACATCAAATCTATTTCTACAATACTCATATCCATAGATTAACCTTTGAAATCGGGTTGCATCAACATTCAGATAATAACGGGAAAAGAATAAGAAAATACAAAACAGAACTATAGATCCATTCATAGCATAACAAATAACCATAAACCAAATTTTGAGGTCTCGAATCACATCATTTTATTATCTATAGTAGTACACAAGAATTCATACATTTCAGATTTGACAGATCATGCCTCAAAACACATAGATCTTTAACACATTATCCCATTGGGTGAGATCCAATTCTTTCATCTTCAGATAATATTTTTATGGGATTCATTACAGAATCAAGACTCTGATGCAGAAAGATATTAGTGGCCACCCACCTATTCCATTGGTTCAAAATAGAGTTTTCCACCTCGACAATTTTTAGATAGATTTTCGGGTCCCAAACTTTCGGGGACGTTTTGAGGCCCTAAACGATGTTTGTTGGGGATTTCAGGCCCAAAAGATTGTAAACACCATTCGCGTGGGCCATTCAAAATGTGTTATTTTCGTCCAGAACTTTCCAATGGTGTATTGAGTGCCCCAAACATATATCGTATGCAAAAATCCCCCTGGAAGTTGACGTATCAACTACCCCCATAAGGGCCTGCAAAACTTTTGAATTTTCATCTTCCAGGGTTAGGGTTTTGGATTTTCCTTATGTTAGAAAGGCCTTTAGAGCCTCATTGTAACAATCATGTTCTTGCGAATGCGAATATCCATCACATATATTCTCAGAGATAAGATGCCACTATTCGAGTGAGTCTTTCACTTTGTATTTTTACAGTCTTTATACATTTCTTTCATTAATAGAAATCATGTATTACTGTATTTCTATGCTTCTATAAATATTTATGTGTATTTCATTGAGATATCTCTTCTTTCATTTTGTTCGAAAAAATAATCTGGATCAGACTCATCATAGGTGTAAAAGTAGTACCAACACCAGACAATACCTAACACTAGTAATAATAACATTCACATTTTTCCCTTTACATTTCCCTTTTCTTTATACTTGCACACCTTTGACAAAGTTGATTGACTAAATCAAATCTACTTCTGTCCATGCCCGATATTTCTTTGATCCACCCACAATATTTTTTTTCCACCACTTTCAAGGCTTCTATCTACCATGCAATGCATTTGAATTTTTCCGCCACTTACTCCTCCTTATCACTTTATTTGAAAATGAAACAGGCCCCGACCAAAACTATTGACTTGCCCTGAGTCAACCTTCAACTTATTTACTAGGGATTTCTTCAAACACAGGGCCCAACTTTGGTACAATCTGGAGGGATTGTCGACGGAAGTTGTTATATTGTTCCAAGCATTCTTACCATTTGTGGACCAAAATAGATGCACCTGCAACAAATTTCTGAGTTGCAACAACATCTGATTCTTGAGGTTTACTGGCACGAAGAGTGTCCCGTTATTTATCCACCATAATATTCACTTGGTGCATATGAACATATGGAGTCTTGACTTCAGGATTGAAATCACCTAGTTCTTTCTTGGAAGTTTGGGCAGCGTCAAACATTGCATCAAGATGATGATCAACTTCTTGAATCTATTGGAATTTAGATTGTTTCACAATGGGATCTATTGTGGCCTTTCCTCCGCATTCATATTCTAAATTTGGACTCTCAACTCCTCAACGAGATTATTCCTTCTTTCCAGTAGACCAACCTAATCATTGACCATTGTAATTTTTTTTTGTATTGCCCAATCTTGTCATGAAGGGAAGACTAAATGAAATCCCCTTCCACAACCACTTGTTTTGTCTTCTATAGCATAGCCTTAGGTTTCTCCTACTCTTTCAGCCGAATTGCACACATTTGTTGTTGTAGACTATCTATCTTCTTAGCCAACTGGGACCATAAATTTGCAAGGAGTTCGACACGTTGTACTGGTGCAACAAGAGTAATATCATTGGGTAGCTGAGGGGAAGACTATCATAACGCAGACCAAAATTCAACCAATTTCCTAGAGACAACATCCAATGTTGATTGACCATGTGCATTCAATTTGTATGCTTTATCTTAGTCCTATGATATTGCCTCTAAATCATGACACAATTGTTGTCTTTGTTGCATTATATCCTCATTGGCTTGATCTACAGAAACAATGCATTTCTCAATCTAGGCAGTCGAGGCATGCATGACATTCAATAATTGTGGGGTGGACCAGGCCACAAAGTCTTTACTGGTGATGGAATAATATACAGGTAGCCTCAAGGAAAGTGGTTGGCCACTTGCAATTTATCTCTCAGATAGGCTATGAGTATTGGCACCATTATGACCTGGATATGTAGCTTGGAAGATATGAGCAAGTCTCCCTTAAAGATCATGGGGAAGCAAGGAAGTAACCTATGTGTGCTTTAGACATAACTATAGGATTGTGAAAAATTGTTGAGGATCCTGGAGTAAGGGATCAACATGCTCACAAATGGAAATGGTTCTATGGTCAGAGTTAGTTTCTTCAGGAATTTCCATAGGAATGTGTGGAGGATTAGGAAATGATTGAGCTACCTCTTCTATAGATTTATGTAGCTCAGGATTAGGGACATTCACTTATGAAACATTTGACGAGGGAAAGGAAAAAATAGCAACAAATCCACCAGCTGAAACTAAGGGATCAATGGTCTCATGCTCAACCATTTCAGTATCGGTGTGAAAAGGGGTTGGTTGAATGACTAGTTGAACATTCACAACATATGTAGTTTGTGGCATAATTATTTCTTCATAAACTGGGGTGAAATTATTTTTATAAATAGTAATAGTAGGGTCATCAATGATGGAGATAATGGGGATAGTGGATGGAAGAGGGGAAAAAACTGTTGTCTTTGGTAGAGGTGAGGTGATATGGATGGCATCTGTGACAATGGGGAGACTAGTAGATGAAAATGGTGAATTGGTGCAGATCTTCTTAGATGGAACTGAAAAGGTAGCTTCAAAGGATTCCTTGAAATCCTTACATGTTAATAAAATGCTGTCAAGAATGGATGATAATGGCGGTGGTTGTGGAATTGAATTTCGAATATATTCTTCCTCCTCTTCTGAATTTGAATCCAAAGGCGTGCATTGTCTCTTTACTTCTCCACTAGAACTAGGAACATCTACAGTAGCTGGAGCTTCCTGCTGTGAAATCTAGGGGAGTTGATAGGATATCCTCGAGGCATTTTAAAACTTCTTCACACTAGGTTAGTAAAAAACCTCCTTATCCAAAGCTTTCACATCAATATAATAGGGTAGCAGAAGAGTATGGAATGTCTGGGCATCCACAACACATGTCCGAACAAAGGTGTGATCCCTATTCATCCTGAACTAGATTTTTCCAGTTTGCCTATTAAGCATGTATTTTGGGATCTGCATGCACTGTGTAGCACTGATAAAATCGTTATACCACTGTAGTCAAGAAACATTGTTGAATGATACATTTTCAACATCATTTCTTTCTTTCCAAGGCTCAAACTGCATGGCTATTCCGCTGTATGGAGTCATTGTCATCTATTTCCCTTGTGGCGACCTCCATTTCCACATGGCCAATGCAACCAAAAGATAGTCGAAGATGAAATACCCTCCTTTATCATGCATATTTTTGCATGATATGACCAAGACTTAAATAAATAACAATTACATCTAGACTCTAGGACCAAGTGACATGTGGACATGTCACTACTTTATTGACAAAACAAAATTGAACATAAACAAAACTAAAGCCTAATTACTTTATTCACTCCCTGTGACAGGAGTGCGGATGAAATTTATTTAATGAGAACAAATATAGGGCTTGAGGCATGCACCATTCACCTATATCGGTTGAAGAACACCATCTAGTTGCGTTAGTCTAACAAATCATGACTCTAGAATTTATGTAAATATAAAGGGTCCAAGCCAATGCATATACAAATTTCCTAGATGCTTATGGTACTTACTTTCATAGAGAAACACTCGGTCAGCTTGAGAAAAATTCTTGGTCTTGATGTGATTATCATTCCAAGATTTTTGCTTTGATTTTTCCACAGTCAGATGAAAATATGCTAAAAATATTGCTTCCTCCAATTCCAACAACTCTTCAATCCGTTCCGCAAGAGACCCATCATCCGTCATTTGAGTAACTTGGGAAATGTATAAGCTTAGAGTGATGAATTTAGCCAATACTACTACTTCTCTACCATAAATCAACTAGAAAAGGGTATACTTGTGTAACTTATTTGTACTGGTTCTATATTACCAAAGGACAACATGAACTTTCTCATCCTACTCATTGTTGGCCCTTGACCAAGTTGTAAGGATCCTTGGTCATGTTTGGCCTACTTTTGGGACTTCGAGAGGATTTTGAAGGCAGAGCGCAAGTCGAAGCGGAGATCGTGGGATATCTTACCCTTTTTAGAGATTTTTGGGTTTCGGTCTTATGTAACGGGTATGGGGATGTCGGCCCATGGGTTTACCCATGTTTAAGCCCTTTTTGTAATGTATAAATAGAAATATAGGTGATGTAGGAAATAGTTCGATCTATGTGATCGAACATAGGCTAGACACAGTGCTAAGTGCAACTGGTAAGTGATTTGTGCAAGCTATGTTGAGAACTTGTAGAGCTAAGTGCAAGTGATTGTAAGAGACTGTGAAGAGGCTTTGTGCTGTAACTTAGGAAAGGAGGATCTAGCAGAGTGCATACAGATCTCCTCTCCTCTATAGAGGAAGATATCATGGCTATGTGCATGTAGAAGATTGACATAAAGAAATAAAGAAGAAGAGTTGGTGGATGTAGACCTAGGGTGGGGGTGAACCACGTATAACCTATGTTGTGGTTGCTTAGTGCTTTATGGTTGTTCTTTTGTTTATGTGGTAAAATGATTAGTGCACTGTTATATGCTTAGAAGGATCTAATGTGATAACTTAGTGCTGAATAATCTGAATGAATGCTAGATCTGATCTATGTTGGTATGCTGAGTGCTTGAGTTTATTGGATTTGTGTGAATACTGTGTTGATCTATTATTAGGGTTTAGATGCACTGTAAAATAAGACTGAATATTAATAAACTATAACTGCTAAGTGCTATGTTAAGGTGTTACAATCACATATATGTGTCCCAGCTAAGGTTGCAGACATCTGAGTCCTCCAACAACCCCTGTCTCTACCTCGGACGAGACTTCATCTACTTCACAGGTGTTTCTGAAAGGGCTAGTAGTTAGGGTTTTGTTGGTGTGTTGAACCTTGGGTCTACCCCTGTGCCAACAAATGGTTCTATTTCTGAGACCCAAAAATGTGATTGCTGGGAACTGAAGGAGAGAAAGCTCCATGCGTAGATCTGTTTCCCTAGTGCGCAACATTCTACTTGACCTGTGAAGCTCTGTGACAAGAAGAAAAGTCAGATCTGAAGAAAAGAGGTAAGACCTGAAAGCTTTGTTCTCTGATAAAAGTAAAGTAAGAAGTTTTTGTTAAAGAGGTAATATCTTAAAGCTTTGAGCTCTGATAAAGGTAACAATAGTGAAAGGTTTTGATTGAAAAGGTAAGATAAGTGGAAATTTTTGTTTCAAAAGTATGGATCTAGGTATGTTTGATAAATTTTGTCCTAACTTGAAAAGTAGGGCACAACTAGATGAAAGAAGGTTTGATATGAGTAGATATGACAAAAATAATGAAAGATATGTTATTCCTATGCATAGAAAGAGTGTTTGGACTAACAAATGGATGCAGGACCCTAGAAAGATTTTTTTGCATGTTAGCTACTATGATTCTAGTGTGCAGTACATGAAAGGCTGGGGATAATTTCAAAGAAAAAGAAGACTAATGCTTTGTTACAGTTGCATAAGACCAGGACATCTTGCTAAGGAATGCCCTGGTAGAAGACCTAGTTGTCTTTGTTGTAAATATATGGATCATGAATTTTTAGATTGCCCTAGAATGATTGCTAAGCTTGAAATAATGAATATGAGACAGGAGAACCTTGAGGAAGGTCAAGAAACTGAGACCATGGCAGAACCCCAGAAAGAATCAGAGAATGTATTGCTACAAATGAAAGAAACCCTAAATGATGATAGAAATATCAACTTATCAGAGATATTAAAAGGACAAGAGAACATAGAAGAAAGAATACGAGACTTCGACATTGACTGTGCCCTGGATGAATAAACACAGGTAAATATCATGACAGAAAGAACTTGTGAAACTTTAGAAAAGTCTGCTATGATTACTTCATTGGGAGGAATAGGATTATTTAGAGGAAAGATGATAAACCTATGTGGAAGAATCACCCAGATATCTATGAGTGCTCATGGAACTTCGACAGAGGAAGATTTTGAGGTTGTTAAATTTGTTGAGAACATCACCCCATTTGCTATATTACTAGGAAAACTTTGGATTGAAAAGGGTCAAGCCAGAAGAAAAGAAGAAGAAGTATTAGAGCAGAAGAAGAAAGAATTAAAAGATTTCATGACTAAGAGGATAGCACACTTGGTTGAAGAACAAGAGAACAGATCAAAGATACTTAGAACTAGAATCTTGGATGTCGAAGTTGAAATAACACAAGAAGACTCATAGATGAGTAGAATACCTACCCCAGATAGAGAAGATGTATTACTCTCTGACCCTATGAAAGGATCTCAACAATGAAAAGTTACTATGCCAAAAGGATATAAGAATCAGAATGGAAAGAGGAATACCAAGACAAAGATCACCATGAAGAAGGCTATAAAGCTCAGTAAGAAGAGAGCAAAGATAGAAAGGTTACAAAAGGTTCTAGAGGGGACTTCACATAAGGAAGGTTTGCAATACTGGAACTTCATCGGGATATCAGAACAACGCAACATGGCACTTCACCATGGCGAAGAGATATAGCCATTGGAAGAATTATAACCGTTAGACTGACGCCCCGAATGGTTAGAACAACAGTAATGGCTCAAAGACTCACCATCAGATTGTTGGGACTGAGCCACAATGAACATAAACACATTGGTGAAGCCCTCTCATCCGTTGGAGAGATCCGTTACATTGTGTCTACTTATTCTGTCGACTGTTACACCGAGAACACTTTTGTGAATTGTATCCAAGCCAACTAATTGCTACTGCACTGTGTGTATTGAGATCGACACTTATTCCATTGCCTTGCACACTCATTCATCCACCCGATTTATCCGATCTAAGCATGTATGTCTGATGAACTCTGCGCTACAGAGAAATTCATCGAAGAAGTTCTCATCGATCTCATGGATGAAAACGTAATGTCTACAGGTATTCAAGCGTAATCAACGAGAGGAGTGAAAGACTCTCCATCAAATGCTCGTGGATCCAGACCATCCCGACCGACAACAAAGAAAAGAATCAAGCACCGAGATGACTTTGCAAATGCGAAGCTAATCCCGACCATCCTACCTGACTACATCCTGCCTCTGGCTGGCACGGTGAGTCATGACAGTGATCCGTGGGAATTTGATTATATCTTGGTTATTGTGTACCTCTCGTAATGGATACGTGCAGTTAGAGCGCAAAAGAATAAGATCGCAACGTTGAAGTTCAACGACTTCAAATTAGGAGACTGCAAGAAACATAGTATGCTCTCTCCTTACAAATACTTGACCAGGATGAAGGGGAAGAACTCAAAAATATTTCCCCAGCCATGGACTATGTGTTACACATAAAAAATACTCACCTTGATAGTGTCGCAAGTGTCGCATTTTGCTCACAAGGTCGCAAGTGTCGTATGTTGCTCACAACTATTGCATACATCAAACAAATCATACTTCCATGACGATGACACCAAGGAGACACTTATAATACCTTAGTCACTTGATTTGGAGGAGGGAGAATGATTAACTGAAGTCAAGGAACTCTTATCACCTGAAAGGAGCTCTTGAAATAGGGTTTTGAGGGAGAGCGCTCCCCTAAATCAGCCTTAGGAGCGCTGGATCTCCCCCACAAGATAATGGGGAGCATTATAACAACAAACCACCCCTCTGAAAGAGCGCTATCCATCCGTGAAGCGTTGGCACTCCCCTTGAGCCTCCTAGGGAGCGCTATAACGCCCTCATGCCCCTTTTGAGGGAGCGTTGTCTAATTTGGGTAGTGGTTGGCCCGTTGAGGAGAATAAGGGGAGGATGTTTCAAGTTTGGAAGGCAGTTGCATTCAAATTCTTGGTTCAATCAGAATATCCTTGATCTAAGGAGGGAATTCCTCAACCTACCCTAAAGATACCTCAAGAGGTTAAGCCTCTCCTAACCTATATAATCAGGCTCTATGATGGTGAAAAGAAAAATAATTGCTAGCATGAAACCTATGATCTCATAGGAAACACACAGTGAACTGAAGGAGAGTGATTAGTGAAGCTTCTATCATCCAGATTGTGGATCTTTCGAGAAAGGGTTAGATAAAGGGGACTTGACGAAGCTGTCGCATTCGCATCTACGATTGTAAGTACTGCTGTCGTTATTCTCATTAATATGACACACTTGGCCTGTTTCTTTCTGGTTTGTGTCTGATATTACATGAACGTATCGTTGATATATAGATATTTTTTCAAGATAATATCAATAGAGTAGGAAGTGGTCGTACTTTGTTTGTCTGCAGGGCTCATCGAGGAGCGGAAGATTGGAGCTCAACTTGGAGCGTGCAGGGACAAACGTCGATAAAGAGGTAATTCTATTCTCCTTCCTTCTCATGCATTAGTTTGTATAGATTTGAAAGGACTTCAATGTCCATGTTAAGCACTTTCTATCTTAGAGTTTAGGGTCTATCTCTTTGAGGCAATCTACCTGTCCGCGGGGAGATTTTCCTACAACAGAAACTGGTGACTCCACTGGGGAGGAATCAAAACTTTCTTAGTTTTTTTTTTCCTCATAGCCCTTGTATTACCTTTTGTTTTCTCAGACCTTGTTCACCCATTTATATCTGATTTCATTTGTTGATTGACTCTTTACCCCATCACACTCAGCTTGTTTGTCAAAATTTAACTGAATTTTAAGGTTTTTTGGACATTTTTGTGAGTTTTTGGGCACCAACGCTCCCCTGCCTTGTTAGCAGGGAGCCAACACTCCCTTAGAGTGTTGGAAAAAGCTTTATAACGGCCTGATGTCCCATACACCAAAGCGCCTGCCCCTGTTTTCACAAAATCCCTTCAAAAAATTGCATTTTTGAGGTTAAAAACCCTGTTTCTTACTTGTTGAGCTGCTTTGTGATTTAATGATCCTTCCTTTGACCTTTGACATGCTTCCTCCTAAGAATTAAACACCTTATTGTTAAGAGTTTATACCCTTCTCCCTTATTTTTGAGTTTTTGTTGTTGAGAGCTTGAAATCAATCCCCTTCTTTCTTCTCTCCTATCCGACTGAGCAGGAACTCTAGTGAAGGACATCATAAGTTTGTAACTCTTCTCATTTGGTTCTTTGAGGTCATATGATCCAATTTATTTTTCCTTCCTTTTGCATTTTTGATTTTCTTTTTGTTGTTTGATTGCAAAAAGGTGTGTTGTTTATGCGAAATCTGCATTTTCTTGTCTGAATCTCCTTGATCTGAAAGGGTAGTTGGCAAGAGAAATTTTGCATTGAATTGATTATCATTCACATACAAGCGAAAAAAGTACATCTTAATGATTAGTTTGCATATTAGTTTGCATTTCTGAAATGTTGTAGCATCATATTGAATTTGATTGAGAACAAAATTGATTGAGGGCATTCCTTATCAAGTGTTTGATAGTGAAAACGACTCTTCCTCTTTCCCTTAAATAGGTATTCATTGAAAATAAATGATTGCTTATCATATTTCATGCATATTTTTGGGAATTGAGTCATCATTCCATCAGTTTCACTTTTGTACACCCTCTAAGTAAACAACAACCATTAAAATCAATGCTTAACTAAAATTTATCATACTTTTTACATCTTTGTTAGCAAACCTACATTAGTTTAAGGTGTAGGGCTTTGGAATAGGTTGAAAGGGTAACTTTCCAAAGATATCAAACAAACTTAGTATCTTGCGATAGGGAGAGTCAAATCCAATTGTCATATTGGCTTGCTGGGATCCCCCTCTCAAACAGGGGTTACGCACGAGGTCGCATTCGGGTGAGTTACGGAGATTATCCCTCCGTGGCCCAACTGTTTGTAGTGGTCGGATCGTATATTGGGGGTCACTGGAAGGTATACCTACAATTATGTGTGGGAGCCTTTCGGGTTGATTTCGGACTTGTTATCCTACCGATACGTTCGGATTGGACTATCAACTGTACCCGCCTAGGGGTTGACTACGAGTTTGTGACCTTAGTAGCCACAATATTTAGGGTCTCACACAAGGTGATGGTGAAGGGAAGTCTCACTGTACCTGGAACAGACGTTGGTCAAACTCACTTGGGCTCCTTGGAGGGTAAATCCACAATTACTGCATGGAAGCTTGCACCTAGGAATAATTCCATTAAGCAGGTCACCAACGTAACTGATCCACCCGCTCTATCCCCTCCCCTTCCTATTTTTATCTTGCGACGTTGGATTTCATCACCAACTAGTGGTTTCATCATAAGAAGGTTTGTTTGATTGATTGCTTCTCAGATTCATAGCGTGTGTTGTTTGTTTTACTTAGTGGACCTTAGGTCGAGTCAGTGTTAATGGCATCAAATCCTGGGAGTACCAATGGAGGAACCCCTTCTCCTAGGGAACCTTATACCTTTCCTTCGTTTGGAAACTTTGGTCCTCCATATGTTTCCACACTAAGTCTTCCAGGACTCACTATTGATTTACCAGTTTGGCTGTTCCCCACTCCGGTGATCCTGAATCCTCCCAATGTTTCAGTTGCACCTAATACTTTGGATGTCAAGACACCACCCACACATCAACCTCATGTCGACTTTTTGCCTTCTTCGTCCATAAAGTCTCCTTCCATTTCTCCTTCTTCGCCTAGTGAAAGATCTAAATCAAGTAGCAAGGTTGATCAGAAGAAGAAGAATCAAAAAGAGAAGAAGAAGAAGAACCCGAAAAGGACAAAGGCCCCAACAACATCGGATGTTGATTCTAAGAAACTAGTTACTGTTAATAGTACTGGAAGTGTTTATGAGGTCAACAAGATTAAAAGGAAGAATCCAAAACCCAAATTCCCTTGCAGCCTTTGTAAGGGTGACCACTTTCTGAGGGATTGCCCCAGTCTTACCTAGGTCTTAGAAATGTGGTCCTCCACGTCATCGACCTCTGTCAGTCATGTCGATGATACCCTATCAACTAGTGATGTTCAGGTTGGTAAGAAGAAGAAAACTATCAAGTTCCATTGCATGTTATGTAAAGGTAATCATTACTCTCATCTTTGTCCTCGCATGGATGAGGCTTCTTCTCTTTTGGAAAAACTTCAACTTCCAAAATGTTATCACAAGATTTCCTCTGACCCATCATTGGTTGATGGACTGGTCAATCCGGTTCCATCCCCGGTTAGTCCGGTTGATCAGGTGGTCAATATAGTTTCCTCCTTGATTGAACCACGAACCCAAGTAGCTAATCCAGTTCCATCATCGATCAACCTCACTCTTCATCAAAAGAGTGACACCAAAGTGGTCGATCTGTTTTCATCCTCAGTCAATCCCACTCTCTCATTAGAGAGTGACACCAAAGAGGTTGATCCGTTTCCACCTGTCGATCCAATTCTTCCCTTGGAGAATGAAACTCAAGTGGTCGATCCAGTTTCTCCATCGGTTGATCCCATTCCTCCATTGAGGAATGTCAAAGTGACTGATCCAGTCCCTTCCGCATTCAGTCCCACTCTTCCTCTGAAGAGTGCCAAAGTGGCCGATCCAGTTTCTCCATCGGTCGGTCCCATTCCTCCATTGAGGAATGTCAAAGTGGTTGATCCAGTCCCTTCCTCGGTCAGTCCCACTCTTCCTCTGAAGAGTGCTAAAGTGGTCTATCCAAGTCCACCATTGGTTGATTCGATCCAATCATCGGTCAATCCTACTCTCCTTCTAGAGATTAAACCTGATACTGCTCATGTTTTTCTCGTTAATACAGACTCTACCGTACCGAGGGGCATTCCTCCTTCTCCTGCGAAACCCCCTCCAAGTAATGAGGCCATCCTTTTTGATTGGGGTGTGCTAACTGGACCTTGTCTTCCCTCTCACATTCCTTTCCAGATTACAGTACAGGTTCGTGGTCGGGACATTCCTCAAACGCTGATAGATGAAGGTGCGTCCATTAGTATTTTGTCTTCTATTTCTTGGTACGCTTTGGGTTGTCCGCAACTTGCACTGGTTACATAGAATCTGTTAGCTTTTAACAAAAGAACTAGTCAACCTTTAAGGATCCTTCCTCATTTTCCTGTAACTTTGGGAGGGAAAACTGTCTTTATCGATGTCATGGTAGTCTGAGACCCCTTGGATTTCTCTTTACTCCTTCGGTGGGATTATGTCTATGCTATGAAAGCTCTTGTATCCACCGTTTTTCGTGTGATATCTTTCCCTCATGATGGAAGAATTGTGACTATTGATCAACTTTCATTCATCAACCCCGACTGGGTTACCTCCCTAAGTGGTTCTTATATGCAGAAAATATCACCCCCGCTGCATGTCAATTATGTGGCATTGTCTCCCATGACCTCAACTTCCGATGATTTGGATCCGGTAGTTGACATGGTAATCTCTTTAGTAGGGTTATTGGAGCCTGATCTCCTTACTCCTATCACGACCCTCGATATGTGTTCCTTCTCGAGTGATTATCTTCCATCCAGCAAAGATCTCCTGGAGGCCATGACCACGTTTTCTCCATTGACATGGTACCCTTCCAGAGAATTATCCTCTTAGAAGCCATGATCCGGACAAAACCACGAGCATAGTTTCTCTTCTTTGTGGCAAGCTCGTTAAAAAATGAAACATAGGCCCTGAGCATAGTTCTTTTCCTGTGTCAAGCTCGTTAAAAAATGAAACATTCACCTCTCTTGAACCTTCTTTTCATCCACCCTTCTCCTTTTTCTCATCTACTAGAGAAATTGGTGACGACCTCAGAGCCGGTGAATGAATTAAAGCTTGGGGGGGCATTGTTAGCCTATGGCTTACCTTTACCAATCACTAAGTCTAAATTGTCACCATATATTTGTATTATTCATTTAGGATATTAGTAATATATCCTCAAGTGATGACTGATGAGTTAGTTAAGATTGCCTAGCCTAGTCATGATGCATGATTTTAGGATCTAGAGCAAATCTCTCTATGAGGTGGCATCACCCATTGTACTATAAATATGTAACATTGGAGTGAATAAATATGTGTTGGTTATTATGCCTTTTCCGCCATGTTGTTGTTATTGTCTCTAATGTATTGTGTTTAATTTCTTCAATTGGTATCAGAGCAAGGATAGCCTTGACTCTCTCACGAGAGGGGCTGGAATATGAAATGAATTGAGATTTAATATTTTGTACATTGTTAGCACAGGAGAGTGAATTATCATTGGTTTGTTCATGTGCATTGTGTGAATATTTTTGTACCTGTGTGTTTAATTTAAATTGCTGTTGTGCAATCAAAGCATTGAAAGGATCTGGAAATTGCGTGCACTTTCTGCAGCTAGCGTAGAAGAGAAGAATCGCCTTGCTGCCGTGCAGAACAGTCACCGAAGTCAAGAGGCAAAGGACGGAGAGCCTGATGTAGCTTAAATTCCTCACAAGATGGCCAGGGAGACGGGAGAGAATCCAAACCAGCGCAGAGAAACCTTGGTGTATCCATCCTTCATGACCTTCATCAACAATGACAATCACTTCTTCATGCACATGATGCGTTTGTAGTTATCGCTGTGATTGTTTGTAGTTATCGCTGTGATTGTTTACTGTGATTGTTGGTCAAATTGTAGCTGTTGTGAATACATGGCGCCATACTTCAAATAGAAAGCCTCAACAAAAATCTTGATCGAAAACTGGAATTCGAAAGGCAGAAATTTAATCGATTAAATCAACATTTTTTTCTGGAAGCAGTGCAGTAAATGTACTCCGAATTTGTTCAGATCACAAAGCCTGCCATTGTTGAACGCATAAAAAATTACTCCAATCCATTCCTCACGCTCACGCAGATTGAGTGCAGAGAAACCCACAGAGGCTATTGCTATGGTAGCCAGTCTTGAAGAATTGTGAGATGAAATCTGGGGCGACTTTGGACCCTGGTATGGCACATTTAATTTTTTTTTATTGTTGTTGCATCTATTAATGAAGGCAAAGCCGAGCCATCTGCAACATTTTCCAACCTATTCAACACCTCTTCAGATGAAGGCAGCGACAAGAAGCCCCCGGATCTATTCAAACTGATTCCAGATTCAGTTCCACCTAATATCGAAGCTGGCGGCATGCACGGCAATGGGAGAGGAAGCGACTTTAGAGAAAATTGTTGCCCGACTATTGAGGCTACGTCCCAGATCTTCCCCGTTGCTATTTGCTTGATTTAAATTGATGCAATTATTGCCCAAACCCTAAAGATTGGATCTGAAAAATGGTTACATATCATTGGACCCAACCGCAAATGTAAATCACATGCAATCTCAATTGATGTTTTGCAATCCGTCTCTACAGATAAATCTCTTATTATTTTCATAGAATTAGTTTGAAAGCTTTTGCAAGAAGCATCAGTGTTATAATTACATTCTTCAGACGAGCCCAGTTCTGTCGTGTATTTCCCGTGATTGAACCCAGAGTGGTAGCTTTTGTTGGACACCTTCGAAGGCAATTCAAATCGCATTTCAGAATCTACATGGGATGCATGCTGCTCGGATGCAACAGGTTGTCGAATGATCAAAGATGAATGATCGTACTATTGCTGGTGTTGTAGCAATCTGCAAGTTTTTTTAAATTCCTTGCCTGTTGGACTGAACGATTTGACATATCGATAAAATTTATGGTCTCTGGCATCCGGAACGGAGTTACCTCTATGACATTTGGTT
>SNQJ01S0006213.1:87663-103997 GCA_010110895.2 Picea sitchensis
GGGGAGTTCAAAAATCCAGGGAAGATGGTTAGTGAAACCACTTGTGGTCTCTCCTTTCAGTTGACAAAGGGGGGAAATTAATGATAGAATTTATGATGGAATTGCAGATGGTTGTCATCCTGAAAGTTTCGACAACAAATATAGCAGATGGGTATTGAATTTGTCAGATGGGCAACTGCCATCTGTATATGGCAGACTTTGGCAGAATGATGGTTCTCTATTGAATCATACATAGGGATGTTGTTTTTTGAGAGCAATAATGTGAACATTTGGTTCACCTAGATGGTCATTGGACCTAGCAGAGGAAAGATGGATTATTCTGTATTGCAACTTGGCATTGATTGAGTTGTCAGGCATTTTCAGGGATGTGGCAGACTTGCAGCTGATTCACTTCTCTTTGTTCGCTCTCATCATATTGGAGTTCACATCAGTGAATAAATTTGTTGGCATTCTGGCTCACATGATTACACAATGAGGTTTCCCAGATTTATTAGCATCCAGATTTGGCGGTTTTTCAGGTAGTTCTTCATTGCGACTCAGCTCAGGAGTTTCAGTATGAAGACATGGAATTGATACCAGTTTATGCTTTATTGTTGGTATTATTGATCGGACTTGTGATTGAAGGGGGGAATGTTAGCCTATGGCTTACCTTTACCAATCACTAAGTCTAAATTGTCACCATATATTTGTATTATTCATTTAGGATATTAGTAATATATCCTCAAGTGATGACTAATGAGTTAGTTAAGATTGCCTAGCCTAGTCATGATGCATGATTTTAGGATCTAGAGCCAATCTCTCTACGAGGTGGCATCACCCATTGTACTATAAATATGTAACATTGGAGTGAATAAAGATGTGTTGGCTATTATTCCTTTTCCGCCATGTTGTTGTTATTGTCTCTAATGTATTGTGTTTAATTTCTTCAGGCATGTCTCCAGCCTTTGATGATCATTTTGGAGTTAAGCCACTAGCTTTCAAGCTGGGGGCATACCGAGCTTAGTCTTTGTTCTTTCTCGTGCTCGTAAATACATGAGAATGCATCCAGGTAGAATTTTATCTCTTTTTCGGACCTGTATGGATACACGAAAAAGGAACCCCCTGGAGTCTCCTTTAAGTTCTTTTCAGACTCTCTAAACATGAAAAGATTGTTGAGTGATCTTGCTTCCTTCCCACTCGTTAAAAGGTTTGAAAGGGCGTCTTTCGAGTGATAATTTATCTCTTTTTCGGCCTCACGAGACTAACATTATGAAAAAGGACAACATTGGAGTCATCTTTAAGTTCTTTTAGACTCTCTAAACATGAAAAGATTACCGAGCGACCTTGTTCTCTTCACGCTCGTTAAAGTATTTGAAGAAAACATCTGTTGAGTGATAGTTTATCTCTTTTTCGGTCTCGTCAGTCTACTTTACGAAAAATGCACTGAGAAAGTTCTCTTTTAAGTGTTTTTCCAGACTCTATAGTCACGAAAAACCTTCGAGTTTTCTGTCTTTGGACTCGCTAAAACACACATCAATAGGACCATACGGGACCAAACCCTTACTTCTTCCAGTTCGTTAAACAAAGGAAGAGGAACTTACCGAAGGTGAGTTATATTGAGCATGTGTTATCCTCCTCTAGCTCATTAAATAAAATAAAAAAGAGGTACTCATCTATCTGGATGGGGGAAAATTTGAAAGAAGAAAGCCAAGCAGTCTTTTGAGAACATTACCAAGTAATTCTTAGAGTCACCTTTGAACACGACACTTTGTCCTTTGCACACATTATAATCTGCTGAACCTCTGCACTGAGCCAATCCTTGGAGTTTCTTTCACTCCTTTGGGTCACCTGACGTAAGTCACAACATCCATTGCATCATCGAGTTTTGGTCCATGTCATGTTTTGCTATTGTGCCCCAGTGTTCAAGGGAAGTATCCACCTCTAGAGTCAGCCATCCCAAATATATTGTCTCAAAACCCATGTTAGTCCATGTCCATTTGATCTACCAATTACATATCTATGTCTGTTTCGTGTTGTTGATGGGGGATACATCAAGGCCCTCCTTCGACGAGTCTATTCCTGTCAACCTCAACACATTATCCAGGAATCAGGCTTAGAAACCAGTTAGTACTTTGGGACCTGCATGCCTCAATGGTAGGCCTCCTCACATTCGAAAGTGGGTTTACATCATTGACCTATGATTGAATGATTCCACGGATGTTTGACTCCAACTCATCCGTTAACATTCGTTGGAATGTACTAGAGTACTTTGGGAATCATTGACATTAATGGTGATCTCCCTCACGCTTGTTAACGATTTACATCATTGATCGGTAATCAAGTGGTTTCTGCCATGTTCGACATCAGGACATCTATTCACATGGTTAGATTCATACTACATCAGGATCGGTAAGAAGACCTTGGGTTGAGTGATCAATTTGATATGTACTTTTCCCGTGTTGCGATGGAATTTCTTTTGAACAATGACACATATACTGTTACATAGATCCACTTTGTATTGGTCGTGGCTATGTCTTGTCATCTCGTAGATCCACTATTTATTATTCGTGGCTACGATCAGTTCAGGTCATGAGGGTATAGATCCACAGTGTATTTTTCAGTGGTTATACCTTTTTATCAATACAATTATGGATCCGCAATGTAATTTATGGAGACCATATATTGCAAGTCTTGATCATCCAAGCATAGGTATGCCTGCCTTGGGTTTCAAACATGTCATAATATTTGTTGGATGTTTATGTGTATCTTTTGTCAGGTTCTCTGCGTCTATACCCTTTCTTGAAAGTCTACAAAGCATTTCAGTTATCAGTTCCTGTATTCTAACTTCATACTTTGGGGGGCAATCTGTTACACATAAAAATACTCACCTTGATAGTTTCGCAATTGTCATCATTACAAAGTTCGCAAGTGTCGCATTTTTCTCACAAGGTCGCAAGTGTCATATGTTGCTCACAACTGTCGCAAGTGCCACAAGTGTCGCAAATATCAAACAAAGCATACTTCCATGCTGACGACACCAAGGAGACACTTAGAATACCTCAGTCACTTGATTTGGAGGAGGGAGAATGATTAACAGAAGTCAAGGAACTCTTATCACCTAAAAGGAGCTCTTGAAATAGGGTTTTGTGGGAGAGCGCTCCCCTACATCAGCCTTAGGAGTGCTAGTGCTCCCCCACAAGCTACTGGGGAGCATTATAACAACAAACCACCCCTCTGAAGGAGCGCTATCCATCCTTGAAGCGTTGGCGCTCCCCTTGAGCCTCCTAGGGAGCGCTATAGCGCCCTGTTGCCCCTTTTGAGGGAGCGTTGTCTAATCTGGGTAGTGGTTGGCCCGTTGAGGAGAATAAGGGGAGGATGTTTCAAGTTTGGAAGGAAGTTGCATTCAAATTCTTGGTTCAATCAGAATATCCTTGATCTAAGGAGGGAATTCCTCAACCTACCGTAAAGATACCTCAAGAGGTTAAGCGTCTCTTAACCTATATAATAAGGCTCTATGATGGTGAAAAGAAAAAGAATTGCTATCATGAAACCTATGATCTCATAGGAAACACACCGTGAAATGAAGGAGAGTGATCGATGAAGTTGCTATTATCCAGATCATGGATCTTTCGAGCAAGGGTTAGATAAAGGGGACTTGACAAAGCTGTCACATTCGCATCTACGATTGTAAGTACTGTTGTTGTTATTCTCATTAATATGACATGCTTGGCCTATTTTTTTCTGGTTTGTGTATGATCTTACATGAACTTATCGTTGATAGATAGATTTTTTTTCAAGCTAATATCAATAGAGTAGGAAGTGGTCGTACTTTGTTTGTCTACAAGTCTCATCGAGGAGCGGAAGATTGGAGCTCAACTCAGAGCGTGCAGGGACAAACGTTGATAAAGAGGTACTTTTGTTCTCCTTCCTCCTCATGCATTAGTTTGTATAGATTTGAAAGGAATTCAGTTTCCACGTTAAGCACTTTCTATCTTAGAGTTTAGGGTCTATCTCTTTGAGGCAATCTACCTATCCGTAGGGAGATTTTCCTACAACACTATGAACCTCGCATAGTCCACCCTCTTGAATGTAATGAATATTACCCACTTTGGAAGGCACCAAGAGGTTAAGGTGTGTATTAATATCCTGCTATCATGTTACCATGGTGGCTACCTATGGCTAGACAAACACATCACAGTCGATCTGACGTTGATCCATAAGATCACCGGATTGACCATGCAGAGACCCAACCCATAGGACTTCTATGCAGGGAAGGCTACATATCGCACATTAGCATAGAATATCAAAGACACAAATGGCAATGTAGAAAAGGGAATGCGAGTCTACAAGGTATCTTCCATCTAGAATGGCACAATATGCCTAGCCTGTCAGCTAATCACAGGAAATCTCGTAAGAAAGAACCGACCTACACAGGTCACAACATTCGTTGTTGACCTCACCAAGAAATGTGTAGAAGGACTCCAGATGAACTGGGTGAAGTACTTGGTCAACCAACTAGAATTAAACTATCGCGAAGCTTAGGATTAGGGCTATGAGTTCCACTTTAGCTGGCTCTTAATCCTCATCACATTTACTACTTGGGAAATGTTAGAAGGTGTGACCTTCCCAAACATTGAGCTATCGAGCCTCTTGCTACTAAGTTCACCACGCTCTGGTACTCGAGCGATATGGGAAAAAAGTGGTAGTCGAACACGAACTTTCATACATATTATATCCAACTGAAGAGGGATATCGAAGATGTCCCTCGCATGAAGCAAAACACCCTTCATTGGTTCTGAATCCTCATGCAGTTCCGCATGGATCGACACTTCATTTATATCACCATGTGCGCAGATGAGCATAAAGAAGAACTTTAGTCATACTACAATCTCACAGATGAGGACCTTAAAGAGATAACCAAGGACTAGTCGACAGAGCTCGTCATCCTTGCTTACCTCATAGAAATGTCAGACCTTGAACTAATCGACATCCCAGAGACCACTCATGAAGAAAAGGATACCCCTAGACCCAGTAGAAGGAAGAAGATCGAAGAGGTCCAAAACTTGAGAAGTGCTTCGAAATAAACTGCTTCAGTATCACCTAACCGAGGGGGTGATGACGAAGTAGATCAAAAAGAGACCCACGAACAAGAATATTAGTAGAATAAAGGTGAATTAACACTGCCTAGGGATCCTTTTGATGAGTCTGATCCCTTGAATAAAAGGAAGGTTTCCCCAATGAAACCCACTTCCTGAAAGAAATCCAGAGCCACCTTAACTAAGATGCAAACTGTGCTCACTGTAGATGACTTCGACTTCATCATCATAGCTGTAGCAGACGCCTTGCAAGACATCTTGCAGAAACATGAAGCCAAGAAGGAGGAGATGTACGACATGATCGAGGCTGAACTTGTAGGGGTACAACAAGACCTTCAATCCAGTCGCGTAGTATCCACTGCGCCCCCGCCATCAGAAGAACTAGAGTTGGGAGATGAGCGTGCCCAACTTTGTAGACTAGATGATGTGACTGAAGCTCACCTTCGTCGAGAAAAAGATGAGAAAGACCAGGCCAAAACGAACCTGAAACAAGCCCAAGAAGAAATGGTAGAGAAACGTTGGGTTGCACAAAAGGATAAGGATGAACTTCGAACCAAGTTTGAAGAGGATAAAGCACAAATCCAACAGGAGAAAGAGAAGTTGCTCGCAGAGAATCTTGGATTTAAAGAAGCAGTCGTCAGAGCACTTCGCTCTGTGATGGGCTTAGAGATAAAGGTAGAAGACTGAGTGGAGCATCAAGTAGTGCAACTCACGGAAGTGATCCAACAACTTCAACAAAGAATATCAGAATTAGAGCTATGAACAATGCCCGACAATCCATTGAATGTACGAGATCAAAGAGAAGCAACTGCTCAAAGTGCAGTTGAGAGAATCAAGGCCCTTTCCATGGAATTTAAACAACTAAGCGATCGCAGTGCCTAGACTTATGAGTGACTCACTGAGTATCCTGAACTGAAGGCACTAGAGTCACAACTCCAAGAGGCAAAGAAGCAAGCAGAAACAGTACATGCATAGTTAACGCCCCTGTCAGTCATTGAGAGGATGAAGTGATCCCAAGAATAGTGCACTTCTCAACAACAGGTCCACACCATTCAGAGCAATGTCATGGAAGTAAATCAGAGGCTCTAACCAACACAAGATGAGGCTTGCCAACTATTCACATAGATTGAAGGCTGAGGAGCAGAACTGGAGCAAGTCGTCATTGCAGTTGAACAACGTTTAGAGGGACCTATCAACGAAGCAGTAATCCAAGAGTTCACCGAACAAGAGGCCATGGTGCAGCAACAGGTCGAAGAAAATCGAGCCAAGCTCGAGGCTTTTGAAGCAGAGCTACCCACACCAGAGTGACTCGGGACGAGTCACGGGTGAGTGTTGGGGGCCTATTGGCCCTTGACCAAGTTGTGAGGATCCTTGGTCACGTTTGAAATACTTTTGGAACTTCGATAGTCTATCGAAGGACGAGTGCAAGTCGAAGTGGAGATCACAGGATCTCGTCCCCTTTTTAGGTATTTTTGGGTTTTGGGTTTATGTAACGGGTATGGGGATGTCGACCCATGGGTTTACCCATGTTTAGGCCCTTTTTGTAATGTATAAATAGAAACCTAGGCGATGTAGGAAATAGTTCAATCTATGTGATCTAAGAGAGGCTAGACACTGTGCTAAGTGCAACTTGTAAGTGCTTTGTGCATGCTATGTTGAGAACATGCATAGATAAGTGCAAGTGATTGTAAGAGACTATGAAGAGGCTTTGTGCTGTAACTCAGGGAAGGAAGATCTAGTGGAGTGCACACAGATATTCTATCCCTTGCAGAGTAAGATATCATGGCTCTGTGCATGTAGAAGATTAGCATAAAGAAATAAAGAAGAAGAGTTGGTGGATGTAGCCCTAGGGTGGGGGTGAACCACGTATACCCTGTGTTGTGGTTGCTTAGTGCTTTATGGTTGTTCTTTTGTTTATGTGGTTAAATGCTTAGTGCACTAATATATGATTAGAAGGATCTAATGTGATAGCTTAGTGATGAATAATATGAATGAATGCTAGATCTGATCTATGTTGGTATGCTGAGTGCTTGGGTCTATTAGATCTGCATGAATATTGCGCTGATCTATTATTAGGGTTTAGCTGCATTGTAAGCTAAGACTGAATATTAATGAACTATAATTGCTAAGTGGTCTTTTAAGGTGTTACAATCACATATTTGTGTCCTAGCTAAGGTTGCATACATTTGAGTCCTGCAACCACCCCTGCCTCTACCTCGGGTGAGACTTCATCTTCTTCGCAGGTGTTGCTGAAAGGGCCAGTGGTTAGGGTTTTGTTCATGCACTGTTGTAAGCGTTGAACCCTGGGTCTACCCTTGTGAAAATAGTCATCCCGATTAGCGCAAAAAAAATTAGTCAACCCCTTCTCCAGAATTTTGTTAAATGCCTCCACTATTCCATTAGCTTGCGAATGATACATGTTACTCTTCTGATGCCGAACTAAAACTTCTTGAGTAAGGGTGGAAATTGTCTCACTGATGAAATGGACACCTTGGTCACTGGTCAAGCTTCTAGGACAACCAAACCGAGTAATAATGTTCTTGAATATAAACCTTTCCAATGTATTTGTAGAAAAATATTTGACATGTTCAACTTCATCCTATCGAGTCAGATAATCTACTACAGTAATGATGTATCTTTCCTTTGAATATTTCTCTCGTGTATTAATAGGTCCTATGAAGTCAACAACCCACTTCTCAAAGGCCTATAGTGCCTGAATATGATGTAAAGGAAACTCATCCCTGTGCGATGGATTACCAACCCTCTAACAAACATTGGATTCTATAACATAGTATTTATCATATTTAAATATAGTAGGCCAACATGTTCCTTCTTGAAGTACTTTTTGCATAGTATCCTTCCCTCCTACATGACCTCCCACAACTACACTATGAAATTCCCACAAGATTTCAAGAATTTCATGATCTAGTACACACCTTATAATAATGTTATCCAATCCCAATTTATATAGTTGACCTACAATCAAATGGTAGTCTATTGCATGCACCACCAAATGTCTCTTTTGTGTTGCGAAATAACCATCGGGGAAGACACTAGTAGTCAAGAAGAGGGTGATATCAGAGAGATAGTTTGGAACAACTTCAATCTTAAATACTTATGCATCTGGGATTTGTTCATCTACAGCTCCACCGGTTTCTCTTGACTCTAACTAAGATAAGTGGTCAGAGCCAACATTTATCTTTCCGAGTTTGACAATAACTTCAAAGGAGAATTCTTGGAACAACAAAATCCATATGCAAATCCTTCCTTATAACACAAACTTATTATCTAAATACTTCAAAGTTGAATGATCAATGAAAAATTCTAAATGACCTCCCAAAAAGTAGTGTTTGAACTTCTGTAGCGCATATACCACAACTAATCCCTCCCTTTCTGTGGCGGTGTAGTTTTATTTGTCCCATGATAGTTTCTGACTGGTGAAATAAATAAGATGATCTAGGTTACCTTCACCTAGTTGCACAAGAAAATCACTAAGAGTAGTACTTGAAGAATTAATGTGAACATTGAAATCAATCTGCCAGTTAGGATATGTCAAAATAGGAGCACTACTTAACTTCTCTTATGAAAAGTTAAGTTAAATGAATCAATAGCTATTGAAGATCATGAAATTCCTTATGAAAAATTGAGATGAAAAATCAAATCCCAACATGTAAGTCCCTTTTGACTTCGTTGGTAATTCCCACCCTTTTCTCTTTGGATTTGAAAGACTAACAGGTATTGGTCCTGCTCTAAGGAGTAATTTCTTAACAGAAAAAAACCCTCTGATAGGAATAACCAACATCCTAAAATGTATTCAGATCCTGAGAATTGTAATGATTGTCAGTTATGGGTTGAGAGGTATTATTCAGGTGTTCCTTACGTTCAAATGTGTCTAGAACAACCATGAAGGAAAATCAATGAGTTGAGGAAGGAAAATTTGTAATTATTGTCTAAATGGGAACAAAGTTCTTCTCATGAACATAACATATCCAAGAATTCTTAAAACACCATTGTTAAAAAATCCAGCAATGTCAATATTTTTCTAGAATCCACCTTGTACTCATCTTCAATTTCAAACATGTAATTCTTGGTAGAGTGAATATTTTTTTTTTTTAAAAAGAACTGGAAAAATTATATTGACTGGTGTGGATAAATCCACTGGTATTACAAAAAAATAGTCTTGGAGGATCGTGTCAGAGTTCTTCTCGGAGAGAGGTGATTACAAAAATGAGAACGGTCATATAGTAAGTTATGTCCCCCTTTATTTACAAAAAATATGTATGCAGAGTTTCCTGGGTAAATCCGACAGTAGGAGCCACTGAAAAAAGAAATTCGACAATACATACAGAGGTTTAAGCTTAAAGAAAAACTAGCTTAGATACCCTTCTCCACCTTGGGTTGCTGCACATTCATCCTGAAGTCTGGGTGAGGCTCGTTCAGGTCTGGCACTTGATTGATCGATTTTTACTGGACATTCCTTGAATAGCCTTGCTGATCGTCCGAGTTTCTTGTGGGTGGATCCGAATCATTTAGCTGGTCCAGTCTGTGCATTAGAGTGTCAATCTACTGATGGTTGGTTTCGAGTTGGCTTTGCTGAGCATCACTTTCATCCTGAAGCTTGCTTATCAGGAAGTGATGTTGAGATAATGTCTCCATATCAAATGCATGGTTGGTGTTTAACACTCCCAATTTCTCTTGAAGGCTGTTGCACCCTCCACATTCAACCTCCCAATTGTCCTGGGGCCAACTACCTGAGTCTTCCTGAGCATCAGTAGTATGCTGCATTTCTCTATTGCCTGAAAAAAGGCCAGACTTGGTCAACTCTTGTGGGTTTTTCATAATGCGAAGGGGGAAATTCAGACAGATGCGGGCCTAAGGGAAAACTTGGGGGTTCATCTGAGAAGCCAAGGAGCAACGGGAAAAATGGGTAGTCGGGGAGCACCTAAATGTTGAAGGTCTTGACAGGAGAGAAACAGGAGGTCATGAAGAAGTTCGAGGGCATGCTAGGCTCTGAAGATGAATAGTTCAGAGCACAGGGAGACCCAAAAAACTCATAGTGGAAGCCTAGAATGATGCAAAGATGGCGAGAGGGCTGGAATAAGTACCAAGAGGTTCCAAAAGAGAAAACGCGAGGAGGGGATTTCCCACGAAAGCCAAATGCTGGACAAGGAATGATGCATGATTGTTGAGGGAGGGAATGGCACATTTTTCTGTGGGTTCATGGGAGGAGTCCTCAATATTGTACCAGTCAACGGCATGGAGGGGAGAGTGGAAGTGCAACTGATGCTAGGGGAGCTGCAATGACGAGGGAGGTGAGAGTCCCGTACTGCAAATCCACATAGATGAGGCAAGGAGTCTAGATTTCCCATGCGAAATAGATATTTCAATCTATCCGAAAAGATGGCTGCCTTAAAGTCTCGGGAGGGGTGGTCCGTGTGAGGCGTATTCCATCTAGTTTTTCCTATAGAGGTTCTCGTCCATGTGGATGACTGCAAGATTCCACCTTGAGATTTTGTGGCTTCCTTTGCGCTCCTTTGGTGGGGCCAATTTTGAGTGTGTGGAGACGACCCCTTCCCTCATAATTTGGGCGTGGCTACGAAAATTCTTTCCCATGTGCCCGTGGGTTCTGCTTGGGCCCTAGAGAAAGGGGCTTCTTTGGGTGGCATTTTTTCACTTTTGGGTGCTCATTAGTAGAGGGGGTTTGGGGTTGAGACTCCGTCAATACTAAGGGTGCCAAGATTTGTCCCTATTGCTACATTGGCCATCTTGTCGGCTTCGCTATTGTTTCCCCAAAGAATATGATAGAAGGTGATTTTGATTTCTCTGGAGACCAGCCAGGTTCTATCCAGAATTTGCTTTAAACTTGGTGTTATAAGCCTAATTTGCACCCAGCCTGCATACCTGTCCTCAGGCCCTACTATTTGCCAATTTCATCAGCCAAGCTCTTCTAAAAAGCCCTCTTTTTTGAGCCACACGCACCCTAGCCTTCTACAACCCACATGTGCACTCAATGCATACACATGCAGGCCTTCTACAACCGGAGTATATTGACAAAATCACGAAAAATGGAAAGTTGCAGATGGGAAACAAAGTTTCGGGAAATTTCTAAAACTGTTTGACTGCCTATGGCCAGTTATTCAACCAGATAACTACCTATAAAATAAGGGGTAGGGGTCCCATTTAGAAAATAAGAACAAGAGTATAGAAGCTCTGCCCAAATTTATCGTCTCTTTGCCCCAATTTCCTACAATTATATTGTGAGGTTTAGTAGTTGGTGCATTGTGAAGAGGATCCCAGGACCAGGTTTGAGGTGTTATCACTCCAGGAAACTCTCCTAGGCTGTAAGTCGGAGATGCCTGGTAACTAACTCTTTTTGGGAAATATTTTCTTAATAATTGATGTGGTTTTTGGATCAAGATGAATATCTAGGGACTAGACTGTGTTTCCAAGACTGTCTAGAAATATAAAATCTCACAAGGCCTTCAAGTAATGCAGTCAGACAAGGTTTGATTAAATGGAAGAGAAAATAACTATTGAACCATATTATACTCATATAAAACAAGCACAATGGGTTTAATAACTAAGGAAATAACTTATGATTCTCAACTTAATCAATCAATTAGTGAGATGAAAGTCACATGCAGATTGAATAAGCATCAATAAATAACATTCACTCATAAGATATCAGAGAACAGAAAAGAAAAATCTGACAACACAACTGAAGGAAGCCTGCAATTTTTCATATAATAAGAATAGGTCTCTCTTACAGTAGCATCATGTAGAACCTAAAATCGAACCCTTAGTTTGTCTTCTATCCTAAGCTTTATAGCTTTACAAAGTAGTTCTGGGATCCTAAAAACAAGGATCAGATATACTGAAAATAGTAACTCAAAATTCAGTTGCAAAAGAGGTGGGATGATTCCCCAAAATGAGGTCAATCCAAGATTTCTCTCTGTTGATTGTTGGTGCAGTGAAGAACAACCTCCCAAGGCTAAATGATGACTCTCCAATAGAGACCAAGTCAAATTTGTTGATGTGGCAAGGTGTCCTGATTTTCTGTGTTAATTAAAGATGTCCAAAAACCTTTGAAACACCTCCTCTTTCAATCATCTGTCAAAAATAATTGTTGGGTTTGTCTTGATAATTGACCACCTGTCTATTCCAAGAGGTTTCATCTCATTCTGATTCGAAAATTTCTGATCTGGGCAAAAATTCGCTCATTTTGGAAGTTACAGGCTTTCGGTGGTTAATGAACAGTCGTCCTGTTCGCCTAAACCACCGAAAATGAATATTTTCCAGAAATAATCAGTTTTGGGAAAAATCAATTTTCTCAGCCGTGGAATGTCCATTTTGCACGTTCAAATAGTCGATTTTTAACTACAGATCATAAGATTTCCAATGGTGCAATAATATTTGTATTTGGAGCTAGGGAAGCTAGTCAAATGTTCCCTACAAGATTAGGCATCATTCTTGCAAAACATTCCAGTGCATTTTTTGGTCGCTAACATCTGGCTCCAACTGGGATGGATACCTCCCTGTGAGGTCTCCAAGAAACTAACAGACCTTGTACCTTTAGTATTGGGCCATGGAGTCATTCAACCTTTTTGGTGGTTAATGAGCACACACATGTTCGCCTAAACCACTGAAAACAGAAACTTACCCAAAAATCAAAACTTAATGAATCTCGATTACCGGCAAGAGTACAAAGACCTCAGGGTTTGTTAGACGAAGCTCCTCTCTCTGCTTACAATGCTTCCAATTCTCAGTATGAGGTCAACATGCACATCCACCATGACTATCTTCCATGATTAGGAGAGAAATGAGGATTTTCACCAATTGCAAATTTTAGCCTTCCAGAACATAATGAGGAAACCAAGATGCACCACCACTAGCATTTTYATAAGGTATAGAAGCAAGATCAAGGACTATAGTAAACCAAAGATCCACTGAATTGTGTGAACAATCATAAAGAAGCCACAGATAAGTCTACAATACTAATAAAAACTCAGGCTGTGAAGCCACCAACGGAGGGTGTTGCCGGTTGCAACCATGTCTCTGTAAACCTTTTCCGGATCGTGTATCAATACAACAACAACTTCAGATACAAAGCATTTCTATATCCTCTGATATATGCAGGTAGCCTTTTTAAAAATGACCGAATATAGTAAAAAAACTTCTTTTTGACTTTCTTCTTCAAGAATAGTGTTTAGACTTGGTGTGATAATTCATAATCATCCTCTTCCAGAAGATTTCACATCATTCCAACTTGAACATCTCGAATCTGGGCAAAATTTTGAATATTCTGGTTAAAACAACTTTATGTGGTTAACAATATTTGAATTTAAACACCTAATTCACCAAAAGAACTTCTTTTCGGTGGTTAATGAGCACTGGAGGGCTCGCCTAAACCACCGAAAAACAGAAGTATTTCAAAAATCAAAAAATTATGATTACCTGCATGTTGGTAAATGACTTCAGGGCTTCTTAAATGAAGCTCTTTCCTCTCTGACTAAACTTGTAATCTCCTCCTGATGGGTTTCAGCGTGCAACTCTCCTTCCATAGAAGTGGAAATTAGAGCAAGGGCCTCTAATCCAAATGGTCTAGATATGACATGCTCTTGAGGAAATACTACCGTGATGTCAATATTCCAAGCAACAACAGAAGCCGCAACCTCCATGCCAATGTAACCACCTCAAATTATAACCAGTTTTGGGCACTTTGCATAGAAGATACCAATAAATCAGCATCAGCAACATCTCGAATATAATGGACACCTGGAAAACTTCCTCCAATTGTGTCCGGCAACCTTGAAGCACCGCGAGACAGTTGTAAGTGTTTGTGTTGAGATATCCAGGCCTGTCATTCAATCCCTTTGTCCTTATAAAGAAATGGGCTCTTTTGCAATTTCAAGAAATGTAGACCCTTGAATTAAACTCCATCAGTAATTTTGGTACACCATAAGATTTCCCTGTTAACATACCTTTCTGATGCAAGATTGACTAGAATTAACAACCATCCTTTTCAATGAGAATTTGATTCTGAATGCAATCCAACTTGTTCATGATTGCAGAATTGGTTTGAGAATCATTTGGAGTTTCTCAAGCCTTGGAAGATAGAAAAGTATCTCTGACCTGGGGTAAATCGTTCAGATAATTATAGTCCATCTTTTCTTCTTATTCCCATATGTCTGGAAATCGTCTCTTTGATGTGGATGATAGCATTGGGAAGAACGGATGTGTAAGGTATGGTCATCAACAATGACTTCATTTGGCCTCTTTATTTCCTTGGTGCAATCCAGATTGGAATGATGAGCTAAGTAATTGGTATGGGAGTTGTTTTTGTCTTCATTCAAGAGCACAAAGCTTCCTTCCCTTTCTGATTTAATATCCCCTGCTTGTGCAGATAAACTGATAAGATTTGTGTGCCATGAAAGGAAGCTTCCTACCGATTCAGTCTGATGTTGTATATCTAAACTGTTGAAAAATGGAACCTTGTTATTGGTTATAGGTCTGGTACTTAAAACACACCTTCCACCAACACTATTTTTAGATCTTCCACATGAATTCTGACCTTCGCCAGGTGCTACCCGAGTCACATCTCTTCAGTTGCAATTATACTAAGCATGTCCAAAGAAGCTACTACAATACCATGCCTAGAAGCCAAACTAAATTGACAAAAATGCTTATTGTAATAGCACATACATGAATAATAACAGATTTGTATCCCAAAGCCAACCCAAAAATAACCTTAGTTGCTGCTGTAGTCCTGCATGAATGAACAACACCTCGGACAGGGCTGTAAGCATTTCTTGTGTAGTACTATGTGACAAAACCAAAAACAAGGCCAACCCACAATCCATTGATTAAGCAAACAACAATACTCATCAGATTAATGAGAAAGGGGTAGCACATGGCAATATGTTCAATCCAGTTTTTGGTAATAAGCATCCCTTGAGGCCCTCCAAACCCTCTAAAGGAAGTATTACTGGGAAGACTTGTAAAGCAAACAATTACCCTTGATTTTGATATTTTGTATCTCATATATGTTGTCAGAATGAAACATTGCACGCTCAATAACTAATAATGAAAAACCTAATGAATTTCCAGCATTGTTATATATCTGTAAGTCCAGTGCCAATACTCTCCCCTCTTCTAAAAATCCAACCTTGTATTTTCCAAGAAAAGCATGCCTTTGCCCTGTGATCTGAGCAACAAGCATAAAAATGTTCCCTCAAAACTGAAAACGCTCGACTCCTCATCACCTACTGCTGCCTTGATGAAAATACCAACATCGCGCTCCATAGTAACCTTGGAAAGGAACATGTCTTCCACAATAAGCGTTCCTTGGATCCTTCAAACTGAAGAAATCATCGAAACAGGGCAGACATCTGTGAAATAGAGAACTTGGCGCTTGGGCTTTGCGTGTCGACTCGTGACTTGGATTGACTCGATATTTGGCTTGATCTGTGGCTTAATCCTTGGCTTGCTGATCTAAAACGACCTTCCATTTTTTAGAGACATCCCTCAACACCTGTTACACATGCAAAGGACACGATATCCAAATAGATACCCTGCAACCTGAAAAACCGAACTCGGCGCTTGCATCTGTCAAATTTTGCTCCGCAAGATCCAATCTTAAAAGTTTTAAACATGATCTGAGTCATCTTCTCTCTGTTCGCCTTGGTTTCTTTGCAAAAGTATCGGTCAATATTTTGGATATTGCAGGAATAAGAGAACCTGAGCCAACAACTTCAACCGCATGAATCTTATCTACATTATCTCCTGCTTCAATCAAAAACTGCTCGCAGGGCCCTTTGACACGCTCGAGCATTAGTGGTGCAAGCTGTTCAATTTAATCTCGTTTGATAAACCCTCTAACATATTTCTCATCCATTAAACACTCAAGCGACCTGAGGATTTGATGTAGTTGCGTGGCATGTGAATTAATTTGGTATGGGAACCATATTATAGCACTTAGTAGCCATCTGGTCGACTCCTCCTCTAGGAACTGGGACTGAAGCATTTGTACTTGACTGTCGAGATGCTGGTTGTGGCCAATGTGAATTTGACAGGGATAAAGAGTGTGACATGCTTGTGGGTATGGTTAAAAAAGTAGACCCCTTCTTTGGTTGCACCTTAACAAAAGTAATACTGACCCTTTGTCCTAGAGAAGAACAAATTGAGTACTTTGATACATCTGCATTGTTTCCTTGCATAACAATTAATGACCCTGAAGGCAGAGAAAGTTTTAGAGGTCCT
>SNQJ01S0006213.1:104007-138506 GCA_010110895.2 Picea sitchensis
TTTGTCTTGATAATTCACCACCTGTCTATTCCAAGAGGTTTCATCTCATTCTGATTCGAAAATTTCTGATCTGGGCAAAAATTCGCTCATTCTGGCAGTTACAGGCTTTCGGTGGTTAACTTGGAAAGCTTCTGGGTGAATTAACTACTGAAAGTGCAACTTTCGGTGGTTAATGAACAGTCATCCTGTTCGCCTAAACCACCGAAAATGAATATTTTCCAGAAATAATCTGCTTTGGGAAAAATCAATTTTCTCAGCCGTGGAATGTCCATTTTGCACGTTCAAATAGTCGATTTTTAACTACAGATCATAATATTTCCAATGGTGCAATAATATTCGGACTTGGAGCTAGGGAATCTAGTCAAATTTACTCGCTAACATGAGGAGCAGTGCCAACCACATATTGTAAGTTTACTCTTGTGAATATTAATACAAAAAGGAATAATTTTTTCGTCCCACCATATCATGTGTTCAAATTGTTTATTTATTTTATGATATTGTCACATCTAACCCAACAATTAGTATATGAAATGCATGTTTGCAGCTCTCTGTTTGTCCATGTGTGAATGCAGGTCATCTTTGGGAGGAGGCTTGCAGTGAAGGAGCGAGTGAAAGTGAAGGGATCGACATGACACAAAGGGTTTAAGGTAGATTTACCTAATCTTGTTTGCACCTTTGTATTGCATGAATGCGGGGTTTTGTGTTGGGAGAATAGGAAAAAGTAGAGGCCTTTAAATGGTCATTTTCTGCATGCATGATTAGAGCCCTTAAATTCTAATTCCGTAAGTGGGATTTGGTTCCATCTCTATTTGGGATACTTCCAAACGCTCGTAAGGATAGACCTGTACAACAACGGGCGCTGAAAGATCCGTAATTGGAGGGTTTTTAGGACCAAGAGATTGCTCTCCAAGGTCAGTAATGTTTGTCTCCTCAAGGATGAGATGTTATTCTCTCGAAGGTGGGTTGGACACAGTTACCCGTGGCACAGTTTCTTCAAACAACCCTTGATGGTCTAGCTTCCACCTTAGTGGTGGTGGGGGTGGCTCCAGATTGACTGATGATAGGCCAAGAAAACTTCGTGACCGACAGAGCTCCTGATCCTCCATTGTGTGAGAATATTAGAGACACACTAAGGCCTTTCTAACCGATTGAGATACAAGCACACTCTATCAAAAAATTCCTATGAGATAAAACAGGAAGTCACTATCTAGTTGGAAGAACAATTACAACAACCAACACTAGAGCAACTTACCAGTGCAAGTGAAACTCGAATATGGAAGCACCCTCCGGTTGTACTCTACAAAGTGTGGCTCGATGTCTGTCCTAGGTACCATGGTATACCCCCGCAGTCACCTGTGTAAGTCACTAGAATGATAGGAAACTAGGTTGCCAGCTTGCGAACAATTGTTAGGTGGGTATAGTCGACAATCGGGTGGACAACAATGAGCAGGGTATCAAGACCAAAACCTATCTAGGGTATCGAGAGAAAGTGTTTTGAAATATAATTGAGGACCTCGAATAGATTCGATACCCACAAAACTTTGTGGCAAGTGCTAATGACGAAATCCCAAGACAAGCCCTCTATATGCGTTCCCCACTACGCTTGGTCCGGTTTTGGAGGGATTATCTCTGCTACCTTTCCACACATGACCTCATGTTTATCCCCTGTTATAGAGGGGGGTCCCAGACAACTTTCATGATAACTGGACTTTGAACACTCCCTAACTCAGACTCTTATGTTTGTGTTTGGTAGCGTTGAAGAGTTTCCTCTCCAACCTAAATCAAGGCTCTAGTCCTAGACTTGTTGGTGTACCCTACAAATCATAAAGTCTAAAATATTTTATTTAAACGTTTATTTTAGTGGTAGTTTTTAAAGTCATAGGAGATGATAATGAAACCAATGATGTTTTATAGCGACGAAAAGAAGAACATGGAAAGTGATTTAAAATAGACTACTTCTTCAAAAAGAATTTACTTTAACCAACTTTTAAAAATTTATTTCTAAGATCTTTTGACAGAAAACTGAAAATAGGCTTTCACTCGACTACGAGCTACTTATTGTCCTAAGTCAATCAACCAAGAATTTATGAAAATGAAATTTTTCCTGATAATCTGTGAAAACTCTTGACTACTTAACCAAACAAAGAAAATATCTACTTTTTTTTTAATTGTGCCTCAAAAAACAAGAAAAAAGAAAGATGGAAGCTTTCTCCTTTTTTGAAGAAAAAATGGTAAAAAACCTAAGACAAGACAAGGCCAAGAAAAGTTTCTGGCCAACCACTAACCGTGAGGAGATACTGACAACCATGAAGGTAGATCAGACTGATTCACTATCTCATCAAAAACCTAACAAAGAAACAGAAGAAGACTTTGAATGAAAAAGAAAGCCATAATAGAGTCCAAACCTAGGCTAAAATGCTATGACAAAGACCACATTCAGACAAGAAAGACCCTGGGAAGTAAAAACTTGACAGGGAGGAGGATGACTACCTCCAAAAACTTTTCTGGACAGGTACGCGACTGTCTCTTCAACAACTAGCATGCATACACGGGTTGTAGAAGGGTAGGGCGCATGTGCACACGGGCAGGCTCACTGCGGGATGCGTTTGCCTCTGAAATCCTTCAAAAAAAGAAAAGAATTAGCTAAGCTTCAACAGAGGATACTGGTATTGAACGGCAACACCCCTTAAAGGTAAAAAAAAAAACTTACTTTGATGCAAAGAGGCAAGAAAAATATAGCGAAACAATGCTAATCCTGAGGTTTTTACCTGAGTATGGACTATTCAATAAGAGACCTAGAAGGAACGAAAAGATCCCTGAGAATGATCACTTCTGCAGGGGAGAGGATGACTTCCTCTTCCTGAGAAGGATTTGCTGGGTTCTCCGACATGCAGCTAACACTTCATCAACATGCGTACATATTCCGGCTGCCTAAAGGTAGGGCACATGCATACGTGGGCTATCCCACTATAGGGCACGTATGCCTCTTAAGACTCTCAAAAAAATAAAAGAATTAGTCTAGTAAGTAGAGCAGGGAAGATTGGTATTGAGAACCAAAAATCCTGAACACTCAGAGTTCTTGCAGAAACTCAAAAAAGGCAATAAAACCAATTTCAAAATACCCAATAAAAAATCCCCAAAGAACCCTAGAGACGCCCCAGTGTGGTCGCCAATTCTGATGTGAGTGGGAAATCCTTCTTACAGACTTAGCATTTAAGGGATCTAATCATACATGCAGAAAATGACCATTTAAAGGCCTCTACTTTTTCCTATTCTCCCAACACAAAACCCCACATTCATGCAATACAAAGGTGCAAACAAGATTAGGTAACTCTACCTTAAATCCTTCATTTGATGTCGATCCCTTCGCTTTCACTCGCTCCTTGACTGCAAGCCTCCTCCCAAAGATGACCTGCATTCACACATGGACAAACAAAGAGTTGCAAACATGCATTTCATATACTAATTGTTGGGTTAGATGTGAGAATATCATAAAATAAACAAACAATTTGAACACATGATGTGGTGGGATGAAAAGATGTATTCCTTTTTGTATTAATCTTCACAAGAGTAAACTTACAATATGTGGTCGGCACTGCTCCTCGAACCTGGTCCTAGGATCCTCTTCACAATGCACCAACTACTCAACCTCACAATATAATTGTAGGAAATTGGGGCAAAGGGGGAATAAATTTGGGCAGAGTTTCTATACTCTTCTTCTTATTTTCTAAATGGGACCCCTACCCCTTCTTTTATAGGTAGTTATCTGGTTGAATGACTGGCCATAGGCAGTCAAACGGTTTTAGAAATTTCCCGAAACTCTGTTTCCCGTTTGTAACTTTCCATTTTTCCTGCTTTTTTTAGTATACATGGGCTGTAGAAGGTTTGCATGCATATGCATTGAGTGAAAACGTGGCATGTAGAAGGCCAGGGTGCGTATGGCTAAAAAAAGAGGGCTTTTTAGAAGAGCTTGGCTCAAGAAATTGGCAAATAGTAGGGCCTGAGGACAGGTATGTAGGCTGGGTGCAAATTAGGCTTATAACACTTGGATATTTGGGGTTAGTTCCCTTGACCATCAATATTATTATGGTGTTAGAGTCCCCTATGACAAAAGATCTCAAATTTCCTTGGTTTGAGCCAGTTGGATCCCTTTTAAAAGTGCGTAGGACTCAACTTTGTTGTTGGTTTTCGTCCCTAGATTCCAGTGGTAGCGAGAAGTTGTTTTTCCCCCGGGATCATAAAGAATCCCTCATGCACCTGCCTCCCCTGGGTTTCCTTTTGATTCACCATCGAAGCCGAGAATATGGATTGTTTTCTTTTGGATCCAAAGGTCTATGTTGAGGATGTTATGAAGCTACCAACTTGATCTTGTTGTTTCTTTGGTATTCTTATAAGTCCAAAGATTGAAGCTTGACATCCAGTCTCTTTCCCAGATAGTCCAATTTGCTGAGTCTTCAATTTTGAGAGTCCTTGAGTTTATGGATTCAGAGAGTATCAACTTTTCTTTAGCAGCTACTGTTTGAGGGGGAGAGGCCTTGCCTTAGAAAATTTTCCTGTTTCTTGTTATACAGTCTACCAACAAATAAATTTTGGCAGTGCTCGCCAAATGCACTTCAGAACTGGCTTGTCCTTGAAGGATCCCCGGTAGTACTTGTTCCAGTTTCCCAAGCTGGTTTGGGGAGAGGAAGTCCATCTTATAATTCTAGCAAGATCCCCGAAGGCTAGGACCCAACACTTTTTTTCAAAAGGGCATTCCCAAAACAAATGACTAATATTCTCTTGGATATTTTGGCAAAGAGGGCAGACGAAGGGGCAAAGGAAGCCTCTTTTCATGAGGTTATCCCCGGTAAGGATTTTGTCATGGAATAGAGTCCAACAAAACAAGATGATTTTGGGGAGGGAGTCCCGGTTCCAGATATTTCTCCATTTTGTTGATGGTTGGTAGTCACCCATGCAATCAAGGATATGGCTGTATCCTTCTTTGACTGAGTATCCCTTTTTCCCCCAACCCCTGCTATTTGGCTAGGTTTTTTGAATGGGCGTTGCCCCTTTTAGAAGTGTGATCATACAGTGAGCCTGTCCTTTTAGGTGTTGCAGAACATCCCCCAAGTTCCAGTATCTCCAGCTGCCATTGTCATTCCAGGATGAAATGTCATAGAGGGTGCGCTTGCTCAAGCCTAACATCCAACATTTTAGTTCCATGAGATTTTCATCATTGAGGTTGAAGGTCACCCCAAAGATCCGATCCTGCCAGATATTTATTGATTTTCCATTGCCCGAGATCTAGGATAGGTGATCTCTAAAGAAGGGGGCAGATCCCTTTATTAGCTTCCATATTTGGGACCCTGCTTGGGGAGTTTGTGGATTGTCCATACTTCTTTATCTTTTACCTAGTATGTATTTGTTTATGATTTCCTGTTTCCACCAGTCATTATGCCCATAGATTAGCCAGCACAAGAGTTTGGCTCCCATTGCAGAATTAGTGGTTTTGGGGTCTCTGATACCCAGACCACCCTTTGTTTTTGGCTGGGTGACCATTTCCCAGTTTACCAGGTGAAGTGTTTTGTGGTTTGAATTCCCTCACCACAAAAATTTGCGGAGGAGTTGGGCTATTGCTTTAAGAATTCTCTTTGGGGTGAGAAGGGTAGAGAATTGGTACATGGGAAGGGCCGAGAAGAAAGCCTTGATCAATACCACCTTGCCAGTTGGGTTTAGCCAGTGTGAGCCCCAATTTTCCATCTTTTCCCTGATATTTTGGATGAGGTGGTGCCAAAATTCTCTGAGAAGTGATTTGATGCAAAGGGGGAGGCCTAAATACTTGAAGGATATCCAGTATTGGGTAATGGAAAATCACATGATTTGAGTTATTCCAGCTCTGATAATTATCGAGACATTCCAGGTATAGATCTAACATTTTTATTTGTTTAGAGTACCTCTCGAGATGATAAGGAAGGTATCCAGGACTTGGAGGATTCTTCTGGCCAAAAGTTTGGAAGCGCCGCTTAGAAGAATTGTGTCATCTACAAATTGAGAGTGGTTTAATCTTTTTACTCCTAGAGCAATTTTTATTCCAGGGATGTTGCCAATTTCACTTTCCCATTCGAGGATCCTGTTTAGCGATTCTGACATGATCACATAGAGTAAGGGGGAGAGGGGGAAACCCTGCCTTAAACCCCTAGACGCCTTCTTGGTAGAGCGAATATTGTAATTAGTTTTTGGTTTGTTTTAATTTAGCTTATTTTTATTTTATTTTTATAGACAAGCTGCAGAATCTGAGATTCTGTAGATAGTTTTTAATTGGTTTTATATTAGTTTTAATTAATTATATTATTTTGACAGGTCACGGGGAGATTGCAAGATTTCATCAAGATAATCAGATGATTTCAAGATTTTATTTTTTCCTAAAATAGTGTGGGATTAGTTCTTGAGCAAAATGTTAGAATCTTCATTGTTGTGTCAACCAACTTTGTTATAGTTGCTGTAACAATTTTCTATTTTATCTTCAAACTTCTCTATTTTAAGTAAAGGTTAAGATAGACTATTAAAAAACATCTTGTTTTTGAAGGATTCTCCTCTATCATGTTGATATGAGGATCAATCCATACTACTGTTTAAAAAGAGGTAGATTTCTAAGAGAAGGAGGATGAAAATTCTGGGAGATGGACTACTGAATATGTTTGAGGAATATAGAATTATGCTTTACTTAAGGCTTTCATCTTGTAAGTCAAAAAATGTTGTTTACATTATGATATCTTGAGTTATGGTTCATATTATTCAAAGTAATTGATTATGAATTGATTAAAATTAGCTTTAGTGTGTTTTGTCAATATATGTTAATTGCTTCATTTATATATTAATTCTTTCAATCTTTAATATTCCATGATCCCAAATTGTTTAGTTCTAGGTGATTGTATTATTTTGATGCAAATATTGAACTGTATTGAGATTCTTCATATATTTCGAGTTTGCAAATATCTGTTTGTCCAATTGAAATTTATTTCTTATTGCATATTGTCACTTATATCTTCACCTGGGATCAACTGTACAAAATTTGTCCTTTTTGTATCATGAATGAGATTTGAATTGTCAAGTGAAGTGTCTTTCTCCTGGAATTTTCACAGTCTTAGAATTATACAACTGTCTTCTATAGATTTCTCTTAACATGCAGGTTACTGGAGAATTTTAATACATGAAGGCACAACCACAATTTACCTTTTAATACTGGCCAATTTTAGGTTAGTAGTTTATCTTCTTTTATTATTTAATTTATATTTTCATTATGAAAGTAGATTCACTTTTAAACTTAAATACTTTCCTTATCTAAGTCATATTATTATCATCTACATTCACTCTTTTCTTTTCTTTTCTTTTCATAGGTAAAAGTAGATTAGTAATTAATCTTATATCTCTTCACATTTTGCCTGAGATTTGGTTCTCTTTTATAAAATTAGTTTCCAAGGTTTCTCGCAAATCTTGCAATTTGT
This sequence comes from Picea sitchensis, assembly GCA_010110895.2. Classification (NCBI taxonomy): domain Eukaryota; kingdom Viridiplantae; phylum Streptophyta; class Pinopsida; order Pinales; family Pinaceae; genus Picea; species Picea sitchensis. The sequence continues at coordinate 111,492 of SNQJ01S0006213.1, forward strand.
ATATTTGTACACTTTGTATATATACAATAGATAATTAGTTAGTTATTTTATTTTATAGTTTATATTAGATCCCTTTATCATCCAATGAATCCGTACAACTCGTTAGGGTGAGTCATCCCAAATGCCTTAGGTTATTTAGACAAATTCGAACTGAGCTTTCCCTCACAGTTGACGGTGTGTTCACATATGCCCGCTAATAGACCTAGAGTGGATCACAATTGCTTAGTATTTGTAGGGGGAGGAATACTAAGAATAAAAAAAACCTTTGCAGGAGCAACCAGAAATCCTTCCCTACACACATGTCCCAAACAATTTCCAAAATACACACAAAAAATACATTTCTTCTGATTCAATGAAATTTTTAACTTTTTGCAATGGTCAAACATTAACCGTAGTAAACCTATGTGTTCCTTCAGAAGGATGTACATAGTCTAGTTGTCCATTTAAAATTCGAGAAACTTATGGATAATGTCTTGAAAGGAAACAATAACAATCATAGAAAGGACAACAAGAGCATTCTTAAACCCAAAGGGCATGAATTTGTAAGCAAAAGAGCCCACTCAGTAGTAAAAGTGGTCTTCCTTTTATCTTCTTCCACAATTCAGACCTGATGATATCTTGAAAATTCATCAGTGAAGGAATATGCTTCATTTCCTACCACATGATCAAGTACTTCATCACCGAATGGAGTAGGGAAAGGATCATGCACACAAGTTGAGTTCAAACTTCTATAGTCCACACAAACTCTTATGTCTTCAATTCCTTTCTTTTTCTATATGACAATTGGACCTATCTACTTGGATTTATCTATAGGTAATATTAATCTAGCTGCAAACATTGTATCAATTTCCTTCTTGACCTTATCTTTGACCCTAGGATTCAAGCGATACGGTATGTGTTTGACTGGTTTAGCATTTGGTTTTAATTATATTTTCACTTCTCCTAAATCTCCTTTAATTCCCTTAAGTTCTAAAAATTTCTTTGGAAACAAATCCTCATACTCCTAAAACAGGACCCAGATCTCTATCATAGCCTGTTCATCCTAGTAGTTTCCTATAGAAGCTAGCTTAGGATGCTCTTCACTCCAACTATTCATCTTTTGTAGCTTCAAAGGCTGAGTATATGAACCACTGACATTCTGAATGGAGTGTCTCTAACTTCTCTTGTTCATGTATATTCCTTAAAGGTCAAATGTCTAAGCCCCTCCAGGTCTTCAAGATCTTTAGGATCTTTGTCAACCTTGTTGCAAGCCATAGGTATTATTGCAAGTGATGGGTAAAGGCTAAAATGAATAAGTTATTTATGCTAAGGACAAATAATAGGGGGATATTTGGGCTTGAATTAATTAGTAAACAACATTTTCTTAATTTGTTGCAATATAGTTGTGATTTTGAATGACTTACCAGAAAAGGAAAAATCATGACAAAAATGATCTCGTAGTACCTTCTAGCATGTAGTCTATCTCCGGGGCTCCTTATGCACATACTAGGATTTCATAATCGTCCCCAAAGAATGGAAGAATTGAAGTACCTATAAATGAGATCGTAGTTGTACATCATCCCACAACCTAAGACAATACTCAATATGCTCAATTGGATAAAAAAAACCGTCATATGTCTCCATAGTTAATATCTAACTATTCATCTTCTGATCTTCGTTTGAATGACTGACTTGTGAAGGAGGAAGGARGCGATATTTAGTGAAAAACATAGCCTCATCCCAAGAAGAAAGAGTTCCTTTATGATTGACCCGCAATCTAGCAAGGGTAGATCTCAAAGCTATGTCAAGTGCTAAAATTATCTATTCTTCCGCAACCTTATCCTTCATATCAAYGAGAAAAATATGTAGATATGAAGTCCCATCATATGCTGAACAATCACCTATTTCATCCTTGTTGGCACGTACTGCGTAGACCCGGGTTTAAACATTAATTCACCAACAAATTCCAAGGTACTGTCTCTTTTGGCATCACCTACAAGCAAGCGAAGTCTCACCTGAGGCACCTATGGGGACTGCAAGAACCAGGTTTCTGTAGTCATGGGGGAATATGAGGCATTCATTCCTTACTATTTACTTAACATTCATTCATATGTTTTGTGTGCGAAACCATATCAATACTACGATCTATGATAGATTCATTTAACCATTCATCATATGCGTTGAACCATTTAATAGATCTAACATATGTATATTAACCATTCACCATAAGTACACATTAAACATAATATGAAAGAATATCATAACAACATTCACCTTAGAACACAAGGTTTAACACAGTTCACCCCAAACTGGGCTATGCCCACAACTATTGGCTTCTTATTCATTCATTCATAACTTCCATTACATTCATGTGCACCACGCTCATACATAAATATTCAGTAAAAATACAAACCTTCCCAAATCGTTCTATGCTATAGTGCACACATACCTCTCGACTGATATTCAACTCAACTTATACTCGAAAAATCAACCAAACAATCAATGATACGAACCACTATCCAAATCCTCAACTCTCACTGATTGATTACCTTCTACCCAAAAACCATTACATATTTATAGTTTTACAATAGGGCTTAGCCCGTTACAATGTGGACAAAATGTCCCAAAACGCCTAACTAACTTCCGCCTCTTGTGTGCTAACTCCTTAAAATGCCCTATTTTTGTTCCACGTGCACTTCTCCTTTGACAAAATGTCGCACGGTCCACTTCTCTGCAATTCCCAAAACTTATCTAAAATATCTTGCTCCAACGGCCCCCCAAAACTCACATGTGGCTCATCCTGAGCCACTTCATGCCTTCTTTCATGTCTCTAAAAACTTATGTAATATATCTATGGCTGTTGCAAATTTTTCTTTTACTTCGGTTTCTTGCTACACAATTTCCTTGGCCATATCTACAGTGATATGAGTCTTCAAATTTTCATCACTTTCCCGGACTTTCTACTTTACTAGACCTTGAGTAGTTGGTAATTCCACTACCATATTGTAGTATTCTTCTTGCAAGGTCTTGATCTTCTGTGCATGAGCCTGCTACTCCATCCTTAGTTGATTCATTTATGAGTATATATTTCAGTTTTATTCCATTATTGTTACCATCTTTGCTGATGGTAATGTACTCATTGCTTCCTTAAACTTCTATGCCTTGTCCTGTGAAACTTGTAAATTATGGCCAATCACATGCAAATCCACATCTTCAATGAGTTGCATGCAAGATCCTGTGATTTTTTCATACAATTTTGCACATTATGCTTCTAGGCTTATGATATTCTCTAAATTTGTGGTCGCCAACTTATCTCTTTGCTCCCTTTCCTCCAAGAGAGTGCTTGGTATTTGTCATGCTTCTAAGTCATTGTTCTTAGTGAGAAATCCCTTAATGGCTTCGCTAAGATTTATCACCTATTCATCCAATGGGGTGTCTTCCTCCCTATTTACTTTTGGAATAATGTTATACACCCCTTGGATCACATGTTTCACTCTATCTACCTATTGTGGAAGCTCGTTCCATTCCAACCTAAGTTGGTCATATTCTTCTTTCAATATGTATTTATTTGTGACTGTCTTCGTCAACTTTGTCGAGGTTGACACTCTGTGGAATTGAAATTAATCTTTCACACTCATTTTTATTCCATATAAGACTTCGACCAACAAATGAGATAGCACTAATTCAATATGACTTAGTTCCTTGGATTTATCTTTCAACTCCGTCATCAGGAACTCTAAGGATCCATTCTCTATGCTCATGACTCATCTTTCTCTTGATACTATAGATTTCATATGTTGCAGCTCAATTGTCTACACTGTATTCGCTTTCTACCCTTGTTGTCCTGTTTTTACTGGTGCAAGTCTTGTGGTCTCCAAAAATTGCCACAGCGCAACAATCTGCACTTGCATATTCGAATGACTTTCTTCTTGTTGTTTATTCATGTGCTCAAAAGATTCATCTGTTGCTTCCTTAACTTGGTATGCAGGTTTTTCCAAGTCATATTCAGTGAGGCTTGAATGGTTGGTCCCCTTACAACTTTCATTTTCTTGTGTTGTGGGATCTTCCAATAATCATCCCAATCTTCCATTATGTGTCCCATCTCTTCCTTAGTTACCTGGTATCTTGTAGGAAACCATTCCTGACTTGGATCCTTCTTTGCTTGGATATACATGTGATGGTGCCCTGCCTTAAATCACGTAACTAGACTGTATGTTTCTACCACCTTTGGTGGTATGAGCAGATTCCTCTGAATTATTTCCCTAATGGATTCCTTATAGATATATAAGTGACTATTGTTTTCTAGTTGTCTCTCCTTATGCGCAGTATGCCACAAGTTCATGTACCTTTATGCTAAGCATGGCTTATTGATTTTTGAAAAACATTGTGAGTCGTATGAATCCCTCCATGCCATTAATACGATTAATATTAATAACCATGCATAGTGAAAATCCATACCTTTGTCTTTCTCTTCTCTGCAATCTGTCTGGAACTAGTTGACTAGGAAAGTTTCCCAATTTATCTGCACACCTTCGACACACTTTTCTACATCTGCTATCGCTCCTGCTGAAACTTGACCTCTGTGACACTTTCTTAGTAATTTTCAAGATAACACTTTTTTTTCCAACTTGATGCAGTTGTCTTTGATGCTTGATATGTCGAGTCCGCGCGCTGCTCTGAATATACCAAAATTCTCCTTTATCTTCTCCGACAATGCTTTTTCATTTGACTTGTTTGTAAACAATATTAATAGGTACTCTCCTGCCATGGGAAACCATGTGATCTTCACGATCAAATATGTATCTATAGACACATGTCTATCTAACCATAAGTATCCACCATTAGGGATAATTTTAAGGATGGAAATTTATCTCAAAATGTAAAAACCTTGGTGAATATTACTAGTCCTTAATATGCAAACTATAAAATGTTGGTGATAGTTTTGTAAAAATATTCAAATTTATAAGGATCTTATATAGCTTCTATAAAATTTAGGCTATTTTTAAGGTAATATAAATTTATTCTATAGAATTTGGGATAATAAATTTTAGAGAAGCGAATCTTTTTTTTGGAAAAAGCATGGAAAATTAGCCCATGAGCAAAATTTAGCCGCTAAAATCGTCCCTATCCGCCATGAACGAAAATTAACAACATCTTCACACATGTGTTTATCTTGTTGCTCCTACCAAAATGCAGGATCTATAACAAGTTCATGATTCCTAATTTTTCCAATCCTGCTACCCATGTCTTTGGCTCAAATCTAATAAATGGTGTCTCTATATCGATGAATGTCCTCAAATATTTGTTTGAGGATAAGTATGGGAACTTATTCTCATCTAACAGTTCATGATATGTGAACTTCAGACTCGTCACTTCACTTAGAATGTCTTATTTGACTATTACTCCTAGTGGAATTTCTGGCTCCACAAGTGGGTACTTTGCTTCCTTCTATAGTGGACCAACTTCACTAACAATTTCCATGGATGTATGTATTCCTTTGGAAATTTGGTCGAACTTGGATCTAATGCTGATACTCCTAGAGTCTCTTCTTGTACCAATACTACTGGTGGCTTACTATGCTGTTTCTTTGGTGCTAATGTTGATGCCATTCCTGCCTTGGGTGGTGCCATTGTTCTATATAACTTCTTATTTGCAACTAACTTCTTTGTCTCTGTTCTCCGGTCACTTGGACCTAATCACTCATAAGTGTTGGGAGTAGGACTGTTTTGAGGTAAGGTCTATTTTTGGAAGTTAAAATCCAATTTTGGAGAAGAACAACTGGTAGAAAAGCAACACGTGCGAGGAAAAGCCGCATGCAAAGGAGGAATGCATGCAAGGCATGCACGTAAGAATACCTAACCATGTTAGGGTTAGGGTTTTGGTAAGATATTGTAATAGCTAAGAATCTTGTAAATTAGTATAAATAATAACCTAGGAGGTCTAGGTTGGGGGTTGGTGTGTTTTTGGTTCATTGTTGTTTGGGTTTTGGGACCGTGGGAAAGGTTCCAAACAATTTGATATGATTTTTGTAAGTTGTTGAGTTGTAGAAGATTAAAATAGCCAGATATTGAGGGTTATATCACATGATGAGGAGCTTGGTGTGATTTTGTCCACCTCAAAGAGGTTGTTGAACCTGTTTCATGATTGTATGATCAAAAGTGTAGTGCGCGCAATGCCATATTTTGCCGAAACTTAATAAAAGAGCCTAAGAAGACATATCTTTGTGGACGTATCCCAAGAGGTGGTGAACCACGGTAAAAGTTGTGTTATGTGTGTTTTTTATTTCATATTTAGATTCTATTAGTAGTTAGATTATGAGTGGATGAATGGATAAGTCAATTAGATATATTAGAATGCATGCATAAGCTTAATAGATGAATGAATCTTGAGAATAGTAGAGAAAATAATTAGATCAAGTCCTAAAGAAGATAAAAGATAGCCCTGGATCCCCACTCATTCCTAGACTGTAAGAACTTTATTTTTGCAATCACCCATAGAACTATCTCGTGTGAGACTGCATATTACATTTTGTGTGCTATGTTTCCTTCTTGTTTACAAGGGGGGGCGATAGTTTTAGAGGGTTTTGTTGGAAAAATATTCATATCTGAACCTAGGTCAACCCAAGAAGTAGATAGAGAGAATGATAACCAACAAATGGTTTCATTTTCGGCTAGAACTGCATGGGATTGAGTGAATGAGATTCGTAGAAGAAGCACACAGATAATGAAGAGGAATGTTCCAAATGTGGAATCCAACGAAGGCGCAGATCAAAATATGGTTGAAAACAAAGGAACTTGATTTTGTGCAAAAGGATAACAAAAACCATAAGATAACACCTGGAAAATATCTGGATAAATACATGTTTAGAGACCTACATGAGGTATTTTTCTATTATTTTCTGCATGTGTTGCAGGAGTGGCTATTAAGGTTAAAACTCAACCACCCTATAAATCAAATCACATAGCTCAAGTGGAATCCTGTGGAGATCATGCAGTTACAAAAAGTTGACAACAAATTCATGCGTGCAATATATTTCTAGTTAGACAATATTGTTGCAGGGTTTATCATAGAATTTGCAATAGATACCGTGAAGTCTTACAGCGCAACAGAGCAGGAGTTTCCAAAAGGAACCAGAGGTAGGTATATCAGATTGTTGTATACTTCAATCAAGATTTTACTATATAACAACAATGTGATGACTATGGAATAAACAAGCTAAAATTCCCTTCATGCATGGGGGAAGCACTGAAAATAGAAGGATAAACATAGGAAGAAATGGATAAGGGAAAGAAGAAGGAGGCCATGGACCCAATCATGATGGAGGAAGATCAGATAAACAAGATAATGGAGATAGCTGGAAAGACATGTTGTGCAGTACCCTACCAATATAAGATGAATAATAAGAAGAGATCCATAGATGATAGAGAGGGCTTAGAAAGTGATGAAGAAGAAGTAGAGGATCTCTGGGATTTGGAGAAGATTGAGGAAATCCCACGTGAAATGTATGAAAGGAAGACAGGTGGTCCAAGGGAAGGAACAAAAGGTAGAACTCCCATATAGATCAATGCTAGTGTGGAACCCATAACCCCATTTGTGAATAATACACCATAAACAACACCACCATTTAGACAAACAAATTTTAGTGGAAGAAAGACAGCAGGAAACACATCCAAACAAGGAGCAACAACTGGAGGAGCCAGTTTAGGAAGTAACATTCAAATATCTACACCGCACAGAGGTAATAGTTCAACATAGTTCAATATGTAAAGACATGATTCCACCATCAGGTTACCAGAATATCGTGGAGAGGCATCTAAGGACCCTGAAAATCACTTGTTCATGTGAGAGAATATTTAGGAAGAAAAACAAATCACAGATGAGGATACAAAACTTGCGTTGTTAGCTATCACGCTAAGAAACCACACATTGGATTGGTACATGAGATTATCTGCAATCATTCCACTAGGAGTAACAAGGACTATTGAAGATGTGAAGAAACTATTAATTAATGAATTTCAGAAGCCTATCTCAAAATATCAATACATGAATGAGATGATTGAAATCAGGATAAAACTAGGTGAGTCTATTTGGGAGATTGATCAGAGGTTTAAGCGATTGAATGGTAAGTTGAAGTATGTAATGACTGACATGAAACATAGGCACATATTTGTGAACTCATTGTTACCACATTTGAAGTACCCCTTAAGAAAATAGAAGTTCCAAACCGAGGAAAAGGCTCTGCAAACAACTTTCCAAGTAGAAGATAACTAGTATCAGAAGATAGATCCAACAATAGAGGAGACGAAGGAGGATTTGAAGAACCTTATATTTCAACTAAACTAAAATAAAGGAAAATAGAAAAGATAAGTTGTTTGGTGTACCACATCTAGGACAGAAGGTCACCATAAAAATGAATGTCCAACTTTCGTGCAGTATATGGAAACAAGAGTACAAAACCCTTTGACAACAGGAGGACGATGGTGTGAGATCTGTAAGACACATGAGCATGATCCATATCATTTTCCAATGATGCAGAGGTACCAGACAATATTCAAGAGTTCATATTTCACTTTTTGCAAGTCAATGGGTCATGATGATAAAGATTGTGGGATAATGGACCTGATGAGGGAAAGAACTTCAGATACTTATAGGGTTTAAGAAGAAATGATGACATGGTAAGATGCACCTAAGTTCAACCATGTACCACCTCCATATAATAATTCACAGGCATAGTACAACACTGTGCAACCACAATATAACCTCACGCAGTATAATCATATACCTTAGTATAACGCACCACGAGGAGATCGAGCTGGATATAGTGGTGGAGGATAAGGTAGAGGAATATTTGGAAGAGGTAGAGGTCCATTAGTGTGCCATAACTGCCAAAAAACAAGAAATTATTCAAGGGAATGTCCACTCCCATCAACAATGTGTATGTGATGTCGCACAATGAACCATGATACATAAGAATGCCCAACACGTTTGGGAAAGATTCAAGAAAAAAGGAACTAGAACAACCAGAATGTTCAGTGGATCTCTGCAGAAGTTAGAGATGATGGAAGAAATATAAACATAGTCATGCAAGGAGGTTCTAATATAGGACTTGACACAGTGACATAAGATCCAACACAACACCAATGGGTGAAGAAAAATACTGAAACACAAAAGCAATTTGATGCGCATAAAGAAAAGGAGACATTCAAGGAAGCTAGAAAAGAGTTCCTCAAATAAGATTTTGTGTCTACATTAGTTGTGCAACCTACTCAGAATGTACCAATGTACAATATTCCTTCATCAATGGACCACAATGGTGAAGCACAACTTGTAGAGCAAGTAAGTAACATAAGAATTTTTATTCAATCCCGTGTTAAGATACTGAATGATCCATCATCCGTTAGGGTTTTAAAATGTCTACTAGAAAGATGTAACACAAAGGTAGAGGGGATGTTAGAGCAGAAAATAGTCAATCACCTCCATACAATAAGGAGGACAAGAAGGGAATTCAGACTCAATGCTAACATTGGGGATGCCAATATGGGTGATATTATACTAGACTTAGGCTCCGAGGTAAATGTTTTACCTAAGAAGACATGGAATTTTATGGGAGAACCCACATTAGGCTATTCACCTTTCCAAATGAAATTAGCAAATAAAAATAGATTTCTACCAACTGGAAAGTTGAAAGGTGTGAAATTAGATTTGGATGGAGTGCGTACTAAGTCCTACTTTGAAGTAATAAATATAGTAGATGGCATAACACCTTATCCAACATTTCTTGGACTGGATTTGGCATTTGAAAACCAAGCCATAATCAATTTGAATACAAGAAAAATGACATTTGAATCAGGAGAATATAGAATCATTGCACCATCAGATCCTTCAGAAGGAGAAAGGTTTGTGGAACCCACTTTCTTAGATCTAGGGGAAATCAACCAATTGGACAGAACCACCATGCGTGAAGAAGATTATGTTAACCCAACTCTAGACGGGATACTCAGTTGGAGAACCATCACATCATGCGCTTCTGACTTAGATACATGTATGGATAATTGGCAGCATATACTACATAAAGTTTCCACAAGAAGGTGTGTAAGAATAGACCACACAATAAGAAGGGTTAGTACAAAGATAAGAGAACCTCCCAGTTTTCATGGGGTAAATGATCTAGAGGAATTTATGACCAGATATGAAGAGGAAGCATTAGAGAATTAGAGGCTCTTAGCCCTATATATTGCACTTAAGGCTACACCTATAAGATGGTGGGGTTCACACAAAGAAACAATTCAAGATCGATGCCAATGTAAATGATTACTATTCATTATATTCGGTGCAGAACAAGGCAATAGTAAAATGTAGAGGTATGATGGACAAGGGACACCATCAGAACACTTGGAGAAGTGTAGGAAACAATGGAGGGCCTCATCATTTCATCCACACATTGAAAATAATCCCATAAAACTGGTATGTAGACTAGGAGATGCATAGAGGTACTACTGAATGGACAACATTACAATAGAACTTTGCAGTAACTTTCTCATTTAAACATGAGAAACCCAACATTGATTCAACCCTGAAGCATATAAAAGGTGTAATATTTATTGATGAACCCGAGGTTGAACTCATGACAGAATACCAATAATAGAACATACAGACAATCAAAGAACTAATGTCATGCTATCATGTTGAAGAAGAGGCATCAAATGAGGATGACCCGCGCAAAATTAAGATTACAGAAGTTGAAGGAGAAAGAGAGGTGGATGGTCCATATTTGGATTCATAAGTATATTCTACACCTATCAAGGTGAAGAAAGTTAACACTGACATAACTGATAAACCTAAAATGGCAAGTATTGGAGACTATTGGAATGAACACACAATAAAAAGAATAACATAGTTACTTCGCGGATACAGTGACCAGTTCCCAACAACCTTTACAGAGATGAATGACATAACAAGAGATATAGGATAGATGAAAATACCTCTCAAACCTGAGGCAAGACTTGTCAGGAAGAGACCTTCCAACCTAAATCCAGTGTATAAGCAAAAAGTGAAGGCAGAAATTGACAGAATGTTGGAAGCTGGTATCATAGAACCAATAGAGGAATCTGAATGGGTAAGACCCATGGTAGTCCAAGAAAAGAAACAAAAAGGGATAATGATTTTTGTATATTTGAGGAAACTAAATGATGCTTGCCTACATGACCCATTTCCTACTCCTTTCACAGATGAAGTATTAAAGAATGTAGGCGACCAGGAAGCATATTCATTTATAGATGGATTCTCAGGTTATCGTCAGATCAAGATAACTCCAGAAGATAAGTATAAGACTAATTTTTCTACATAATGGGGATGCTACCAGTATACAGTCATGACATTTGGGCTAAAGAATGCACCGACCAAATTTAAAAGAGTATTCATAGATGGATTTAAAGAATTCATACATCAATTTTTAGAAGTATATCTGGATGAATGGACTGTATATAGTCTATTAAAGAACCATGTATACATGTTCAGGTTAATGTTGGAAATATGAAAACAATGTCAGATATCATTGAATATCAAGAAATGCATTTTTGGGACACCTTTTGGAATATTTTTGGGACATATAGTGTGTAAAAACGATTTACTAGTGGACCATGATAAGATTGCAGTCATTTTCAATTTACCACCACCAAAATCAATGCACTAGTTGAGACCAACACTGGGACATAAAAGATATTACAGGAAATTTATAAAAGGGTACGTGGAGATTACTGCTCCAATGGAAAAAGTCTTAAAGAAGGACATCAAATTTTAGTGGAATGAGGAATATCAACAAGGGTTGAACATCTTAAAAGAAAATATGGTCACAACACCGATCCTAGTATTCCCAGATTGGGAAAATACATTTCATGTGCATGTAGATGCATCAGCCATAGCAGTTGGAGCAATTCTGGCGCAACAAGGAGAAAGGGATTTAGACCATCTTATAGTCTTTGCAAGCAAACAATTGTTAGAATCAGAGAAGAATTACAACACCACAGAAAGAGAAGGCTTATACATGGTATATGAACTTCAAAAGTTCAGGCACTATTTGGTGGGAAAACACTTTAAGATGTTCATAGATCATTCTATCCTAAAATATTTAGTGAACAAGCCAATGTTGGGGGGGGGGATCTGTAGATGGATTTTTTTATTTCAAGAATTTGACTTTGAAGTAATAGTCAAAGCAGGGAAGCTGAATGCATGACCAAATCACCTATTAAGGGTAACTAATGGATAAGAGGGTGGGAGAGGGGGGGCATTATGAGAGAAATTATTATAATTTCTCTCATAATTCCCCCCCCTCCCACCCTCTACCAACTTGGAAGACAACTTTCCTGATGCGCAGTTGTTTTCAGTACAATTAGCTGATGAATACTTTGCAAATATTATTGAATACTTAAGTACAGAGATTGTGCCACAAGAATTTATCTCTATGCAGAAGAATATTCTGGTAGTCATAGAGACATACTATCAACTTATTGTAGGACACTTATAAAAAATGGGCACATACAACATTTTGAGAAGGTGTGTATTAGAACATGAAAGGCCTAGAATTTTGGCAGAAGCTCATGAGGGAATAGCTGGAGGAAATTATGCAAGAAAATCTACTGCACAGAAGGTATTACGTGCAGGATTATGGAGGCCAACTGTCCATATAGATGCTAAGGAATATTTCTAGACATGTGATGTCTGTCAGAGAGTGGGAAAACCCAACAAAAGGGATGAGATTCCTCTAAGACCATAAGTAACTTTATAGGTATTTGAAAAATGGGAAATAGACTTTGTTAGACCAATCAATCCACTAACAAGAAGGTCAGGAGCTATACATATCATTACTACAACATAATACTTAACAAGATGGGTAGAAGAAACACCAGTCAAATAGTGCAACATAGAGACAACAACACACTTCTTGTTTGAGAAAGTGATCACCAGATTTGGATGTCCAAGAGTTTCGATGAGTGACTAGGGTACCCACTTTATCAAAAGTACTTTCAGGGCTATGACTGAGGAGTTTGAATTCTGTCACCTGAAGAGTACACCATACCATCCATAGGAAAATGGAATAATAGAATATTTCAATAAGATCTTGGAGATTGCTCTAAAAACTATCTACATTGTCAACATGGATGATTGGGACTTGAAAATTCCAAAAGTACTATGGGCATACAGGACCATTTGGAAGAAACTAACATGAAATACACCATTCTTATTGGAATATGGGAAAAAAGCAATGGTGCCATTATAATTTATGGTACCCAGTCTGCGCGTAGCAAAAATTAACAACATGATAGAAAGAGGCGCAATAAAGGAGATATTGAATAAGCTAATGGAAATGGAAGAGGAGAGGATTCTAGAAGGATTTAATCAAGATGTACAGAAAGCCAGAGACAAATCCTGGCATAATAGACATATCAAGAGGAATATTTTCATGCAAGCATACCTAGTCTTACTCTATGATGGTAAATGTTTTCAACATCTTGGAAAATTTCGAATGCATTGGCTAGGGCCCTATGAAGTAACGTGTGTCGCCGATGGGGGATATGTACAGTGAAAGGATCTGGAAGGAACATAACTAAAAGGATTGATCAATGAGAGTCAAGTTAAACTATACAGGGACATTCGACCTCCTAACACTTAAAAGTACAACACAGTAAGAAACCATGTACATAGTGTACTATAGTAGAAGCTAAGACAGTAAAATGACAAAACAAAATAAAAAAGAAGAAAAAGAAGGAAAAATAAATACAAAAATAGAAAAGAAAGAAAATACAAAAATAATGGAAAAAGTTGTGCGCAGTAATTATGTAATATACCAGATATAAAAAGTATGCATAATAGAAATAAAATGCTAGAAATGGTAGAATAACAACAATATAACCAGAATAATCACCACAATAGCACTGAAATGATATAAGAATAACAACATAAATAACACTTTGATTCTGAAAGTGATGTTCGTGAGCCTCTTCGAGGGGGAAACATCTAGTTGAGTAGAGCTCTATTACAATAATATCCAAGCTAGGGTTATCATACCCTTGACTCCTATTTATACTAAATATTTCTATCAAAAGAAGCATCTAGAGGAAGATCCTTCTAGAAGCAGAAGCTTCTATTAGGTCTTCTTATATTCGACTTATTATATTTTATTGCAAGGCCTTATTAATATTGACCTTTATTACATATGAATATATTGTTCTACCTATGTGCGGGTTAGGACCCTAACATGTCCTCCCCCTTAAAAACAAGCTTGTCCTAAAGGCTTGAGATGTGGAAATTGTTGCAGAATGGTAGCTGGTTCCCAAGTGGCATCTGTTGGAGTTGTATCTTTCCACTGGACTAACACTTCCTTGATGGTTCTCTAACACAGGCAATGCTCACGCTGTTCCAAAACTGCTTGTGGCTGTAGCCAAATGGATCCTTCTTCGGCTAACTCGGGAAGGTTGGTTTGAATTTGGCACTTAGTTCCAATTACCTTCTTTAAGCATGAAACATGAAAAACAGGATGTAGCTTCGAATGACTGGGAAAAGTTAACTGATAGGCCACATGTCCCACATTCTTGAGAATGGTATAAGGACCATAAAATTTGGTCGCTAGCTTCTGAAAATACTCGGCCTTGAGGGAACTTTTCTTGTAAGGTTGGAGTCGAAGAAACACCTGATCCCCTTTTGTAAATTGACGTTCAGACTGATCTTGATCTGCTTGTTGCTTCATGCAATTCTGTGCCATGACCAAATTCTATTTGAGGGTACGGAGAATAGCCTCTCAAACTGTAACTATTTGGTCAACCGCTTGGACCTTCGAGACACTAGGTAAGTATGAGAGAACTGAAGGTTGATTCTATCCATATGTCGCTTCAAAAGGAGTCATGTGTGTAGCTATATGGTATGAAGTGTTGTAACACCATTCAACTAGGGGCAACCATTGAGCCCATTGATTTTTCTTTTCCGAGGAAAAACACCTCAAATATGTTTCCAAACACTTGTTGACAACTTCCGTTTGACCATCAGTCTAGGGATGATAAGCTGTACTGAGATTCAATTGGGTTCCTTGTAGCTTGAACAGTTCTTTCAAAAAATTGCTTGTGAAAGTTGGGTTGCGATCAGAAACAATAGAGTGCGGCATGCCATGAATTTTGAAGACATGATCCATGAAAATTTGAGCTACCATGGATGTTGTAAACAGGTGTTGAAGAGTGCAGAAATGAGCATACTTGTAAAGGTGATCAACAACCACCATGATGATTGATTTATTTCCTATAATAAAATCCATGGAGATATCCCTCAAAATAGCATGTGGAATCGAAAGTGGTTGTAGTGTGCCCAGAGATTTGACTATTTCTCCCTTGTTGCGTTGACACACATCACATTCAGCTACAAAATTACGAATGTCCTGTTTGATACCATCCCAGAAAAAAGAACGTTTGACCCTGTGATAAGTTTTGGTGAACCTGGAGTCTCTCGTTGTGGGTGTAGCATGAAGCTTACAAAGTACCATGGAATTAAGCTTTGATTGTTTACTTAAATACAAATGACCTTTGTATCGAAGCTCATCATGGAGCCAAAAGCACCCTGGGGAGGTTGGAGCATTGGACTACAATTGTTGGATCAGATGCGAACATTTGGGATCTTGTAGCCATTCCTGGAGAACAGCTTGGAGCCAATCTGGAACAATGAAGGAAAGAGAAAAAATGGATCCTTCATCTTCATATTTTTGGGAAAGTGCATCCGCAACCACATTGGTTTGCCTTTCTTGTAAATGATCTCATAATCATATCCAAATATCTTAGTCACCCATTTTTGTTGCTCCAGGGAGGAAATGCATTGTTCCAGAAAATACTTGAGGCTTTTATGGTCTGTCTTAATTTGGAAGTGTTTCCCCAATAGATAAGGGCACCACAAATCAATGACATGCAGAATAGACAACATTTCCTTTTCATAGATTGATTTGCCCAGATTTCTTTTAGATAGTTTCTTGATGGTAAAGGCCAAATGTCGACCCTCTTGCATAAGGACAACACCAATTCCTTTCCCTGAGGCATTACATTCCAAGACAAAGGTCTTTGTGAAATTAGGAAGGGTCAGGGCTGAGTGGTGCACATGGCCATATTCAAGGTTTGAAAAGCTTGAGAAGTGGCTGGAGTCCAAGTGAAAGGTTTCTTTTTTAGGAGAGCAATGAGAGGTGTTGCAATCTTTCCATAATTCTTAACAAACTCCCGATAATAACCTATTAAGCCCAGAAATCCATGCAAGCTTGTAAGAGTCTTTGGGTGAGGTCAATATTCCATGGCTTCAATATTTTTAGGATCCCCCCTGATGCCATCCTTTCCAACCAGATGACCCAAGTACTCTACTTCTGAGGCGCCAAAATCACATTTAAACTGTTTTAGGAAAGGTTGGTGCTGAGAGAGTAGATGGAGAACTATAGCCACATGAGCAAGATGGTCTGTCCAGGTTTTGCTATATATGAGGATATAATCAAAGAAAACTAAGACAAAATGATGGAGAAAAGGATGGAATACATGAGTCATGAGGCTTTGGAAGGTGGAGGGGACATTACACAAGCCATGGGGCATGACCAAAAACTCATAGTGTCCCTGATGAGTTCTAAAGGCAGTCTTGGGAATGTCTTCCTCTTTCATATGTATCTGGTGGTAGCCCGAACGAAGATCAAGTTTAGTAAAGAATTGGGCGACACTCAATTCATCCAGGAGGTCATCAATGGCAGGAATGGGAAATTTGTCTTTAATGGTAAGTTTGTTGAGGGCACGAAAGTCAAGACACATTCTCCAAGAACATTCTTTCTTCAGGACCATGACCACAGAAGAAGAGTAGGGTCTTGTACTAGGGCGGACAACGCTTGCATTAGGGAGTTCCTGGACCATTTTCTTAATTTCATTTTTTATGGAAAAGGGGTGACGATACAAACGGATATTGGGAGGAAGGATTCCGGGTACAAGGGGAATGGAATGATCATGAAAACCACGGGAAGAAGAGAGTCCCTAGGGAGTGGAAAAGACCAGTTGATGTTTAGAAAAGATGGCTTGGAGTTCTTGTGGCATCGAGGGTGTCTCTATTGCTTTTATAGCATGGAGTTGGGCAATAACACCAGAATGACCTTTTTTGTGCATCTTTTCCATGTGATGGGAACTAATGATCTCAGATGAACTAGTGGTGATGCCTTGGAAATTATATTGGTGGCCCTCCTCATCGAATTTCATGTTTAATTGCTTAAAATCCATGAGAATGGGACCCAAAGTCTAGGTAGTATGCACCAACATAATTTCACAACTGCCGATGTCGATAGCAAACATATGATATTTCAGGTGGTAGTCACCAATTTGGAGACACACATTTTCACAACGCTCTCCACATTTCATGGAGCCACCATTGGCAATCATGATTTGGAAATTATTGACAACATGGATGTAACAATGCGTTTCTTTGGAAATACGACGATGAATAAAATTATGGGTGCTTCCACTATCAACCAGAATGATGACCTTCTAAAGCTTGATGTAGTCAATTAGCTTGAGGGTTTGGGGAGTGGAGAAGCCAGTGAGAGGATTGAGGGAAATGACCGGTTCTACTTCGGGAGGGTCTAAGGGAGGGGTTATGTCAGTGGTTTCAGGTGACTCAAACACAAGGGGAGTTTTAACATCCTCTTTTGAAATATCCTCGGAGATGGCCATAAAAATATTTTGTTCCTTACACTTGTAGCCCGAGAAATATTTGTGATCACAATTATAACAAAGGCCTTTGAGTTGGAATTCAACCATTTCAGCCTTGGTCAATTTTTGGATCTTTAGTGGAGCGGAGGGAGTAGTGGGATTTACTAGTTTAGGGTGAGGGATAAAAGAGGGTTTTCGGTTTTGAGAAGATATAACCTGTTGTGCTTCTTTAGCACTTTTAGTAGCCTCCACCCAAATTTGAGGTCGATCGATGAGGACATGGGTCTGAATCTCATCCTTGAGTCCACTGATAAAATCCTCTCAGAAAAAGGCATCAGACATGCCCTCTGTCCAAAACGCTAGGTTCTCAAAGGAAGCTATAAAGTCTTCCACTATTCCTGATTATTTCAACTTTGTCAAATGGCCCAAATGGTTAGTGTCAGTGTCAAAGAGTTCATAAATCTTTGCCACAAAGTGTGTCCAAGTAATATACCTTTGACGAGAAGTTTTTCCCCATTGCCACCATTGCCAACGTTCTTGATCTAGATGGAGAACACCATACCGGAGTTTGACCAAGTCATCTGTAATGTTGTATAAAGAGAAATAATGCTCCATCTGGGTTACCCAACTAGTGGGGTCTGAGCCATCAAATTTGGTCACATCCACCCACGGAAGGCATAGGTCATGTTGAAAGTGATGGTGCTGAAAGTTATGGGAATGAGAGGAATGTTCACCTTTAGTATGTGGAGTTGAGTCAGAGGAATATTTATCTGTAGAGATATGTAGCTTGGTGCAGAGTGTCGAAAAGATAGATTCAATATGGGTGGTCATGTCTTGTTTGATTTCCTCCATTGAGGACTACATGGTGGTATTGATGGCAACAACATTGGCACTGAGTTGTTTCACTTCTTGTTGGGTCTCGGTGAGACTATATTGCAAGGTATTGAAGCGAGCTTCCAAGTCTTGGCTATGGGTATGGGCCATGAGGACGAGGGCACCGAAAAGGGGCAGGTGGGGTAATTTGTTTTTTACAAAAAATGATATGTATGAATGTGATAAGGGTGGAGAGATGAATCCAATGGAATAGGTCTCATTTTGTTTTTCACCTGCGGAGTTATACTCCGATTTGAAGAATACTGAAGTGATAAAATTCCCAAATGATTAACCAAGAATAAATGTTGATGTCGGAGCATCTCTCCACGCAGTCAGCCAGCTAGCCAACCACGTCCGTGAATTCAAATCGCGCATTTAAGAGAGGCGCAACCTCATTTGAAATTTGAAATTCAATGTAATTTAATGTTCTTAGGCTGGTGAGCCATGGAAGCCGTGCCTTTGAGCAGGCGTTAGATAGGATCGTCTTTAATGCTAGATCGGCTGATATCTAGATCCATATGCTGGACTAGACAACCCATTCATTGTAATTGAATAGGGTAGGTAAATCCTGGAGGGAAGCGCTCGACGAGCCCCTCAGGTAAAAGAGATCTTGATATCTCATTTTGAGGAGGATGATTGCAGGAGTTAGCATGGTTGAGTCGTAGAGCGAGAGAGCTCAGGAACACCATTGTAAAGATAAAAGCATTTTTCCATTTTTAATACAAACAACAGTTTTTCCTGCATGAGTTCTGTATTGTATGGATGTCTGTGATTGTTCCCTTTATTCTGTAAATGTATGCTGTGGTTGTATGTTTGCATAGAGTTTTGTTTGATTTCGGGTTTGAAGGTATTTGAGGTTTCATGCCAAGAGGGCGTGATAGAGTGCTGCGGACTCTGAATACCAGTGCACAAAGGCTGCACTTCTGAACTCTGTGGATTCAGGCAAAGGCGTGCTGAGGCACAGGACCGAAATCATCGACTCAGGAAGAAGACCTGTGAGGTTACTGAACACCTCAGGAGGTAAGGTTGTGTGGGTGAGAACACAGTTGCAGATAGAATAGTCGAGGATTCTATAGAGCTCTACCAAGTGGGCATTGAGTGTGTGTACAGGGGTGCACGGAGGAAGAAGAACTCTGTAGAGAGTTTGAGAAAGACAAGAATCAGTGAGGATTATGAGAAGCTCTACCAGGTGGGCATCGAGAAAGTGCATAGGTGCACAAGGGAGGAAGACAGAACTGTTGAGCGTTCTGTGGAAGAGAAGACACTCCGCCAAGAGGGCGTTGAGAAGGTGTGCAAGGAGGCACAGGAGAAAATAACTCTTTGAGTTTTGGAAGTTGAGGAAAGGTCCATTGAGGGAAATTTCACTGGGTTGTTGAATACCCAAAAGTACTCAAGAAGAGGCTTGAGCAGAAGGATAGCCAGGAGGGCAGCCATTCCATTCTACATCTGAGGGAGAAGAAGGACAAAATCCCCTAAGGGATCTGAGTGATTGTGAAGGCTCAGGAGGGACAGCACCAGTGAGTGGATCTGAAGACTCTACAAAGAGTACAGGAGTTGGGAGAATCCTTTGAGGATTCGAGGAGAAGAAGCTCAGAAAGGGCAACGTTTTCATACGTCCAAGCGAAGCTCATAGTCGAGGAGTTCGCAGAGAAAATAAGACAAGGTAGAGGCCTTGGAAAATCTAAGTTCTCCCAACTCTGGGAAGAAATCGTGCAAGCTTAGGTGGAGCAGCAATCGTTGTCAGATCGATAGGAGAGAACAAATCTGGACCATTGAACATTCACGTCCAGGGGAGCGCGAGGAGAAGCGCACAGGAGCCTACAAAAGAAAGAGACCGACAGTTGTCGGATCTCATATTGAAAACCCGACAGCCATCGGATCAGGAGGAACAAAACAACGTTTAACCTCAGGAGGAGGAGCGCATGAGGAGAACAAGTCTGAACCGTTAGATTTGGAATGGATACCCGACAGTCGTCAGATCTACTAGAGATGCACAGGGAGTAGCCATCAGGATATTAGCCATCGGGAAATCGATATTCTCGAGGGCCAGAGAACTAAGACTTCACAATTTACGAAATCCCGACGAGATCTAGACCATCCAAGATAGAAGGGACATGTGGAGAAGATCGAGTGCCATCAGCACTGAGGAGCATCGGGAAATCGGAGTTCCCGTGGACAAGGCATCGGAGAAGTCCTAGGAGAATCCCCGACACAGAATCTGGACCGTCCGTCTGAGGTGGGGTACGTGTCACATGATCGTCCGTTCCGGAGATCCGAGGCACTAGGCAGCGGGACTTGCAGGCCTCGAAATGACGACAATATCTGAACCGTTCGTTTGAAGGACGTGTGTCAGAGGATCTTGAGGAGTCAGGAATCGACATATCGGAGTTCCCAAGGTCGAGGGAACCGGGGTATCGAAAGTCCCGAAATCCCGATGATATCGAGATCGTCCGTTGGAGGGACGCGTGGCAATCATCTAGAGCCATCGGAGTTGAAGCCACATCGGAATATCGGGGATCCCATTGACAAGTGGTTTATGCATTGTGAAATCGCGATCAGCAAAAACCCCGATGAGTGGGGGACAACTGTCAGCACAACAACGAAGGAGGACAGGGGCATAGTGGAGGCCAGCTGTCAGCAACCTGGAGCATATCGCAGATCAGAGAATCCCAAGTCCCGGGAACATGAGCAATTTGACATCGAAAGTGACGAAACTCCGATGGAGTGGTAAATACCAAGGTCATTAGGTAATGGTCATATGGACCAGAGCATATCCGGTAGGGGCTAGCGCGTGGAAGGAGCTTATCGAAGAATCGATGATCGGGGGTTCCAAGGGTCAAGAACTCTTGACAATGGAAATACTGAAATCCCGAAGCTCGATAAGAGTTTTCCTGTGGGGAAATTGGTCATGGTCCGGTGCAGAGGCTGAGACAGGGAAGAGAAAGGACCTGTGGATCAGGTGTTTGTCAAGGATTCCATTCCGGGATCTAAAGAGCCGCTTCGGCTCACCAGAAAGGGGATTTTGAGAACGATCCTGTGAGAAGGAGGTCAGGTGAAGAGACCCTGCGGGGAGATAGGGTGGACCTCTCTGCGTCAGAGTGGTATCAGAGCTGATTTCTTGTCTGTATATTTCAGGCAAGAGGAGCGAGGAAGGAAAGAAGCACTTTGATACACGTCAAGTGGTATCAGAGTAGGATTCTGTTTGTATATTGCATACAGAGGAGGCAGAAGGAAGATAGAGCGCTGGAGGACTCTGTAAGGACTTGTTTGCAGGTAGGAAACAATCCATAAACAGTCAGCAGGACTGTAAGATGAAGCTGGAGACACTCTTGATGCAGAGTGACAGCAGCAGGTTTGCCAGGGAGGCGGATAAACACAACAAGATGGGTACTGAAGGCCATAAGCATACTGAATGGAAGAAGCTAGAGCTGATGAGCACAATAGAAATGGATAAAGAGCTCGCTGACATAAAGCGAGAAATGGAGGAGCTCGAAATGAAGATGCGGTAGGGTAAAAAGCTGAGATGGGTACATGAATGGCCCATGAAGACGCCAAAGGTGAAATGGCCAGTCAGGGAGTTGATGGTCAAAGGACAACATATGATATTAAGGATATGGCTGAGGTATGTTGAAACCCTTAGGCCCATAGAAGAGGAGGAGATGATTTAGGTATGTGAACCAGAAATTGGAGAAATTCTCATTGTAGAGAATGAAATGAGATCGGCTGATGATATCGAAGACTGCCATGAAGTCAGAGAAGAGGAAATTCTGGTTTGCCAGGAGGGAAACGAGTTGAGATCAGCTGAGGATCTCACAGACTGTCATGAGTACAGCCAGGAAACTTTGCATTGCCAGCTGGGCAATGAAAGGAGATCGCTGCGGGATCTCGAAGACTACCTGGAAGGCAGTGGAAGGTTTCCAAATTGCCAGATGGGAAAGGGAACATAGATGAGATCGGCTGAAGATATCACGGACTGTCAGGAGGAAAGTCGAGGAATTTAAATTTTCCAGGAGGGAAATAACGAGAGATCACTGAGGAATCTCGAAGACTGCCAGGAGGGCAGCGGAAGCATCTTGGACTGCCAGGTGGGAAGAGATGAGAATGCGAGGCCATCTGAAGGTCTCATGGACACAGAGGTGAGTTCAATTCAGGAAGGAGTGCTGATGAAGATGGGGTCGGTTGATCTCATGGTCTGCCAAGGAAGCAACAAAAGAATCCCATATTTCCATGAGGGAAGGGATGAGCAGATAAATTTGGATCATCCAGAGGAGCTGACAGAGCAGATGAGACTATCTAAGGGTCTCATGAATTCAGAGATGAACTTGGATCAGCAGGTACAACTAAAAGAAGAGGAGGAATATCAGAATGATATTCTGATGATTGGGGGGATACAAGTATTCCTACCATTTGCCTAGGAGGAGGCAGAAAATTTTGTTGCAGATGATACAGCAACAGCAGAAGAACAATCATAGCTGAAGATGACTGACACGAGGAAGTTGGAGCTGATGATGACTGTCAGAAAAGAAGAGGAATTGGAGCAGACTTTGGAAGCTACCCAAGCAGATGAAGGAATTGAGCATTCCGAGGAGCATCTCAATGTATTCAGCCAAGAAGCTGGAGAAGATGTAATATTGAAGCTGACAGTAGAGGAAGCAGATGAAGAGGATGATGATCATTTTGAGGAATGGCTCAATATTTTCAGCCAGGAAGCTGAAAGGACTGCAACATGGGAGGTTGCAAAAGCAGAGGAAGAAGGAGCAGACATCATTTGCTTTGCTGAGCTATGGCAAGAGATAGAATCCCTAGAAGAGAGGGTAAGAGTGCAGGGAAGGCACATCCAACAGGTAAGGTTGGAAACAGATAAGGAGGAAGGCGTGGGAGATCATGATGATCTGCCCAATGGCCAAATTTTTTTGCAGCTGAGGAGACTGCAAAAACAGGACCAACCATGGGAGAAATTGGATGTAGTGATCGAGGAAATTAGGAAGCTGATGTTGGGATCATCGCAGACTACCAGCAGGGAAAATATGGGCAGAGAAAAGGCAGCAACAGCAGCGCAGCAAAAGCAACAGCAACAACAGAATGGAGCAGATGGAGGGCTCCAAAGACTTATTTGGGATCCAAGAGGATTTCCAATCGCTCAGAGGGGAAGCGCATGAGCAGGAGCTCATGATTTTGCAGTTGAGGAGTTTGATGCAGGAGCATCTCTCCACGCAGTCATCCAGCTAGCCAGCCACGTCCGCAAATTCAAATCGCGCATTTAAGAGAGGCGCAACCTCATTTGAAATTTGAAATTCAATGTAATTTAATGTGCTTAGGTTGGTGAGCCATCGAAGCCATGCCTTTGAGAAGGTGTTATATAGGATTGGCTTTAATTCTAGATCGACTGAGATCTAGATCCAGATGCTGGACTAGACAACCCATTCATTGTAATTGAATAGGGTAGGTAAATCCTGGAGGGAAGCGCTCGATGAGACCCTCAGGTAAAAGAGATCTTGATATCTCATTTTGAGGAGGATGATTGTAGGAGTTAGCATGGTTGAGTTGTAGAGTGAGAGAGCTCAGGAACACTATTTTAAATATACAGGCATTTTGCCATTTTTAATACAAACAACAGTTTTTCCTGCATGAGTTCTGTATTGTATGGATGTCTGTGAGTGTTCCCTTTATTCTGTAAATGTATGCTGTGGTTGTATGTTTGCAGAGAGTTGTGTTTGATTTCGGTTTTGAAGGTCTTTGAGGTTTCATGCCAGGAGGGAGTGACAGAGTGCTGCGGACTTTGAATACCAGTGCACAGAGGATGCACTTCTGAACTCTACGGAGTCAAGCAAAGGCGTGCTGAGGCACATGACCGAAATCATCGACTCAGGAAGAAGACCTGTGAGGTTACTGAACACCTCAGGAGGTAAGGCTGTGTGGGTGAGAACACAGTTGCAGACAAAATCGTGGAGGATTCTGTAGAGCTCTGCCAAGTGGGCATTGAGCGTGTGTACAGGGGTGCACGGAGGAAGAAGAACTCTGTAGAGAGTTTGAGAAAGACCAGAATCACTGAGGATTCTGATAAGCTCTGTCAGGTGGGCATCGATAAAGTGCATAGGTGCATAAGGGAGGAAGACAGAACTGTTGAGCGTTCTGTGGAAGAGAAGACACTCCTCCAGGAGGATGTCGAGAAGGTGTGCAAGCAGGCACAGGAGAAAAGAACTCTTTGAGTTCTGGAAGTTGAGGAAAGGTCCACTGAGGGAAATTTCACTGGGTTGCTGAATACCCAGAAGTACTCAAGAAGGGGATTGAGTAGAAGGATATCCAGGAGGGCATCCATTCCATTCTCCATCTGAGGGAGAAGAAGGACAAAATCCCCTAAGGGATCTGAGTGATTGTGAAGGCTCAGGAGGGACAGCACCAGTGAGTGCATCTGAAGACTCTTCAAAGAGTGCAGGAGTTGGGAGAATCCTTTGAGGATTCGAGGAGAAGAAGCTCAGGAAGGGCAGCATTTTCATACGCACAGGTGAAGCTCACAGTCAAGGAGTTCACAGAGAAAAGAAGACAAGGCAGAGGCCTTGGAAAATCTAAGTTCTCCCAAGTCTGGGAAGAAATCGTGCAAGCTCAGGCGGAGCAACAACCGTCGTTAGATCGACATGAGAGAAAAGATCTGGACCGTTGAAGATTCACGTCCAGGGTAGCGCCAGGAGAAGCGCAAAGGAGCCTATAGCAGAAAGAGACCGACAGCCATCGGATCTCATACTGAAAACCCGACAGTCGTTGGATTGGGAGGAACAACGTAACGTTTAGCCTCAGGAGGAGGAGCGCACAAGGAGAACAGGTTTGAACCGTTAGATATGGAATGGATACCCGACAACCATCGGATCTGTTGGAGCTACACAGGGAGTAGCCATCGGGATATTATCCATCGGGAAATCGAGATTCTCGAGGGCCAGAGAACTAAGACTTTGCAAGTTGCGAAATCTCGACGAGATCTAGACTGTCCTAGGTAGAAGGGACATGTGGAGAATATCAAGTGCTATCGGCACTGAGACACATCAGGAAATCGACGTTCCCGTGGATAAGGCATCGGAGAAGTCCCAGGAGAAACCCCGACACAGAATCTGGACCGTCCTTCTAAGGAGGGGTACATGTCACGCGATCGTCCGTTCCGGAGATCCGAGGCACTAGGCATCGGGACTTGTAGGCCTCAAAACAACGACAAGATATGAACCGTTCGTTTGAAGGACGTGTGTCAGAGGATCTCGAGGAGTCGAGAATCATCATATCAGAGTTCCCAAGGTCGAGGGAACCGGGGTATCGGAAGTCCCGAAATCCTGACGAGATCGGGATCGTCCGTTGGAGGGACGCGTGGAAATCATCTAGCGCCATCGGAGTTGAAGCCGCATCGGAATATCAGTGATCCCGTAGACAAGTGGTTTATGCATTCTAAAATCGCGATCAGTGAAAACCCCGATGAGTGGGGGCCAACTGTCAACACAACAGCGAAGGAGGAAAGAGGCGTAGTGGAGGACAGCTGCCAGCGACCTGGAGCATATCGCAAATCGAAGAATCACGAGTCCCGTGAACATGAGCAATTTGACATCAAAAGTGTCGAAACTCCGATGGAGTGGTAAATACCAAGGTCACGAGGTAATGGTCGTATGGACTAGAGCATAGCCGGTAGGGGCTAGCGCGTGGAAGGAGCTTATCGGAGAATCGGTGATTGGGGGTTCAAAGGGTCAAGAACTCTTGACAACAGAAATACCGAAATCCCGAAGCCCGATAAGAGTTTTCCCGTGGGGAAATTGGTCACGGTCTGGTGCAGAGGCCGAGACAGGGAAGAGAAAGGACCTGTGGATCGGGTGTTTGTCAAGGATCCATTCCGAGATCTAAAGAGCTGCTTCGGCTCGCCAGAAAGGGGATTTTGAGAATGATCCTGTGAGAAGGAGGTCAGGTGAGGAGACCCTGCGGGGAGATAGGGTGGACCTCTCTGCGTCAAATGTGTAGTGATTTGGCAACCCGAAGACAGTTGGGTGGTAATAGATCTTGTTTGTTTGAATTGTTTTATGTTTCTATCCCCAAGGGTTAGGTATTCAAGGGTTCTACAGACAAGGGTTTTCCCTGTGCTATATCTCTCTAATATATGAGTGGGGTCCAACAATAGTACTCGACCCAATATATCAGGGAACTAACTAAGGAGTCTAGACCATACCCTTAGCTGTACTACTCGACTACCCATGTAATAGAGAGTATCTTCCCGAGTGTTGTTCTCGGTGGCACTATAGCAGTCAGGCGACCGATCGGTTTATCTAAAGAGGGCTTCAGGTAATCTAGGCTGATCCATACATAGGTGTTGTCTGATGCGCTACCACTCAAAGGGGTACCAATAGGGGTTACAAGGGTGGCCAACAGATGTGAACTTAAGTAACACTTGTATTTCTTGTGTGTATGAATCCCTCAACTGTGGGTTTATGCGCGTAAT
>SNQJ01S0006213.1:138556-205890 GCA_010110895.2 Picea sitchensis
GTTTATCTAAAGAGGGCTTCAGGTAATCTAGGCTGATCCATACATAGGTGTTGTCTGATGCGCTACCACTCAAAGGGGTACCAATAGGGGTTACAAGGGTGGCCAACAGATGTGAACTTAAGTAACACTTGTATTTCTTGTGTTTATGAATCCCTCAACTGTGGGTTTATGCGCGTAATGACAGATCTTTGTGGCTTAAAGGCGTCATAATATGTATCTACCCTGAAAAAAAAATTACCCACAATTTCTGCCGAGGAAAGTGCTTTGATACCACTTGTAATATACCAGATATAAAAAGTATGCAGAACAGAAATAAAATGCTAGAAATGGTAGAATAACAACAATATAACCAAAACAATCACCACAATAGCACTGAAATGATATAAGAATAACAACAAAAATAACACTTTGATTCTGAAAGCAATGTTCATGGGCCTCTTTGAGGGGGAAACCTCTAGTTGAGCAGAGCTCTATTACAAAAATATCCAAGCTAGGGTTCTCATACCCTCGACTCTTATTTATACTAAATATGTCTATCAAAAGAAGCATCTAGAGGAAGATCCTTCTAGAAGCGGAAGCTTCTATTAGGTCTTCTTAATTTTGACTTATTAATATTGACCTTTATTACATCCGAATATATTGTTCTACCTATGTGCGGGTTAAGACCCTAACAAATTACCATGACAAACATCATAAGACAACGTGCAGTAAAAATGGAAGTTGGCAAAAATGCACGCAAAAAGTAAAAAATGAATCTGAACGAGTCTATAAAAGGCGTAAAGAACATATTTATTGAACACTTAGCGAATTTGTAGCTAAGAGAGAAAAAAATAATACATGCCCTAGTTATCAGTCTATTGAAGAGAAAGCAAGTTCATGAAAGTTAGAAATGATGACTCCACCCAAGTTTGGCATAGCAGGACAGTTTTTTTGGATTACTCGGCAAGTAAAAATGTGAAAGGAGAGAATGTTGAAGTCGGAGAATCTAGTCGAGTTGGATGATGTTACCACCTCAGATCTAGAATATATTATCTCGATGCCAATTGAGGAAGTGATTCCTATAGTGCAGCAAGGAGAAATAGGGAAAATATCCAGGGCTAGAAATGAAATTTCAAACCTTAACCCTAAGACACCCACAAATCCTGACAAAACAATTGGACAATGACAGTCCCGAGAGAATGAAGAGGTGTTGATGGAGGACATCACTGATCAACTAGATTCCGCAGGAGAAGAAGAGGGTACAAAATTAGCATAGGCAGACAATTCTGCTGCAGGAAATAAAAGAAAAACACCAGAATCCATGGATATTACCCTTCCTTTTCTCCCAAACACAGTCATCATTGTCTATGACATGTTGGGAAAGGTACCTAAGATGAGGTATGTTGAATACAACATGCACGATGCGACCAAGTTTCTAAAGTTGGACAAGGATAACTACTTGACAAACAAGGGGAGAATTGGACCCCTAGTTTGACTCGTGCTGGAGCCTGTGCAATGAATCACGGGGCTCTATAATTCCGACATTATGAATCTGTTAGACATACCATATTTCGGGCGCGACAATAATTTTAGACTTTGCATTAAGAAGTTGGCCACCCACGTCCATGGAGGCATATTATGGATGGAGAGACTAGTGCAAATTGATGTGGCATTGATTTCCAAAATCACGAGACTCCCCATAGTCAGTGCACAGCCCAAAGAATACTTAGAGAAAAAAGCATGCGAGAAAGAAATGGCAAAACAAGTTAAAGCGTAGTTCAACACTAGTCTGTTAAATAGTGGAATTTTCATCAAGGACATTAATGACATTGTGACAAGGTTCACCAAAAAACTGATAGCGTGTAAACTATTGAGGAAATGTCGTAGAGAGGAAGCATCGATAGGTGTTATTGTAGCGGTAGCGGGGTGCGCTAAGGGAGTTATATTCAGATGGGCGTCGTACCTACTGAACCAATTTATAATAGACTATCGCGACGCGCAGGATAATGGAACTGAGTTCCATTATTCTTAGTTAATTATATGAATAAAACTTGTAGGGTGGTAGGAGTCCAAATTATTGGTGTTCCTAAACATAATGGGAAAGTGTTACGTGACCAAATATGAGTCCTTCAAGCAGGCCAAAGATAATAAGACACAACAAGCCAATAATGCAGTGTTTTCCATGTTGTTAGAAGACATACAACACCAAACAACGAATGTATGGAGAATACCAATGGAGGTCACGTAGGAAACAAAGGGGATAACCACATTTAAGGCATCCCGACATCATGTATGGATCCAAGCCTCAATGGGTCCCAAGAAGGTGTTTCTGAATATGCAATACTACATCACCAAAGAGGAAGTCGATTGGATTATCAAAGACTAACCTGCGTAGTGGCAGTCACTAGTAAAAAAACCAGCCATGAGGAAATGCATAGTGCAATCCTCCAAGCCCAAAGAGATGAACGAAGAAGGATCGTCAGCATGAACAGGTAGTCTGGATGAAAATACCATAACAACCACAACGTGAACCCAACCAATTGGAATCATCGTGATACTGAAACGACCGAGGAGAATACCCACAACATCAAGGACAAGAAGTCGGCTGCAGACTAGGAAAAAGGAGATGAAACAGGTCATAGAAGAAAGAGGCCAAGGAACAACAAGTGGAGCACAACCCTCATAGACAATAAGGAAGAACACACAAGTAAAATATGCATGTAAGAAGAGAAAGTATGAGACAGAGGAACTAGACATCACCTTGACATGGGATGATGCAGAGCTCATCACATACATGTTCCAAGAAAGGAGTGAAGAAGTGCTCAGAGTTGTAGAGGCGCAGAGGGAAGAAATTATGGGAAAGCTCCTAGAGGTTCATGAAAACATATAGAAACTATGGAGCCAGGCAGAATCATAGGCCATCGTGCAACAAAAGAAGAATACATAGAGGCTACCTGCGCAGAAATAAGGTGAAGAGACTATGCAATTTTTCATCCATGGTAGGGAAACATTCATGATAACGCATCAAATGATAGGTTCGATCATGATATTATGTAGAAACCTGTGGAGGAAGTGGAAAAAGTCGAAATGGATACCCACCAAGGCCTTATACAGGCTACATGCTAGTGTCATGCAAGAAGTACAGTCTAGAGCCCGCATGGATGCCAAACATTTAGAGGTGGGAGAGGGGTCACAAAGATGCTCCAAATAACTTGTGACCATTAGAATGTGGATAAGGAGGAAGAGAAAGAACGCGCAGACATATTGGAGCATGGATTGACAACTACGTACAACTGCATCCCTGTTATCACTGAAATTTCGTCTGCACATGGCGACAAGAACTCAGCATCAACAAAACAACATTGAAGTCACTCATGGCACCGAATTAATCTCACAACACTCCAGAAGGGCAAAAAACTATATAAAGTAACCAAAAATTGAAAGGTGCTTTACATCAGCTTGATGCGAAACGGTACGCGCATCTGGCGGAGGACAAAAGCGTGTTTTGCGGCGCATGCAGCGGCTGTATGATTGTCCACACAAAGGCGGCGCATGCACGCTAATCTGGCGCATTAATTGCATGGAATTACGTCTCGACCCAGCCTACCAGTTAGGCCCCAAGGTGATTTACGACCCTCAAATGGAGCCATTTCTGCACAAAATAGTAGTTAAATGACCTAAGTGAACCTAATCGCCCCTATTCACGGAGAGGGATTCTGGAGCCGTTCTTGAAAGCGCATAAAGAACATGAGGACTCATTATTTCCAGCGGGGAATTGAAGCATACGTTACAACGTCGGATGATTGGGCTGGTCTTTGACAAGCAATTCCTTGATGGAGTGTAACCGGGAAGTTCTTTCATCACTCGGTTCGGTTACATTCATTTGTAAGGGAAAGCATTGTGTTGAGGGGCCCGAAGAGCCTTCCGCTGGAGAGAGAAAGAACCCCAGGGTCCCTCTCTTTTTACGTCGCGCTCTGGTTTCAATAAAGAACCTACCTGAACCATTGATGACACCTTTGTCCGATGTTTAATGTTCTTTGTTTATTTTCACAATGTTATTTGCTTTCAGTTGATAGTTAGATTATAGTTTGTTTCCGTTTTTGTTAACCCTTTTGTTCCACAACATCATGTTCTGCCCTGCCAAACTAGCGGGGCACCGGCGTTCACAGCTTTTTCTGCATTGTGATTGACGGCGAAACGATTTAAGCGACTCCATTGGGGAGATTTTTGGTATTGATCCTCCCTCAATTGGGTTTAATTAAGCTTTCCTTTTGTTGTTTTAACTTCGAGGACTCAAATAGGCTTTCGCCGTCCTGTTAACCGGTCGATTCACATCAGAATTGAGAGAATTGGTAATTGATCACAAACGCGCGGGTATTTAAGCCCTGCTGGTAGCGCTTGTCTTATTGGAGCTATTATCTCTACATCGGCGCCGTCACCTGTCTGATGAGATCCGCGCATTGGAATAAAATTTTTCATTGTAAGTTTTTGATGTGGGAAGTCAGTTTCTTCCTCAACAATGATGTATGCATGCACTAAACACTGCACCACACTTAGACCCCTCAACATAAAGGGGATAGTCCGAATTAAACATAGGCACTTAGGTGGATAAAAATCCACATTTTTCCCTTATTTTCTTTTACGCCACGTGGATGGCTTGCTCTGATTCATAATTTAATTGGGATTAGAAGTTGCAAGTAACAATCTTGGTATGCTCTTCTCGTGCAAATAAGTGACCTTAAGAATAGGAAAGATTAAACGGCGATCTCATCTCCCTTTAACAAAAGTTTCAAAACTTTTGGGAGGACAAGCGGCTCTTAAGACCCCTCTTAGTTTCATTTTTAAGACATTCTTGTAGCAGACCCATGCAGCACCCACATGTAAACAAAGCTATAATAGGGTTTGAACTTCTTCTTTCTTAGATACAAAAACTAGGAGAGTTTAAAGAAGTTTGTAGCGGACTACACATGCCCTAATGTTCAATCTAGGATAGTTTTCGCTTTTCTAGATTAACTCACATGTAGGGAGTTAAAGGATAGTAGCGGACCACAATTTCCACAATATATCCCTGGGGCTTTTAAAATTCCATAAAGGTTGTACCAATGACATCTAGTTGATTTAGGTAATCAAACTCTTGTAAAAGGACCAAGCGATGTCCACATGTTGCAAGGTGACATCTAAATAACTAAAAATTTGGTACACTTTCACTCCACACACAAAAGTCACTTATCGCACTCAAGTGAAACCTCTTCTTGAAACGTGGGGGTTTAAGTAGGTTTCCTCAAAGGGATTACAGAAAAACCCCATCTTTTCTTGGCGGGACTATCCACTCCCCACTTTTAATCAAACGAGGTTGGTTTTCACCCCCGACCTCACAAAACAATTTCATCTAAAACTTTCTAAAAACTCACTAAGTTTTCCTCCACGGAGGTGCCAAAAGAAGTTGTTAGTCTAGGTTGGATTTGGGGATAGGCATCCAAAATAACTCCATTATCCGGTTCTCACATCTTTCAAACATAGAAGTTGACAAATGGGAACTTTCAAATCCTCAAGTCCAGCGTTCCAATCACCATAGGAGATACCATGAAGTCCGAGGCGAAGTCCAGTTGATACAGTATCTCCCCAGCAGGGCACCCACCTCTTGGGCGGGATCGGCCCGTGACCCATTTCTTAGGCGAAAATCTAAATGCCGCACTTAAACCGAGGTACCTAGTAACCAAGCGTAGGGCATTTACCGAGGTGGCGGTTGTAGGCTGTCCAGCACCTTGACTGGATTTGTGTGGCTATTGGGAGGTATGCATGACTCTTATGGGATATTGCACCCTCTACCCCTCATTATAACCAGGTTATTTCATTCTTCACTAGTATCTCTTCAGGTGACTTCAGACCTTGTTGAGAGATATTGGAAGATCCGGTGCTATTTGAGAGGAAGGATGTTCCGTCTTCTGGGACGCGAGCATTTGCTTTTTTTTTTGATTCCCCAGGACAAAAACCTCTTACCCACATATATCGTCTTTTTTCATTTATGTACATTTTTTGCATCGATTACAGTTTGACTTTGATATACATATTGTGGCAAATCATTTCATCAAAAAGCTCTTGTTTCTATATTTTCTCTCACCACTTGTTGCACATTCACACAACTAACCCAACATCCTTAGAGGGTCTCACGGAACCCCAGAGTGGTTCACCGGCGTTTACTCAACAACTTCCTCCTATTTTAGGGGGGTATCTAGTCAAGTACCAGCTCATGGGTACCTCCCTTCCAGCACTCACAGTGAGTGCTGCGGCTCATAGGATCAGCTCACTTGGTTCTACATTACTTGGGTCCAACTCCCAAGGGACATCATCCTCTCGCTCTCCCTCTTCAAGGCGGGGGACCTACTTCCTCTCGAGGAGGGAGCAGCAACCCACCTAGTCCCCATCAAGGGTCAAGTTCACAACACAAAATGGTGGGAGCTAACCCTCCACCCCCTCTGAGATGCATATGGCCTCTCTCAACATTCCGGATCTCACCAAGCTCACGAATGATCCTATGTTGCATGACGCCACATGGCATGCAATGCGCCAACCAAACTTCCGGACATACCAAAGTTTGAAGGGGGAGAGGATGACCCATGTAATCATGTCATGACAACCTTTCACCTATGGTGTTCTTCCAAGCAGTATTATGGAGACTTCTGGCCGGTGTCTTTTCAGCGCACACTCACCAGTCCATCATCTAAATGGTACATGGAAGAAAAATCAGGGTCCCACCGACCTTTGAGTCATTAGCCAAAGCCTTTTAACTTTCTTCCAACTACCCATCCGATATGACAATGGTCTAGAACTTCTTGTCCAACTTCAAACAAACCTGATACCCACATGGCTGACCACATTCATGAGGTAGGCGTGGCGGCGTAGTTTGTGTAAAGAAGGAACCACCAAACAACAATGCCTTAAATGGTTTCTCAAATCACTTGTCTCTCTCTCCTTGGAAAGAATGTAGCTTCCAACTTCCCACGGTCGAGGGAGGAAGCTATCGGTGGAGCCAACAATATGGTCTCATCTATGCGCAGTCCGGACACTTATACACAGTACTTCACGATCTGCAAACCCGCCATTTGGCCAAGACAAGCTGGGGATGTCTCACTCAGCAGACGGGTTAATAGGTGCCACCACACACCATGGTCCACAACCCCAACAACCAAAAATGTATGGAACCCCTCAATACACACCAGCATATGGGGGAACTCCTTACTACCCCCACCCGGCACCATGACCATGCCACATTTGCTACATCCACCCACCGGTGGATATGCCGGCACCTCTCGTACATCCACCTATTTCCACAGACTATGTGGTACTCCCTCATCGTAAACTACGGTACTGGTGAAGCCACGGCCCTCTTCGTGCGCATGGATCAGTACCACTGCAAGATCCATACTTCCCCTTTCCACGGCCTCCACGGCCATGGCGCCCCACATCCCCATGCGGGGGAATTTTTAATTCAACCTTCCGGTACGCTCAGCGGTGCGAATTTTGAACAATTGAATCGCATGACCACCTCATCCGACCAAACAATAGCGGAGGAAGAATAGGAATAACAACAATCACGGTCAAGGCGGGAACCATCCCCACAACACCAACCACCTGGAGGCAAACAGAACCAGGGGAACCAAAACCACCAAGAGGGAAATAACAACAAGCGTAAGGGAGAAATCGCATTTAAAACCGGTAACCCTTGTTAGCTCTTTGTGGCGTCAATACGGTCATTACACCCACCATTGCCCCGGATCACCCGGTTTCAAAGGTTGAAGACTGGGGAATCTTCCCCACCCACTGCACAGCACGCGGTAGGCACAACAACTGGTGTGAGCAACCCTCCATGCGTGCTGCCGTCCTACAATTCCACGCCGGTGGTAAACTACACAGCGGGGATGTGGCGTCCCCACCTCAAGCGGGACAATACCACAACCCTAACAATCGGCAGTATCCAGCTGAGTCCACTCATATCTCTCCAGAGACAAACCCTAAACCAACAGCACCCCCGTTAGTGATACCTCACCCTCCCACCGAACAACCATTACACATCCCTCACATCCCATTACACAAGAATGTCCAAAACCCACAAGCTAGGGAAGCTCACAACTATAATTTGGTAGACGACTTAGCACAAACCCCGACTGCCATGTCAGTCTTAAAAGTACTTAAAACTTGTCCCACTCAATGGAAATCTTTACTTTCCACCTTGGTGATGGGCCAACAGATACTTCGACTTATCACTTGCTTTGAACTTGATGGTAGTGAACCACCAGCCCTCAGCGGTTTCTATTCAAGTGCGGTAAAATACGGAACATCACCATCCATCGATTGTATCATCGATGAAGGGGGGCATCTACATGCATCATGTCCAAAAGCGTATTATAAGCGGCTTTTGGTTCTCGGGAACTAACACCATCCGCCATAACATTACAAGCTTATGACGGACAACCATCACCTCCTGAAGGGCTCAGCTAAAATGTCCCCATTGAACTTCCGGAGGCAAAACCATTCTCATTGATATCGAGTGTGACATCGATCACTTCGATGTCACACTTGATTACAATATCTTGTTGGACGTAGCTACGTATGCGCTATGAAGGCGTTAGCCTCTTCTATGTTTCGACCGATCATGTTTCCACTGGCGAATATTGTAGCGTCAATAAGTCTCATATTACTTAGGCCCAACCCTCTTAATGTCGATGATAATACTCTTCCCTCATCCACATAACCGGATGTATATCCACTCGTTGAGATGGGTCCAGGGATTTTCAAGATCCATCCTTGTTAGGGATGTACCATGAAGCACCACCACTCCTTCCCCTAATCAATTATGCATCGTCTCATCTAACAGAACTAACACAGAGATTTTCGTCCTCCTGGAAACTCGGTCAGGTCCCTAGCGTCTCGGTAGGTTCGCGGCATCACTCCGCGAGGATCCCACAGCGAACTTCATTAAAACCCACCGGTCCACTGAGGAATCCACACCCCTTGAGGGGCCTAATCCCATTTGGGAGGCGGTTCTCGACCCCTCAAGTCCCTTCTTTTACCCACCGCCTGGTATAGAAGCATTCCAGGTAGCCATGGCAACACACTCCCTAACATGGTGTTAGCAATCCCGGTATGGTATCTACATCCACACAATAGTCCCTACCGCCAGGAAGGCCTCCCCGTAAG
Source organism: Picea sitchensis (assembly GCA_010110895.2). Taxonomy (NCBI): domain Eukaryota; kingdom Viridiplantae; phylum Streptophyta; class Pinopsida; order Pinales; family Pinaceae; genus Picea; species Picea sitchensis. The sequence goes on from SNQJ01S0006213.1 coordinate 147,734, forward strand.
CGATTCACATCTCACCCACCCCACTACTCCTTACTCCCCTACCCGGGATGCGGTAGGGAGGAAAGGAGCCAGGCTCCCGCCCCCCGCATCCACCACCTTGCTCACTATGCTTGAGAAGGGGCCTCAAACCAACAGCGCCCATCCCTACGAATTACAGAATTTAATTCCCCTAATCCACTCCACCAACCCGTCCCTGCAGAAATTGCCCTACCCCCAACCCTTCCGGGTGGTAAGGGGTTGAGAGACTGAAATTGTGTGTGCTATATGTTGGAATGGCCATTACACTCACCATTTCCGAGCACTGCCGCGTTTTGGTGGGGCGTTAAGTTTGTAGCGAATTTCTAGAGAACAACCCAGCCACCGCCACCTCCTCTTAAATATCGACATTTGTTATGTCACGACTTCAGTTAATGAGTGTATGAGATGCCCTTGTTCTCTGCGATTCACTAACCCATATTACATACCAGTGTCCACAGCCAGTCCTAAGCCTGATAACGTCGGTGGCCCGGCCTGTACTTGAGCCAATAGTGACATTACTTGCCACGGTCGTCATGTCAATCCCCTAGAAACACGAGGCACTCCTAGCGCCTCCATGGTTCTTAAATGGCGTCTGAGGAGTTACCCACAATCCTCCCAACTCTCCCATTCATACAGAAACCCTCCACCCAAACACTGCACCTCGGTGCCAAGATGTAAGCATGTCGGTGAACCCTCACCTCCTGTTTATACACCTCCCCTTGCTACTCTGGCAGGGGGAAATCATACTAGCATTGAGATCACTCATCGCGACCCCTTATATTCCCGTTGTTTCCACAGTGACGAGGAAATACTTGAAGAATTCACATCGGACTTTCCTTGGGACGCACTACATCATCGTGCACTCTTCCTCCACGGGAAGCCCTCATGCCTCCTAGCCTTAATCTTGTTTATGCGGTCGAAACCAAATATTTTATCCCACATATGGGACTATTGATTGGTTCAATAATCCCATTCCTGCCCCTGATGTTTTTGAAGAAGGTAATATGGCCAACGTTTCCCCCACCATCAAAATCGACATTTCCATCAAAAGTGGTGTTGTCGAAATCCAACATTGGGTTACTTGCACTCCCAATTACCGCATACAAAGCCCTCTTCCAAGAATGAAGTCTTAAGCGGTCATACATAGAGATGCAGGGCCGGCCCATCTGCTCATTCGAGCATCGCCATGTCGACGCGAAGTGGGACTTATCACCCCGTTAAGCGAAACAAGCGAACCGCTTCACACCCATCAAAGCCAGCGGCTATCAAAGCGAAGTGACAAATTACCGATACCGATTCGGTTTTCCCCATTGCTTATACTTCATGGTTTTCCAACCCTATACCCGTCGACGAAAAAGCTGTCGCGTCACTTACGGACTTTCGCTATCTCAATAATGCATGTCCAAAGACAACTTTCCAATGCTATTCATCGATCAAGGTTATCGATGGCGTACTGACCGCGAGGGGCTCCTCTCAGCCATGGGGCCGGATTCTCCGTATAACAAATTCAATCCACCCGGTCAATCGATTATAAAGCGCATTTCATTACCCCATAGGTGCCCCGCTCGTGTCATGCCTTTTGGCTTAAAGAATCTGCGGTATGGCTTTCCCGGTGAGCCATGACATACATATTTTCCGCGATGCAATCATCCTCGCCCTACTTAGAGCGACCTCCGGCTTCGATCTAAAGAAGCATACCCAACATCGATGATTTCTGAATCCTTATTTCAGCGATGCATGTCCTGACGTAAGCAGATCCCCTCAAGTGTGTGTTACGTATCACTTCCATGAGCGCCTCTTGGTTTTATCGTCTCCCTGGCGATTATCACCATGGACCCCCTCAAAGTCAAATCCATCAGAGATTCCGACTCCCTCGGATATCGACAACCGAGTCCTACGGTCAAAACTAACTTCCTCGGGCAGCTTTGTTTCTTGATTACACTTCTCTGGCGCTGTGGTTTCAACGCCGCTTTTCGTCCGCGGCATCCCTTTTCATTGGGATGACTATGCTAACAATGCGTTTGGCGATCTTAAAACAACTTACTTTCCGCGCAGTTGGTGCGCGGATTACCGATCGACTACATCCTCTACATTATCGCTCGGTAGCCCATCGTTAACCCGGTGTCTCGATCCATTTCGGAGGCGAGCAATGCATTGAACCGTCATTTACCTACGTTAGTAAGAACCTCCCGGGCCTCCCATGGTAAAAACGAAGAGAAAATTGCTCTTGCGGTTGTCCGCTGAGTTGAAGCTGGCGATCATTACGATACGCCCAGCACCGCAAGGTCATTACGATTCCAACCCTATACAATATTTGCTCGATTAATTAAGCCAAGGATTAATCGAGAAAAATTTTCGATGGATCGTTATCCTTGAGGTATGACCTCCAGTTCTCAGCTTCCTGCAAAGAGGTAAGAGGCCCTCGTTCACCAGCCAAACTAGTCCGACCCTTCTCGACACCCGGTGCCCGTCAATGCGACTCGGCTGAACATCTCTTTTACATTACTCCGGATGATCCTTGGTACGGCGACCTTCGTCTACCTACAAACTCAAAGTTGATCACCTATCGCGAGGATGATCGCGTGGTAGCATTAAATACCGGGCTACGCTATCTCCTCATCCGGTGACATCCTGTGTCCGGTGGCGGCGTCGACACCATTCTTAAGTGTTGCGACTATTGTGACAAGTTTTAAGCGGCCTTACGGTGCATGTGGAGACCATCTTCGATTATCTCCACCCAGCGCCAAGATTATCTGAGGCGGTTACTTTTGGCCTACTTTTTTTTCATGATTGCATTCATGCGGTGAAGCGATGTGAGCAATGTCGACTCTATGCCAACAAAGCCCGGGCTCCCAGACTTCTTCATCCGATTTGGATCATCCTGACCCGGCCCCATTTTGTAAATGGGGCATTGACTTTATGACTTTATGAAATCCCCCCTCTACCAATGGTCACAAATACATTGTTATGGCTGTTGATTACTTCACCAAATCGGCTGAAGCTATGCCCACCTTCAACAACACCAGTGACACTGCAATGCGTTTTTTCCTTAACCACGATCGCTATCGGTTAGATTACCACTCCAACTAGTTTCCGATCATGGAAACATTTTGAGAATGAGATCTTGTTCGAACTCTCATCTCGGTTAGGCTTCTCCCCATGAGTTTGCCTCACCATCTCGATCAAGCGGACGGTCAGTGATGGGCAAGTCCTCAAGACCATGTTGCAGCGCACGCGGTTAATAATAAACATAAAACAATTGGCATCATATGTTGGCCTGCGCTGGGCTTATCGCCGCGGCGGTGAAAACCGCTACGAGTTCGCATGCATTTCATTTTAGTCCATGGGATCGAGGGCAACTCTTCCCATCGAATCGCGAAATTACCATAGCCATGCCCTTATTCCGAACTTTTACCGTCTTTGCTCCAATGGGCGGTAGCTTGAACTTAGGTCTGCGGATGAAGAAGATCGTCCGTCCTCATTCACCGGAGACAACGGAAGCGACTAAAAGCGATCAAAGCTACGGCGTAGCCATGTCGGCTTAGCAAGCTCATTCGGCGTGCTTGTGCTTCGCCATTATCGCTCATGATACCTTTGACCATGGAAGAGTCAGTCCTTTGGCATGGCCCTTACATCATCAACATTGCCTCGCAAGGTGCATACATCCTGGCCTCCCAGGAGGCCATCCTCTCAAAAGAACCGTCAATGGGTTATACCTCAAAATTTTATGCTTAAACGTAGTCATGCTACTTTGGGTTAATTTTTCTTGTTTAGTGTTTTTAATCTTTTTTCCCTACCCTCGTCTAAACTATCCTTTGTGATCTTGACATATGACTCCTCCACCCGACATCACATTGTAGTTCATGCTTATTTGACCCGTTGGACACAAATTCTCGCTTCGGTTGCTTGGGCTATTTTCACCCCTTCACGCAAATACTACATTCAAGCGGCATATGTTTGGGACCGACAACCAACAACCAAGCCGAATACTGCTGCTGTCGGTAGCCTCTTGACTGACGCCCGACATCATCATATTCATCACCTTAAGCGTTTTCCTGGAGCTCTCAACTGAGTGGATTTCTCCGACTCAATAATGTTTACCGTGGCACCACGATCAGGTGCCTCTTCGCCAAAATACCTGCTTGAGGTTAGATTATTATCCAGAGCATTTTGATTCTCATTTACATTTTACACATATTCCAAGAGTGAATCAAATAACAGGTGAAATAGCTAACATGGTGCTCAATTAGCATATATCACATCAAAATACACATACATAAGCATCTCCCACGTTCGTCCGCGGCATAGACATCATCATCATAAAACAAAACACATGTACCACATTTGATCTCAAAGCGTGTATACTCATATATATATCAAGGCCTCCCAGACCAATACGAATGTTTACATACCAAAATACATATGCCCGACGTGCCGCATAAGCGATACAAAAATCGGCTCACCGACCTATCAAAAAGGTATACAAAAATACATCATATGATCAGGGGGCCTCTAGGGCACCTCCTGCTGCCCCTCCCTCAGGAGTTGGTGGTGGCCCCTCCCCACCTGCGCTAGGCGGCGGTGGGGGAGCACTTGTTGGACCCTCCTGCCCTGGAGGAAGACGTCCACTCGTCATCGCGGCGAACCTGTTTGCTTTCGCCGCGTGATTGACCGCCATGGTGGCGGTAACCAGCCTTCTCGAGGGAACTCCCTCGTCCACGGATGCGGGTCCATGCCCTGGGGAACGCGTCTCGAAGAGCAGTCTCAAGCCGACGGACTAGATCATCATCATCTCCGGCTACCGCCGGAGGAGCGTTTGATGGCCCCGCACCGGGGTCATCAAAGCGGCGCCTAAATGGCGGTCTCGAGGTCCTGGCGGTCCCCGATGACATCATCGGACGCCTCCGCGGTGGTCTCTCCCTTCTCATTTCACAGCGGGCGCTTCGAACACCTCCACTCCGCATTTTAGCGAGGTCTTATCTGCACATGCACCAAACAAGCAACAACGGATGGTATCAGTGTCTTTACATCAAACATATGCACTGGTATATCAAAATCACCAAATCAAGCACAACATATAAATACCCAACGTACCTCTGTGGTCAAAAAAACCTCCCCAGGAGGCAAAACCATATCCAGGTCATGCCAGAAGTCCATCCCACCATGGGGCGGAAATTATAAAAGCTGCGGTGATACGCGCCATGCTCGGTTACCTCCTACGTGATGTAATGTCCACCTTAAGCCATCGGCGGTAAAGCGAGCAAAATCTTCGGACCACCGCCTCAAGACTCGTTACCCACAGTACCTCCAACACCACCCTTGGCCGCTAACGCCGGCACCCTCTCAAGAAAAAGGCCACGGGATGGAGCCAAAGAAAACTCCCCACACTTTTGGCCAGGCGACGGCGGTCCGGTTACTGCAATCATCTAGCGGCGTGGAGTCGGATGACGAACCGCTCCGACCCCCACCACCCTCTCCATGACATGTTCACCACCACTGTCCGGAATTGGAAGGTCCCGTACGCCCGCACTATCATGTTCTTATAGCGATGCGGTGAGAACATCTATCGCCGCGATACACCGATGACCTGGTCATATAGATTGCTTTCGCTGGCGATTGTTAATAAACGGCGACCTACGCCCGGAATCGATTGTCCCTCGGTCACGAGGGCACTAAGAGCAGCGGTGTTCCCGAAGAACCCGATCAAAAGTAAGATGTCCTCCGCAGCGATTGAAGGCGATCTTCTCTCCTACATGCGAGGAAGGCGGTGTTACTTTCGGGGCTCCACATCTCAATGGAAACCGTCAAATACTCACAGGCATCGAGGGCACTCAAAACTTTAGCAACCCACTGGCTGCTAAAGCTGCTCGAACTGTCGGTGGTGCATTGGTCACTGCCTCTCGTAGCGGTGCCCAGTATCGCTCACGCCATTGCACGTCCATGCTCACTGATCATCGCCTGCACGCAACCTAGAGTCCTATATTAGATTAAGCAATTATCCAAAACATCAAAATGAGCTAATTTTTCGCGAAACCAAAGGCGGTTTTACCTGATGCACATACGCACTGATTCGCATCTGACGGCGCGCATGCGGCGCCTGTTCCTCACTTCTGACGCCCGGCGGCCTTTGTCTTCTAGGCGGCTCTGGTACGATTTCAACTCTGACGGCGCTCATGCTGGCGTACAATACCGGCCCTCGTAGCTTTTTAGATTATTTTATGCGCCACTCATCTTGGCGCGCCTTTCACTGATTCGTCCGTGCATTGGGGCCCACCCTCTGCAAAACCCCTAAAGAACTCGTCACGACCTCCGGTACCACCACCACGCCCAAAATTAGAAACCTATAACTATGCGAGGGATGTTGGGACCATAGCCCCGAGATCTTGCCGCGACCAGGCTTGGTACTTTGGTGCTCTGAGAATCACTCAATCTCCTCTAGATGTGCTCTGGAACTCAACGTAGCGGTGGGTACAAATGAGGTGGCAGGCGGTCGTACAGCTATATATAGCCCTTTTCCAAACTTCCACTCCCCATTCCAGGATCCCACGGCGTCCATTTTTCAAACCATCCTCAGCCACGGGATCATCATCCCACCACCTACATCACAGCAGTCCCTAAATCACTTTTCGTCCTGGCCCCCCCGGGGCGCCCTTTTTCACACCATGGCCAGGTACACACGCGCATTGTCACATTTGTCAAATGCAAGCTCATACCTTTGATACTCTTCGGATATTGTTCACTTTGGGTATTTGGTTCGTTACATTGTGCGGTGCCGCTCATCCGGTCATCGACATCGTCAACCAGTTATATATTGACCTTTGGCATGTAGTCTATCCCAACTGAATTGCCCACATTTCAGTCCACACCCTCGATATTAATAGCTGGGATCCTCATTCCTGGCTCTGCAGTTCCCAAACCTCCATTTGCATCTGTGATTTTCTGACGGTAGCACTCTCCCCCACAGGAGTTTTCCCATTCATAGCACCTTTTTTCACTGACACTCATGTTGTTCTTCGGTACCTTTAGGATGGAGTCCGTTGGTCTTACATCGTGTTTCGAGATCAACCATACTTCTTCTCTCGATTTTAGCTTCCCATTATGGACTCCCCGATCATGGCTTTATGGTTATGTTCTTTTTACCGCACCTCCGCAGCGGGATCGCGAATCATCCATTTCATCCACCATCGGTTTACTTATCTGCTGTGAACCTATCTCCATTTCACCAACCTCATCCCCGAAACTTCTGATGGGGCCCCCACCCTTCATCGGTTTCTCCTTGACAATTATGCCCTTCTTGGGGCATGCATTTCCTTGGGGGCACCAGTTTACGTATTTGTACACATTTCTCCCCAAAATTATTTATTATTTATTATTTGTACAAATACCACCTTTATTTTCGGTCATTACATTCTTTGTGGAGTCACGGTTGGCGTTGCTCTCTTGTTACATATTATGTCACCCTTGGACGGGCATTACTTATCATTTACCATGGGCATCGTCCATATCTGGAGGTAATGCAGATTAGGTCCACCCTCTACCCTCTGAATTTGTTCACCTTGTCCTACGGCACCGGCTTAACACCAGGTCCACAATGGGTCGCGACACTCGACATTTACGGTTCGCGACCGCTGTTTTCCCTCATACATCCTCAACCAGGAAGTCTTGGTCATCCCACTTCTTGACTTTGTCCATGTTACCTACTAGTTCTCGATCTCATCTCAGTAGATTTCACAAAGCCCATTGCTTCTTGGAGTCACATCTCACTTTCTTTCGACATCAACATAGTTCCTAGAAGGATGACAATATCTTGACCCTCATTAACTTTCCAATGAGAGATCTCAGAAGGCACATGGGGAAACAACATTGCCCCCTGATGTCGTTGAACCCCACAACATTCGACTTCAACAAAATATCATGTTAAGGTGGGTATTACTTTGCGACTATTGCGGTTATTTTTTGTCATTTGCCGAACACCTCTGAAATTGGCAGGGCCATCAATCTTACATCATCATTAACGCTTATCCTGCTTGATCGGTGCGGGTGTTCGGTATGTTCCTTTGCAAATTGTCTTCTTCCTTTATCATTTACCACCCGAAGTGCTTCTGATTGTCTACACCAACATTTCCGTCATCTTTTTATGGTTACATTACCACGAGCATGGGGCATGCCCGCCCTCGTTGTTACCGCAGTTAATATATTTTCTCATACGTCCTCTCGAGGAAGGTCGAGATCTGGTTCCTTTTTTTCTCCAGCGGATCGCTCCGAACGGTCCCTCTTTCTTTCCCTTACAACCACATGCGCGATTAGAAGAAGCATTGATGGATTTACCGACTGCTCGTTTCTCTAACCTCATCCATCGGGGGCATCTGTTATCACTGAAGTTTCGCCATGTGCTGACGAAACTTTCATTGCTGTTTTGCTGATGTAGTCATTCATGGCACTGAATTTAGTTCACAGCATTCCAGAAGAGGAAAAAACTATACAAAGTAACAAAATTGAAAGGTGCTTTACATCAACTTATGCGCGCACATGCGCGGGACAAAAGCGTGTTTTGCGGCGCATCGCCTTCGGTAGCCTTATTTGTCCACCCGCAAAGGCAGCGCATGCTATCTGATTGCATTAATTTCATGGAATTGACCTCTGCGTAGCCCTCTGAACCGAACCCAGGGTGATTTGACCCTCAAATCCGGTCGATCTGCAAAAGCGGCGAGTTAATGACCTAATTGAACCCTAATGTGCCCCTATTCGCACTTGGAGAAGGTTACGTGACAGCCCGAGGAGCTGCTATAAAGGTAGGGACTCATTGTTTCTTGAGGGAATTGACATCGTTACTTGTTGTCGGATGATTGAGATGGGTCTTGACAAGCAATTCATGGTGAATTCTTAACTCAGAGTTCTTTCACCATTCTGTTCAGTTCTATTCATTTTGTAGGAAAGCATTGTGTTGAGGGCACCGAAGAATATACCTTTGGAGGAGAAGGAACCCCGGTCCCTCTCTTACGTAATGCGCTCACGGTTTCCAATGGCTTTTGCAGAAACCATTGATGACACCTTTTGTCACGATGTTTAATGTTGCTGTTTATTGTATTAGTGTTGGCCAACGGTTCATAGTTAGATTATAGTTTGTTTGTGTTTTTTTAACCCTTTTGTTTCCACTGACATCTGTTGCGCAGAAGCCAGACATCACCATTACGTTCTCCATTTTTCTCACCTTGTGACGATTCGAACGCGAACACATCCCCAACAACACACACGCAATAGAGAAAAGTGTAGAGGAGATCAACCTTACTTCGCAAAAAGTGTAGAGGAGAAGATCAACCTTATCGCACAAATAATTGATTAGTATAGACAGGTGATCGAGGAACTAAAGGAGCAACTTAACCCCAAAAATCCTCCAGAGGTTAGAGAACAAAGGAAAAAAGAAGCTGCACTCTAAATGGTGGAGATGGAGAAACAAGCAAGAACAGTAGAAGAATTGTTTGATAGAGCCATGTAGCTCTGGACAATGTTGGAGGAGGACGAGAAGGTCCAACAATGGGACTAGGAAGATCAAAGAGTCAGCGCAACAATACAATACCTCAAACAGAGGAAGAAAACAATGAGCATCAAATATCACCTAAAGGGAACTCAAGATATGAAGAATCTCCAGTCAGAGTTGATAGTAGCGTAGATGCCTAATAAGGAAAGACAAGCACAAGTAGAACCCATTCAAGAGAAAGCAGTGCAGATGATCGTGCAGTTGGAGGATGAAAATAAAAATATGGCACAAACACAGACATAGTGCACAACACTAATCCAGGAGGATATTACAACACAATCAGTGGAGGAACTCACAAGAAAAAACACGTAGGTCAAGGCAAGAGGAAGGGAACTTGCAGAAAAGTTCCACAAATTGAATATAGAAGTAGAAGGAGTGTGCACTAAATAGGTGGCTGGGGATGAGCCACATGTCAATGTTGGGGGATTGTTGGAAGCAGGCCTATTTTGAGGTAAGGTCTATTTTTGGAAGGTAAAACCCAACTTTTGAGAAGAACAACTAGCAGGAAAAGCATCACGTGTGAGGGAAATCCGCATGCAAAGGAGGACAACATGTAAGGCATGCAAGAAGGAAAACCTAACCATGTTAGGTTTAGGATTCTGGTAAGATATTGTAACAACTAATAATCTTGTAAATTAGTATAAATAAGAACCCAGGAGGTCTATTTTGGGGGTTGGTGTGTTTTTGGTTCATTGTTGTTCGGGTTTTGGTAATTTGCGAAAGGTTCCAAACAATTTTGATATGATTTTTTTAAGTTGTTGATATGTAGAAGAGTAAAATAGCCAGATCTTGAGGGTTAGATCACATGCTGAGGAGCCTGGTGTGATCTATTCCTCCTCAGAGAGGTTGTTGAACATGTTTCATGATTGTATGATCGAAAGTGTAGTGCACGCAGTGCCACATTTTGCAGAAACTTAATAAAAGAGACTAAGAAGCTAGATCTTTGTAGGCATAGCCCAAGAGGGGTTGAACCATGGTAAAAACGATGTTATGTGTGTTGTTTATTTCATATTTAACTTCTATATTTACTTAGATTATGAATGGATGAATGAATAATTCAGTTAGATCTATTAGAATGCATGCATAAGCTTAACAGATGAATGATTATTGAGAATAATAGAGAGAATAATCAGATCAAGGCTTGAAGAAGGTCAAAGATAACCCTAGATCCCCACTCATTCCTAGAATACAAGAACTTGAGTTTTGCAGTCACCCATAGAACTATCTCAGGTGAGACTACACAGTACATTTTGTGTGTTGTGTTGCCTTCTGGTTTACCAGGAAGGACGATAGTTTAAGAGGATTTTTTTGGAAACCTGTTTAGATCTGAACCTAGGTCAGCCCAAGAAGTAGATAGAGAGATTGATAACCAAAAATAAGTATCCTTTGGAATCCAAACCTTGTTACTACATTTTTGAACAAAAAAAGTTCAATTGTCTCTGCACTGCAGTCTCTGACTAGTTCTGCCTGAGCCCATCTGGTTAAATAGTCTATCGCAGTAATTATGTACCTAGCTCCCGAACTCTTAGCTGGTGGGTTAATTGGCCCTAAAAATTACACTTCCCACTCATCAAATACTTGCAATGTCACTTATTGTACTAAGGTAATTTCATCTCTCCTAGAAGGCTCCCCAAGTCTCTGACAAACATCACAACTCTGGTAGAATCCCTTAGTATCTTTATGAAGGGTAGGCCACCATAATGCTACGCGAAGAATATTCTGAGTTGTTTCCTTTCTTGTATAGTGACCTCATACAACCCCTTCATGTTACTTTGATAGTACCATATTTATTTCATGCTCAAATACACAACGTCGCAGAATACCGTATGTGCCTAACTTGTACAAGTTTCCTGGTATTAGCTGGTAGTCGTGGTCTTCAGGATTAATTGTTGTACCATTGTAAATTTTGATGGGGCTACTCTTGTGCTGAAAAATGGAACTATGTCTATGAAATAGTCATCCACCATATGAATTGAAAATAAGTGTGTGTCTGGTAAACTACCATCTAAGTTCCCTACATCTTCACCTGACAAGTGGTCCAGTATTGAGTTAAAATTTCATGGTTTCACGATCAACTCAAAGTCATATTCTTGGAATAATAGAAACCATCTACATATTCTTCCCCCCAACAATGGTTTGTAAACTAGGTATCTTAGTGCATAATGGTGATGAGCCTCATTATTATTTATTCTAAAGGCTCATCTTTGACATATTTTTCCACCACAAAATGACTTAATGTTTTCTTTTAACCATATGTAATAGTCAATCATGAGTATTTTTGTATGTTGTTTAATGAATGTATGATTGAGGTGGATTGTTTTGTATAATATACCTTTTTCCACTAATGTTTTTGGAAAAAGACATGTGTTCTACCAACCAGGTCAAACTATAGGAGTCAAGGGTGCCAACCTGCTAGAAACAAGGGATTTTGTCTCCTCGAATGGGTTTCCAACCAAATATCAAGGGAAACTGTCTACCCCTACCTCCAAGAGCGCTCCCTGTGCATTTATGACCACTTATGATCAACATCAGTTGAAGAATATAGATGTAAAGGGATGTGATCCCTCATTTACTAATCACTCTCCTTGATCTAGGAAGGGAGGTCGAACTTGCTAGTTATATATAGGACTCTAGTCTAAGAGAGGGGGATAACGAATTTCTGGAGAAGCATTGTATGAAATTGTTCTGCAAGACTTTTTGTTGAATACTAATAGCTTTGATGTTACTAATGTATTTTTTATATTTATGAATAAAATGGTTTTTCCTTCAGTCTATTAAGAGTTCTTTCTAGGTTCCTTGTGCTTCTTGGGTGGGGCCCATCCAAGAGGGCTCAAGGAACCTTTTTAATATTTTTGTATCTTTCATGCATAGTAGTTATTTCTTAGATAGTGTTGGATTCTCTATTAAAGTTATATTTAGCTTTGCATGATAAATTTCCATTTCTGTTAAATATTTTGACTAACTGGCCAGTTGTAGCAACATCCTGTAGAAACACTCAATATCCTTCTGGATCACCCCTAAGTTCCTCCCAAGGATAATAACCATAGATTCACTTCATTTATTTTACAGTGTAGATTTGTGAATGATTTTGAAGACTTGCACTACCTTTTTAGACTTCATTTTTCCTCTTGTAGGAGTATCTTGTAGAAACTGTGTAGATTCTGTAGAAATGGACAGTTCCTATAGAAATCTAATGTAGGCCTATTTCAGCTTAATATTTTGACTTATATTAGTCTTAATTTTCCTGAAAGCATCATCAAACAATAAATCACATTTGTATTGATAATGATCAAATGATTAGATTGTTTTTCTTATGCATTAGTGTAGTTTAATCATTTCCATTACAATTTTTCTGCCATAACTTACAACTCTACTTTTATCATAGTTAGATGTTATACCTTTAGATTAAATAAATATTTTACTTCATTTTAACTTTCATGATTCGGTAATATTTGATGCAGTAGGATAAAAAAATTCCATGCACTTTAGTTTAGCTGCAATTTTGTTTTGGTGTGTTTCCTTCAAGCAATTAATTTAGAACTGCTTCCTATCATTTGATTTCCTGCATATACACAACCTTTGATCCTTTTTCAAACCGTTTCTATGACAATTGAATACTACACATATAGTGCATAACACATCTTAAGTTTGTACAAACCCCAGGTTGAAAAGTGAAGTAGGAGACCAAGGGTACAATAAATCATTGTTGTTATTCCTGTGTCCATCAAGTGGTCTGTATACATTTTGAAATGAGATCCAAGTAAGTAATTTCTAAACTTATGCAAGGCATACACCATCGCCAAACCTTCTCATTCTATTGTAGTATAGTTATACTCTGTAGATGATAAATTCCTTGTAATGTTCCCAAGCAGAATTGCCATGAAATTTAAGGGTTTAATACTTGTTTGTGTGATGTTGCTTGTTGAATATTTTTGCAGGTTGTTTCCCAGAGTTGCGCTAGAGTTGTTACTGAAGGTTTTATAGCATAAATATGATAGATATAGAAAAAAAATAGATGAACAAAAAGATAAAAGAGAATGAAACAAGGAAATAACCACACAACTTCATATATGAACTATATTTAATATATAAGCTGACCTACATACAAGAGACATACAAATATGTAATAAATATGAGAGATATAAGAGTTGTGGCTAAAGACACCTCCAAAATATAATGCAAGAGATAGATATGGGCACTCTTGGCCCCAAATGGATACATGCAGAGTTAACAAGATCGATTTCTTTCCCTTCTTCAAGACTAATGTAGATCTTGGCTGAGTTGCACCCCTCCTAGCTATATAATTCCTTGGCAATTTTAGCCTCTTCAGATATTGCCTCCAAACCCCTTTAAAAGATATTCAATCTAAAGATCAGGTGATGGAAAGAATATATGAATATATTATTGGCTGTATCTATAGATATGGTCCTCTAAAACCTGAACAAGTGCACCCTCCTTCAATGATTCACCCAACGAAGAGAAATAATAATTATGCAAAGAAAAAACCTCAAGGACTGATGAAGAAAGGCACTATGATGATGGAAAATGCCAAATCAAACTCTCCTCACTCCAACAGTGCATCCCCAAGTCTAAAAAAAACCCCTTGTGTTGCACCCTTATCCATAATAAGGACTACTGAAGAAGAATAAACCTAGATGAAAGATGATAGAATCTGTTGGGTGCATTCCTATTTTGAGGATATGATATTTTTGAGGGAAAAACCCAGAATGATAAAAGTATAGTTGGAAGGAAAATCAACATGTGTGGTGAAAGCATGCAAGGCCTGCATGCAGGGAAACCTAACCACATTAGTGTTATGGTTTTTGTAAAATAATGTAACAATTGTTGAGCTGAGAATTAGTATATATAAGTACCTAGGAGGTCTAGGGAAGGAGGGAGATAAGTGTGGAAAAGTTTTCTAATGTTAGAATAAGGAAACTATTGAAAGATATGAAACAAATTATATAAGTTGTTGATCTTTAGGATATTCAAGAAACTCAATCTCGAGGGTTATATCATAGGCTGAGGATCCTGGTGCGATCTAGTCAACCTCATAGGGATCATGGAGCCTATTGAGTTTATAATATCAGAGACTGCAATGCGCAAGGCGATATATACTACATAACAAATAAAAGAGCCTAAGCTACCAAATCTTTCTGGACATAGCCCAGGAGGGGGTGAACCATGATAGATCATATGTTATGTGAATTTCTTATGGTTTATGTATTTTTTGTTAATTATTAAATCTTAGATGAATGTATTGATGAGATGGTTAGATATTTTGATTTACATGCATGAATAAATAATGACATAGTGTTTAATATAGATGGATAATAGATGAAATAAATGAAGATCACATAGTAAAATACCAGATCCCCACTCATTCCTATATTGTAAGAACTTGAGCATTGTAGTCACCCATAGAACTATCTTAGGTGAGACTACGCAGTACAATCTATGTGTTGTGTTTCCTTTTGGTTTACCAGGAGGACCGACAATTTTAGAGGGATTTGTTGGAAGCTTGTTTAGATATGAACCTGGGTTAGCCCAAGAGATAGAAAACCAACAAATGGTTCCATTGCTGACTGAAACTTCATGGGATTGAGTGAGTGGGATCTGTGAAAGAATCATGAAGATAATGAAGCTATAAAAAGAAATGTTCAGACCATGTAATCCAACAAAGGCGTAGATTGAAATTTGGTTGAAAACAAAGGAGATGGAGTTTGTGTAGAAATAAAACATAAACCCTAACATAACACCGTACAAATATCTTGACACGTACGTATTTAGCGACTTGCGTGAAGTATTTTTCTGTGATTTCCCACATGTGTTGTAGGAGTGGATATTGAGGTTTAAAGACAACGACATGACAAATCATATCAGACAGTTAGAGTGGAATCCTGTGGAGATCGTGAAGTTACAACAAGTTGATAAAAAATTCACACGCGCAGTAGATTTTTGGTTAGATAGTATTGTTGTAGGATTTATCACAGAATTTGCAGTAGACACTCCAAAGAATTACACTGCAACAGAGAAATATTTTCTAAGAGAAACACAAGGAAGTTATATTCAATCGTTGTATACTTCCATAAATATGTTACTGCATAACAAAGGTGTAATGACTATGGAGTCATAAATCTAAACTTTATTGAATGCATGGGGGAAGGGGGGAAGCATTAATAACAGTTGGAGAAATGGAAGAAGAGATGGATAAAGGAAAGAAGGAGGAGGCCTTGGATCCAATCATGATGGAGGAAGATCAAATCAAGCAGATCATGACAACAACTGGAAAAATGTGCAGTGGAGTACTCTACCAATATAAGAAGAATAATAAGAAAAGAGCCATAACAGAGAGAGAGGGCTTGTCATGTGATGAAGAAGAGGTAGAGAATATCTGGGCTATGGAGTAGATTAAAGAAATCTTGCGCACAACATATGAGAGGAAGACGAGAGGCCCAAGGGCAGGAACATAAGGAAAAACTCTTATCCATGTCAGTGTCAGTGTGGAACCTACAAACCCATGTGCGACTAATACACCAGAAAGAACACCACCATTCAAACAACCAACTTTTAGTGGAAGAAAGATAGCAGGAAGTGCACCCAACCAAGGATAAACAACTGGAAGAGCCAGTTCATAAAGTAGTAGTTCATCACTGTTCAAGATGGCAGGACATGATCCCACCATCAGGTTACCCGAATTCAAGGGAGAGGAATCAAAGGATCCTGAAAAGAACTTGTTGATCTGTGAGAATATTTGGGAAGAAAAGAAGATCAAAGATGAGAATACAAAACTTGCGCAGTTAGCTATCACGCTAAGAGACCACACATTGGATTGGTACATGAGATTAGCTATAAACAGACCATCAGGAACAACAAGGATGATTGTAGATGCCAAGAAGCTACTGATAAATGAATTTCATAAATTGAGCTTAGAATATTAGTACATGAATGAGATTATTGAGATTAGACAGAAACCAAGAGAGTCTATTTGGGTTATCGATCAGAGGTTCAAATAGTTGAAGGTTAAATTGAAATATGTCATGAATGACATGCAACATCGACATCTCTTTGTGAACTCACTATTACCACATCCTAAATACCCTTTGAGGCAACAAAAGTTTCAAAATGAGGAAGAGGCTCTACAAGAATCCCTATAACTCGAGGATAACTAGTACTAGAAGATAGATCCAACAATAGAGTAGCTGAAGGAGGATCTGAAAAACATCACATTTCAACTAAACCAGAATAGGGCCAAAGATAAAATATAAGTTGTTTGGTGTACCACATGCAGGATAGAAGGAAACCACAAGAATGAGTGCTTGACATTCGTGCAGTACATGGAAACAGGGCTACCAAACTATTTTCCAATAGGAGGACCATGGTACGAGATATGTAAACCACATGGACATGATCCATATCATTGTCCAATGATGCAAAAGAATCAGACAATATCCAAGAGTTCGTATTGTAACTTTTTCAAGTCAGTGGGTCATGATAATAAATACTGTAAAATAATGGATCTGATGAGGGAGAGAACGTCAGATACCTATAGGGTGCAGGAAGAAATGATGACAGGACAAGTTGCACCTTAGTTCAACCAAGTACCACCTCCATACAACACTGTGCAACAACAATATAACACTACACAAACTTAGTATAATAATGTGCAACCAAAATATATCCCTGCATAATATAATCAGGTGCCTCAATACAATGCACTCTAAGGAGACTGAACTGGATAAAGAGGTGGAGGACGAGGTAGAGGAGGATTTGGAAGAGGCAGAGGTCTAGTAGTATGTCATAACTGGAAACAACCAGGACACTATGCTAGGGAATGTCCACTTCCACCTGCAACATGCCTGTATTGTCACGCAACAAAACATGATACAGAGGAATACCCAACACTTTTGGGGAATATTCAAGAAAAATCAAATCAGAAAAATTAAAATGTTCAATGGATTTCTGTGGAGGTGAGGGATGATGGATTAAATATCAACAGAGTTACATGTGGAGGAGCTAGGACAGGAGATGATGCAGTATGACAGGACCCAACACAAAACCAATGGGTGACGAAGCATACAGAACCACAAGGACAATTTGATGCAAGGAAAGGAAAACAAATATTCAAGGAAGCAAGGCAAGAGCTCCTCAAGCAAGATGTTGCATCTACATCAACCACACAACATGCTCAAAACATACCAATGTATGATATGCCCTTATCAATGGATCACACCAATGAAGTACCACCTATAGCACAAGTAAGTACCATAAAGACATTTCTGCAATCTTGTGTTAAGCTACTGAATGATCCATTATCTGTTCTAAGAATTTTGCGACTAATGTTGTGATGAGATATATCTTACGGATTCATCACATTGGTTTTTTCTTATTCGACGTTTCAGACCAAACCAATGTGGTCCATCATCAGGAAAGTATTATGAGAAATGAAGGAAAAATGATTTAACGATTGTAAATAAATAATTGAAAAGTTATTATGAAGAGACGACTTGTTTAAAGGTGAAATCAATAAATTTTTATAAAACCTAAAAATAAATTATTTATTACATATTCAACAAATCGGCTCTGAATATGTAATAAATAATTTATTTTTAGGTTTTATAAAAATTTATTGATTTCACCTTTAAACAAGTCGACTCTTCATAATAACTTTTCAATTATTTATTTACAATCGTTAAATAATTTTTCCTTCATTTCTCATAATACTTTCCTGATGATGGACCACACTGGTTTGGTCCAAAACGTCGAATAAGAAAAAACCAATGGGATGAATCTGGAATATCTATCTCATCAAGATCCATTATCTGTTAAAGTTTTGTAAAATATGTTAGAAATATGTAACACAAAAGTAGAGGGGAAGTTATAGAAGAAAATAGTCAATCACCTCCATACAAGAAGGAGGGCAAGAAGGGAATTCAGACTAAATGCCAGCATTGGAGATTTCAACATTTGGGACATCATACTAGATTTAGGCTCTGAGGTAAATGTGTTAACCAATAAGACATGGTAGTGTATGGGAGAGCCCACACTAATATATTCACCTATCAAATTGAAGCTATCAAACCAACACATATTTATACCAATTGGAAGGCTTAAGGGTGTGACAGTAGATATGGATGGAGTGTGCACTAAGGAAGATTTTGATGTAATAGAAATAGTAGATGGAAAAACACCTTATCCAACATTGCTTGGGATGGATTGGGAATTTGATAACTAGGCCATAATCAACGTGAAGACAAGGAATATGACATTTGAATTAGGAGAATACATAGTCATTGTGCCATTAGATCGATCAGAAGGAGAAAGGTTTGTAGAACCCACTTTCTTAGATCTGGAGGAAATCAACCAGTTATAATGAACCAACACGCATGAAGAAGATTATGTCAACCCAACTGTATATGGAGTACTTAGTTGGAGGAGCATCACATCATGTGCTTTTGACTTAGATATCAACTTGGAGAATTGGAAACAGAGATTACATGAAGTCTCCATAAGAAGATGTGAAAGAATATGTCCAGTAAGATGGGTGGGTATAGAGATAAGAGAACCTCACAGTTTTCAAGGGTGGATGACTTAGAATAATTCCTAACAATATATGAAGATGAAGTGTTAGAGAATCAAAGGCTCTTAACCCTAGACATCGCACTCAATTAAACACCTGCAATATGGTGGGTTTCACACAAACAAATAGTCAATGAATGGTACCAATGTAAGTGACTACTGTGCACTAAATTCAGTGCATAACAGGGAAGTAATGAGAGACAAAGATATTATGGAAACAGGACACCAATAGAACACTTGCATAAGTGTAGAAAACTATGGAGGATGACACCACTAGAGGAATGGCCTCATCACTTCATCCACTCATTGGAAGGAATTCCAACAAACTGGTATGTAGACTAGGAACTACGAAAAGGAATTGCAGAATGAACAACATTACAACAAAATTTTATAGTCACTTTCTCATTTGAACATGAGAACCCCAACATGGATTTAGCACTCAAATGGATAAGAGGAGTGATATTTGTTTATGAACCAGAGGTTGAGCTTATAACATAGTATCAACAACAAAACATACAGATAGTTAAGGAAATACTGTCATGCTATCATGTGGAAGAAGAAGCATCAGATGAAGATGACCCGCACAACATCCATATTACATAAGTTGAAGGTGAAAGAGAGGTGGAAGGTCCATCTCTGGAATCATAAGTTTTTGCTATGCCAATCAAGGTGAATAAATTCAACATTGGGACAACTGATAATCCCAACATGGGAAGCATTGGAGACTATTAGGATGAACAAACAGTCGAACGAGTAACAGATTTATTGTACGATTACAATTACCTATTCCCAACCATGTTTACAGAGATGAAAGGCATAGTAGGAGAGCTAGGAGAGATGACTATACCTCTTAAACCTGAGGCTAGATCTATCAGACAACGACCGTATAGATTGAATCCAATATATAATCAGAAAGTGAAAGTAGAAATTGACAGAATGTTGGAGGATGGAATCATAGAACTAGTGGAGGAATATGAATGGATAATCCCTATGGTAGTGCAAGAAAATAAACAAGGGGGATAAGGATTTGTGTAGACTTGAGAAAACTAGATGATGCTTTCTTACATGATCCTTTTCCTACCCCTTTCACATATGAGATCTTAGATAATGTAGGAGGCCACAAAGCATACTCATTTATAGATGGATTCTTAGGTTACCATCAGATCAAGATTGCTCTAGAAGATAGGTACAAGACCACTTTTTCCACATAATGGGGATCCTACCAGTACAAAGTCATGAATTTTGGGATGAAGAATGCACCATTCATATTTTCAAGAGTATTAATATCTACTTTTAAGGAGTTCATACTCCATTTATTAGAAGTGTATCTAGACGATTGGACAATATATAGTCTGTTAAAATACCATGTGGAAGTGTTAAGACTGATGTTGGAAAATGAAAACAATGTAAGATATCATTGAATATCAATAAGTGCATCTTTGGGACACCTTTTGGAATATTGTTGGGGCACATAGTGTGCAAAAAAGGCTTGCCAGTAGATCTGACCAAGATTGCAATGATTGTCAACTTACCACCACCAAAATAAGTGTGCCAGTTGAGAGCAACATTCGGACACATAGGCTACTACATAAATTTTATAAAAGGATATGCACATATCACTGTGCCAATGGAGAAAATGTTAAAGAAAGATACTAAATTTTAGTGGAATGAGGACTATCAACAAGGTTTGGACACCTTAAAGGAAAAAATGGTCACAACATCGATTATAGTATTCCCAGATTTCTGAAAATACATTCCATGTGCATGTATATGCATCAACGATAACATTTGGAGCCTTTTTGGCGTATCCATGAGAAATGGAATTGGATCATCCTATAGAATTTTCTAGAAGAAAACTGTCAGAATCATAGCAGAACTACAATAATACAGAAAGAGAAGGCCTAGCTAAGGTCTATGCACTTCATAAGTTCAAACATTACTTACTGGGTAAACACTTTAAGATGTTCACAGATCATTCAACCCTCAAATAACTAGTCAACAAGATAGTGTTGAGGGGGAGGATCTGTATATGGCTACTATTATTTCAGGAATTCGATTTTGAAGTGATAGTCAAACCAGGGAAGCTGAATGTAGGACTAGATCATTTTTCAAGGGTAACCAATGGAGAAGAACCTACCAACTTGGAAGACAAATTCCCTCATGCGTAGTTATTTTCAGTCCAAGTAGCTGATGAATATTTTGTTGACATCATTGAATACTTGAGCATAGGGACTATGCCACAAGAGTTTAACATTGCAAAGAAGAAAAATATGGTAGTCAGAGCTACAAACTATCAATTAATTGCAGGACATTTATATAAGACGGGCACCGATAACATTTTGAGAAGATGTGTACTAGAACACGAAAGGCCTAAGATTTTGGTAGAATCTCATGAGGGAATAGATGGAGGAAATTATGCAGGGAAAGATACCACACAGAAAGTATTGGACACAGGCCTATGGTGGCCAACAATTCATAGAGATGATAAGGATTATTGCCAAAGATGTGATGTATGTCAGAGGGTTGGTAAACCTAACAAAAGGGATGATATTACCCTAATACCACAAGTAACCTTACAAGTATTCAAAAATGGGAAATAGACTTTGTGGGACCAGTTAACACACCAACAAAGAGGTCGGGAGGAAGGTATATCATTACCACGAAAAAATACTTAACAAGATGGGAAGAAGCAACACCAGTGAAATATTGCAGCACAGAGACAATAACACACTTCTTGTTTGAGCAAGTGATCACTAGATTTGGTTGTCCAAGGATTTTGATGAGTGATAAAGGCACTCACTTTATCAACAGTACTATCAGGGCTATGACTGAGGAGTTTCAAGTCTATCATCAGAAGAGTAGACCATACCATCCTCAAGCAAATGGAACAGTGGAAGCCTTTAACAAGATCCTAGAGAATTCCCTAACTAAGAATTGCAATGTCAACAAGGATGGTTGGGATTTGAAGATAGCAACAATATTATGGGAATACATGACTACATGCAAAAATGTGACAGGACATAGACCATTCAGGTTGGTGTATGGACAGGAAGTAGTAGTACCATTAGAATTTCTGGTACCCAGTCTACGCGTTGCATCAATTACCAACATGACAGAATGAGGCACAGTACAAGAAAGTCTAAACCAACTCATGGAAATGGAGGAGGATAGGATTCTAGCAGGATTTCATCAGGAGGTACATAAAGCAAGAGATAAATCTTGGCAAGACAGATATATCAAGAGGAAGGATACCTAGTCTTACTCTATGAAAGTAAGTTTTTGCAACATCCTATAAAGTTCAGAATGCATTGGTTGGGGCCCTATGAAGTAAATACTATCACAGATGGGGTAGATGTACGACTAAAGGATCTCACAGGAGAAGAGAAAAAATGAATGATGAATGGGATTCGACTGAAACTGTACAGGGATAGTCGACCTCATAGCACTTGAAAGGTTACAACACAATAAGAAAATATGTACATAGTGGATTATGGTAATATATATATACATATTTATATATATATATATATATATATAGATAGATAGATAGATAGATAGATAGATATATACAACAAGCACTAGAAAAAGGGGACTCAACGTGACGAAAAAAAAAGGAATGTCCCCGCACAACATCCAAGTGATACACTGCGCACTAAGGAAAGGATACACAAGAATTGTGCCACACACTTGAGACGATCAATGCGTTGGGAAAAGGACCAACGGTTAGAAAAAGAGGAAATATGAAAAATGGCGGGTACGGTTAGAAAAAGTGGAAATATGAAAAATGGTTGTTACAGTCAGAAAAAGCAGTAATATGAAAAATGACAGTTACGGAAAAAAGGCACCAACAGGTGAGATTTATGAAATTTAATGGAACATACACAAACAACTTTATCACATTTATCGCAACTAGGGAATCTTCTCCGAGAAGCTTCATAAAATTCATGACAAGCTCTATATAAAGGGGAACATGGGAAAAACATAACTTATTGTGAAATTGCAAAGACAGTGAGCACACAAAGAAAAAGTGAATACACAAATACACATTGTGGACCAGTCGAAGACATTCAACGAAAACCAACTAGTACCCATGATTGTACCACCAAAGATGGGCGCACCAAGCCAAGCAACCAGGAAAACCCACAGCAAGGTCAAAGGGCCTCGGGAAACCAGAGAGGTCAAGCCAGAAACCAGATAGAGGGGTGATTTCATCGATATCGATGCCATTCCATCACCACATGAAGAACCAACAAGCCCAACACTAGTGGAGGAAGAAACAAAAGTCCGAACAAAAACAACCATCGACATCGATATGCAGGAAAGTGCATAGGGTCACACTGAAAATGACAGAAGAAACCCACATAAAAATTCATTGACCGAAGGATCCCAAAAAACAAATTGTGAAGCCACCACGTGCATAGAGGCTGCAACACCCAAACCACCCAGAGTAGAATTTGCACAACAACAAGAGGGTATCGTGGAAGACATCACTAGTCAGCTAAAATATGATGTGGAAAGGCGACATATGGAGGTGGGGGCCTCAAGACAACAACCAAGAGGAAAGGGAAAACAACCTATGGCGCGGTCCCCACACAGACATCCCGATGCAACTATCGTACTTACACGTATTCCATACGGAGTGCAAACCAAGCCAACACTCTTGGGATGCGTGGAAAAATTGAAATACTCAAACCATGCTGTGGCCGATGCTGGAAAAGTTCTCGAGTTTACACAATAGGTGTACTTGGACAACATAGGGACAGGCCCCTTTGGAGACCCAATCTTACAACCAAAGCCATGGGCAGCTGGCCTTGTCAACACATGGATTCTAAACTTGCTTGATATTCCTCATTTTGGAAGGGGGAAAGAGGTAAAACACTGTGTCAAGCAGTTGACATCGATCCTTCATGGAAGATTCCTATGGTTGGAACAACCCGTATCAATAGACGTAGAGATTATAAAAATCCTCACAAATCTTCCATCAAGCAGTAAGAACCCTGCGTAGTACCTTGATGAAAAAACAAAGGAGAAAACCTTGGATGAGGAGATGAAGAAAACCTATGGTACAAAGAGGGGCTCCCATGGGATCATAATTAAAAGGATTAGTGACACAATGATGAGGATGGACACCAAAATCTTGGCTTGCAAAATTCTCAGGAAATGCCGCAAGGAGGAAGTCCCTGCGGGGCTAGTCGCAGCTGCAGTGCAATGCGTTAATGGCACTTTTCTCAGTTGCGCCCCCTATTTGTTAAATTTATTTCTCGATGAATAAAAAGATGTGCAGGACTTCAAGACAGATTTCCACTACTCTTTGATACTCATGTTGAATGCACTGATCATTTTCGTGCAATGCGATACACATCATTGGGGAGAAACTTAGACCCCAAGAATATAAGTGCCAACACAAGAACATTTTCTAGGTACTTCAATGAAATACAAGAGAGAATTGTGAACTCTTGGAGAATTGCTCCAAAAGTGGTCGCACAATTCGATGACATAGCCAACTTTAAAGCAACAAGGAACAATATGTGGATCCAAGTGCACAGGGATCGGGGAAAGGAGTGGCTACAATTAAGGTATTTCTTCATGGAAGAAGACATAGAAATGGATATGAGATATTGGCACAATGACTGGCGCATCCTAGTCTTAACTCAAGAAGTGCCTAAGGGTATAGAGGTAGACGCACAGTCAACAAAGACACCTGCAGAAGACAAAGTTGCGCCTAAAAATTCGAAAACAACTCAAAAGCCAGTTCATCAGAAGAAGGGGAGTGCGACAAAGAAATATGCATAGGCAGGAAAAAATGACACTTCCCTAGCAGTAAGAGAAGAAAGAATTGGGTATACAACAACACAAGAAACCCCCTCAACAAAAACCCCACAAGAAACAACGCAACCCAAGAGGCCAATCATACAGACAAGGGTTTTGCAAAAGAAGGCAAAGGTACACAAGAAACCACCAAAATATACGAGCACCAAGGATGACGCTAACCTTGTGGTTGAAAAAGTGCAAGAATGCGTAACTGAGGAGTTCGAAGACACCGAACACCAAAGAGATTGAATTCAGGATGAGATGGATGATATAAAGCATGTCCTAGAACATATCAGAGGAGCACACAGACCTGGAAGAGGGACATAGTCAGTCCCAGTAGGAATAGAAGCAGAGGCAAGGGCCACACAGAAAGAGCATGATACCATCCAAACTATAGCACATGCGAGCCTGACCTTCACAATTACACCCAACATGCTGGAGATGGATGAAATGATATCCCAGACACCACTCAAGTATCTGGTGCAAGTAGAGTTGGTGCTATAAAGGATATCAACCAAGGGACTATACAAGCTTCAAGTCAGTGTCGTGCAGGAGGTGAAGTCGTATGCATGAACAGACGCAACAAAATTGCAACATACAAAAAATGGCAAGGAAGCATTATAATTGGTGGTCGATTAGGTCAAGATTGAAACCGAGGAAGAAATGGGATTTGTAGACATGCTAGAGAAGGGATTGAGTCCAACATATAACTGAATCCTGAACAATGCGCACGAAGCAGAGAGTAGCATAGAGGAGAAGTTCAAACTCATCGCATAGACAATTGACCAATACAAACAAGAGATTGAGGATCTAAAAGAGAATATCAATCCCACAACCCCGTCGGAGGTCTGAGGGAAGAGAAAAACAAAAGATGCACTCCAACTAGTAGAGATGGAGAAACAAGTCAATACAAAAACATATTTTTTTGAGAAAGCAACACAACTTTGGAAAGCAATGGAGGAATATGAGCAGGTGCAACAATGGGAACAAGAGAAAGTGAGAAAAAGCGTAGCAATGTAAGACCTCAAAAAAAGGAAAAATATAATGAGCATCATCAAGCGACTGAAAGGGACACAAGATATCAAAAAGCTGTAGGAAAAGCTAAAAGTTGCCCAGACGCAGAAGCAAGAATGACAGACCCGGATGGAACCTCTCTAAGAGCTAGCAATGGATATTATCATGTAGTTGGAGGAGTAAATGAAGAACATAGTGCAAGCATAGGAAGAGTGCACAAAAATCATACAAGAGAAGGTCACAGCACAAGCACTAGATGTGCTAACATAAAAATCCATGCACGTCCAAGCCAAAGGAAGGGAACTTGCACACAAGTTCCACAACCTATAAGAGGCTGTTGAGGGAGAAAGAAATTCCTATGAGCCACATGTCAGTGTTGGGGGCCTATTGGGCACAAGCCTATTCTAAGGAGATGCTATTTTTGAGGGAAAAACCCAGAATGAGAAAAGTAAAGCTAGAAGGAAAAGAAACACGTGTGAGGAAAGCATGCAGGGAAACCTAACCACATTAAGGTTATGGTTTTTGTAAAATAATGTAACAGTTTTTGAGCTGAGAATTAGTATTTGTAAGTACCTAGGATGTCTAGGGAAGGAAGGAGAGAAGTGTGGAAAATTTTTGTAATGTTCAAAGAAGGAAACTATTGTAATATCTGAAACAAATTTTGTAAGCTATTGAGTTGTAAAAGAGTCAAGCAACTCAATCCCAAGGGTTATATTGCAAGCTGAGGAGCCTAGTGCGATCTAGTTAGCCTCACATGGATCATGGAGCCTGTTGAAATTGTAAGATCAGAGACGGTAGTGTGCAAGGTGTTGTATATTATAAAACCATAATAAAATATCCTAAGATTCCAAATCTTTGTGGACATAGCCCAGGAGGGGGTGAACCACGGTAGATCATGTGTTTTGTGAATTGCTTATGGTTTATCTACTTTTTGTTAATGATTAAATATTATATGAATGTATTGATGAGATAGTTAGATCTGTTGATTTACATGCATGAATAAAAAACGACAAAGTATTTAATATAGATGGAAAATAGATGAAATAAATGAATATCACAGAGTACAATCCCATATCCACACTCATTCCTAGACTGCAATCACTTGAGCATTGTAGTCACCCATAGAACGATCTCGAGTGAGACTGCACAATACACTCTGTGTGTTGTGTTTCCTTCTTGTTTACCAGGAGGGATGATAGTTTCAGAGGGATTTGTTGGAAGCTTGTTTAGATATGAACCTGTCTCATCCCAAGAAAGAGATAAACCAACAGAATGGTTGTGCCAAAAATGCTCCCAATACTATATACAATGCATCCACATACACATGAAATTCCTTGCTCTAGTAAGGAAAAATTAAAATCGGTGTGGTGACCATATTATATTTCAATGTATCCAAACTCTTATGATATTTGTCATTCCACTGATACTTCACTTCCTTCTTTAGAAAATTCTCCATAGGGGTTGTGATATGCACATATCCTTTGATGAGATTTCTATAGTATCATATATGAACCAATGTGGATTTCAACTGTTCAACTGAATTTGGTGGTGGAAAGTTAACCATCACCTCTATCTTTGTAGGGTCAAATAACAATCCCTGTTTACACACCACATGGCCCAACAAAATTCCAAAAGGAACAAAAAATATGCATTTCTTCAGATTCAATGAGATATGGTATTGCCTACACTTATCCAACATTAAGCACAATGTTTCAACATATATTTCAACAAACTAAAAATTTTCCAATCATCTAAGTACACTTCTAAGAAATTATGAATGAAGTCTTTGAAATATGAAAAAAATACTCTAGAAACTATCGTTGGTGCATTATTCAACCCAAATGGAATAAATGTGTACTGGTAACAACCCCATTCGATTTCAAAGGTCGTATTATATCGGTCTTATTTTGGAATCTTGATCTAGTGGTATCCTATGAATCCATCCTTAAAAGAGTAAGCCTCTTGACCCTCTACATTATCTAATACTTCATCCATAAAAGACATAGGAAAAGGGCCATGTAAACATGCATCACTCAACTTTCTCAGATGTACACATATCCTAATTCCTCATGTTTTCTTGTCTTGAACTACCATTGGGATGATCCACTCCGATTGTTCAACAAGTTCTATAATTTCAGTCTCTAACATTATGTATATTTATGCTTTTACCTTCTCCTTATATTTTGGGTTCATTCTATAGGGTCTTTACTTCACAAGTTTGGCATCTGGCTTCAACATAATATTCATTTCTCCTAAATTTCTAGCGATTCCTTTCATCTATGAGAATGTAGCTGGAAACATATATTGATATTCGCATGACAAGTCGACAATCTTCTTGACTATCCCATTGCTCCAATAGTCTCCTTTGTTGGAAAACTTTGGCTTATCTTCTGTACCAATGTTCACTTTGTGCATTCTTAGGGGATTTGTATATATAGATGACTCAAGCTCTGGTCCTTCTATTGTGCACTCCCTTCAGTTTCTGGTATCTGCAAATTTATTGGGTCTTCATCCTCTTGGTTTTCTTCAACAACATTATAACAATGAAAGAATTCTTTAATTGTCGTAGTAACTTTAAGTGTACTATACATCAAGCCTTTTGTTGCAAAAATATTATTCTTGATAACCTGCAAGGCTGAGTCAATAAAAGGATTATTATTCTCAAAACTGAATTTTACCTTGAAGATCTTGGTCAATTCTTCCCAATATCTCGTCACTCTGCACACTTCTAGTTCTATGTACCAATTCTTCAGAGTAGTGTCCAGGGTATGAAAAAAAAAGTGAGTCCATTCTTGTTTTGGTATCGATATCCACTTCGCAATAAACTTTGTAACATGATCTGCTAGAAAAATTATTCCACTATACTTTGGGATGATACTTTCATTCTCTATTATGAATCTAACTTGTAATAATCTTTTGCACTGCTTCCAATACCTTATTCCATCTTTGTGCGCAACCCACCATATTTTTGAAGTCGATTTCAGTGTGACATCTAAGGGAAAGAGTCTTTGCGGATCAGGCATTTGCATTTCAAATTCATTGATAAAAGGTTCTATGGGTGTTAGTCCATTATACCTTGGAGGTTTGACTGTTTCGGTTCCAATCCATATCAATGTGTGGGTAATTCGAGCACACTTCCTTGTCAACACTTCATGCATTCTTTGTTTCCAATTATCAAGAGACTCTTTTGAGTATGACACACTTGAAATGATACTCCTCCAACTAAGTACGACTTCAACTATAGGATTCACATAATCATCCATCCTCATAGTCATATTAGATAGATTATCAAGTTCCTTTCTCTTTTCTGGTTCTACATACCTTCTTCCTTCAGTGGGGTCTAACGATGCGATAACCTTCAAGTCTTCCACTTCAAATACCATTTGTCTTTTATTTAGGTCAATGCTATTCTGATTATCCAATGCCAAATCAAGTCCCAATAGTGTTGGATAAGGTGTACTTCCATCTACTATTTCGATCACTTCGAAGTCTGCTACATTGCACACTCCATCAATATTGACACTTAGTCAAGTTAACCTCCTGACTGGAACAATTTTATGTTGGCTCGATAATGTCAACTGGATAGGTGAAAAAATCAGTTTCAACTATTCCATCATCTCCCAAGTCTATCTCTAGATAACATTTACATCAGACTCCAAATCCATAATTATATTGTCCATTTCGTAAGCTCCTATGGGCACATTGATCCAAAACTCCCTATTTGTTCTCTTCTTACTATGCACCTGGTTAACTGCTCTATGTGAAATAGGTTTCTCTTTCTCTTGGGCACAATGGTAAGTCATTTGGCGTAGGATACTCAAAGAAGATTCATATTTCAATAATTCTAAACAACTTCTTAAGAAACTTTGCAAAGAGCTTACCTTTTCATCTTTCTTTTCTAAATGGTCATATATTGTAGGTATATCAAACACTGATTCTCTATCATACAAGGGTGGTGCAGTCGAATTCGATGTTATCCAGTCTTCTCCCATCAATTCTTTTCTTGCTTGTTGGTAGGTCTCTTTCTCTTTTCTAGGATCAAATAATGTTAATGGCCCTGCTTCTTTTCTTACCCATTGGTGAATTCTATTCCCTTAATCCATCGCATCCGCTCTATTTATTTTCCCTCCACATGTAAATTTTTCTATGTTAGGTTGTTTGTCACATGCCTTAGTTGCTATCATATGAACATTTGCATTCCTCTTTTCTTGAAATTTTTCTATCAACTGTGGGTAATCCTCCGTCACATGGTCTAGTGCTATGCAATACGTACATGTCGTGCACGAATTCGAGTAGTCACATGCTAAATGTATGGGATGGTTACAATTGTAACATATAACAGGTCCTCTTCCTCGACCAAAGCCTCCTCTTCCTCGACCTCTAATGCCTCCGCTGCCTCCTTTATTATAACCTCCTCTCGGAGTATTAAACTGTGGGGATCCTCCTTCTGATTCTTCACCTTGGACTCTATAAGCATCTCTAATTCACTCTCTCATTAGGTCCAACATGCAACAATCCTTCTCCTCATGCCCGAAGGACTTACATAAATTACAAAACAAATTCCTTGTAGTTCTATGACATTTATGTATCAATGGACCGTTATGAGGGTGGTGACCCACCGTCNTAACAGGTCCTCTTCGTCGACCAAAGCCTCCTCTTCCTCGACCTCTAATGCCTCCGCTGCCTCCTTTATTATAACCTCCTCTCGGAGTATTAAACTGTGGGGATCCTCCTTCTGATTCTTCACCTTGGACTCTATAAGCATCTGTAATTCACTCTCTCATTAGGTCCAACATGCAACAATCCTTCTCCTCATGCCCGAAGGACTTACATAAATTACAAAACAAATTCCTTGTAGTTCTATGACATTTATGTATCAATGGACCGTTATGAGGGTGGTGACCCACCGTCTTGCAAATTTCACACCATAAACCTAACGGATTTGGGGATCATGTATTCAATTATTACTAGAATACTGGACACTTCTCTTTATGATGGCCTTTTGTTTTACAAGTGATACATCAAACTTCATCATGCTTTTCTTTTCCTTTCTTAATATCTCGTAACTGAATAGTCAGTGTTGTCAGTTGTTACTAGACTTGAGCCATCCCTGCATTATTATCTCCAACAAGGGACGCTTCTAATTTCATCACAATTCTTAGAGCTTCCGACTACATCACACTATTATTTTGTGTCAAAGTGCAGCATATATGAAAAATAAACCTGAAATAAACCATTCTTTGTGTTGTTCATCCAGAATCTGGAGCATTAACCAATCTTTCAATATCTTAAACCTTTGATCATAGTCCCATACTAATTCATTTACTATCTTCTTGATCTCCTTCATCTCCGTAATTCACTGCGACTGACACTTAGGCTTCTATAATTATTTCAACAAGGCTTGTCTTACCTTTTCCAATGTTCTCATCTATCATGTAGGTGTAGTATTATGATATTTCATATAGCATAATAGTGCATGATCTTTGAAGGTCATTTCCAACAACACAATATTCAATCCATCTTCCTATATTTTATTCATAGTCCATATCATGTCACAAATGAATAGATGCTATTATGGATCTTCTGAACCGACCCCTTGAAATAGAGGCATCCTTAAGGTGTGATCTACCCCTACCATCATGTTCTGCACGATATTATTTCTTGATAATACTAACTTATTCTGACTCGATGTACTTCTTCCACTACTTTGATTACTCCCACTACTATCTTTACTTCCTCCACTAACTACAATTCACAAAACTTCTGATATTACCTCAGTTCTCGGAGATGCACACAGGTTCACGTGTTTGACGTAGAGTCCATTATGAGTGGGACTTTCTTCTACTGAACTAAGATGACATATCTTTTCTTCTGCATGCATACTCCCTTCAATCTATAATATTGCACCAATGTCTCTTTCCTCATTCTCACTGTGCTTCCCTTCTCTCTCAGCCACAATCCTCTTCTTATTAGATATAAATATATTACCACTGCATTATTCTCCAATTTCTTCATTTGTTGCAAACTATTCTTCACTTTACATCCTCATCCCATCCATTCATCATTCCTTATTTTCATCCCTTTCTATGCTTAGATCATTCCCTAGTGAGCCCCCAGTTCCCCTATGTGTCTAAAGGTGTTTAACAATCAAATTGCATTATTATCACACATTTTTTGCAATAACTTCTTAAAATGCGCTAACTATTTTCCATGTGTATTTCTCCTTTACCAAAATGTCATGCAATATGATTCTGCGTGATTCCCAAAACTTATCCAAAATAACTTGCTCCAACAATTCCCAATCCACCTTACTGAACGAATAGTTGTGAAACATCTTGAAAATTTATCATACTACCCTTGTTTCCAATTGTTAAAATCATCTTCAACGGGGTTAATAGAATCAACTAGTTTTCCTGCAGTCATATTATACAACTGATCAAGGACATCTGGCTCCATATTATCATCCACAGGTTAAATATATCATGGGCCTTGCTATGTATTTAAAGGCTGAGTGAGTTGCATTCCATCATACTCAAAATTCATAATTTCCTTTTTAAGATCAAACATCATAGTTTTCATAATCCCAATCAATGCCTAACATGGCCAGATATGGATCCTTCTCACCCATTATTTCAATAACCTCAAAATCAACTACTATTTTGACACCAACCAAATATAATTCTACATTTTGTAATCTTCCTATTGGAAAAATGCAGTATTGATTTTCCATCCTCAGCTGAATAGGAGAATATACTAGCTTGGGTTTTCCTATTGCCTACTAAATCTTCTTAGAAATAATGTTGACATTGGAGCCCAATTCCAACATAACATTCTTAATTTCATTGTCATCCAACTGGATATGTAACTTGAATTTTCTTCCATTTCTCCTCTTCCTTCTCTGTATCATACTTTCTTTCATTTCTGGAAGGTTAGCAACAATGAACTCTTATGGATTTCCTTCATATTCCAAGGCCACTTTAATGGTATTCCATAACTTCTCAATCAGTCTTTCATTTTCTAAAACATCAAAGAATAACTGAAACCAAATATCGACAACTTTCTATGATTTACTTGAAGGCTCCATTTGAGTAGATGACTCTTTGACTATCCTTGGTTGATGATGGGTCAACTTGAAACTTGTTTCTAAAAATTTAGGTGTCAATGGAACATCAACATGTCTGGACATATCTACTTAATTTATGAAGAATTCCTTCTGCCACATAGGATCATGCTTGGCATTATCTGGCATAGCCTTCTGAATCTTGATTTGACGCAAACTCTCTGCATCAACTATAGTATTTTCTCCTCCCCTAGCGATAATAATAATAATAGACCCACTCCCTTCAACTATAGTTCTTGGTTCAGAATTGATCAAATTGGCTCGTCTATATCTGACACGATCTTCTCATTTACAAATGAGATCAAGGGAGTCTTTAGTAGTGTGTGTATTATTCCTATAGTGTGAACACCAGGGTCTTCCTGAAGTGGAAAATTTGTTGCAATATGCCCTTTTTCGTAACAATTGTAACATCAAACTAGTTCTCTTCCACTAATTCATCCACCTATGTATCCTCCTCCACCTTTGTGACCCCCTCCAAATCCTTGAGGTACTTCATTTACCCTGAATGCAGATGGATCCAGTCTATCTGGAAGCACATCTAGAGAACAATATTGATTAGTATTATGAGTTGGCTAACCATAGAATTCAAAATACAATGTATTCAAAGTAGGTGTATATTTATGAAGAATGGGGCAATGTCGTGGAGAGTTCTCGTGATTTCTACATATCTCAAAATATTCATTAGTTTGGACTCCCTAATTATTCAAAAAGGCATGATATTGGATAGGCCCATGAAATGGTGATGTAGCATAAACTTGCGCAACTCCTCCTAATGGTCCTACTGGTGGAGGTGTGATCAGAGTACTAGAGGGACCTACACCTCTTAGTCTATAAAATTTGGTCACTAGGCGACCTTTTGTGTAACATCATTTACACCAAATTTGTAGCCAACCTGCCTTGGAAAAGGCCAACTCTTGAATCTTTTCAGTCGATGCATATATTTGACCTTGTAGTTGTGTGAGATTTGCATCTTCAGCAGGTCTCATAACTCTTAAGGTTCTTAGATATCCTGCCATGGATTCAATCCTCATATCCTTCTCCAATGCTTCTCATAGAGTGGATATCCTTTTTTGTGTTAGAGGGATGCAAGTCAAAGGTAATGATCCTTGAATGAACCACTCCCTTTGATGATCTTCATGAATAGGGTTTACCTAAGAGAAGTTTGTAGAAATATTTACTGAGGAAATTACCAGATTTTTTGATGACGTTAGGGGAATAGGTGATTCAGGGATGGTTCCTTGACATCTGGAATGAATTTATTTGATATGGGGGGTCTTGTTCTCCTACAATGTTGCATTTTTTTCCTGATGCAAACCGATATCTTTTGGAGTTACATGTTCTGATTCTTCTACAAATTATTCTTAGGTCTAGGCTAACTCTTCTTCCTTGGTGGTGGAATCTACCTTGACTCTTTCATATACTTCCTCTAGATACTCATACTCTTGTCTCCTACCTATGGAACCTTCACCTTTCACACCCCTTATTTCTTTCCACTATTGACTGGGCATTCTTCCTCCTCTTTGCAACTTTTACAACTCTTCAAGATTTTCTCTATCACCACCGTCTAATCCAACATCATTCCTCAAATAATCGGTTCACTTCATCATTGTCTTCATCTGGTTCCACCACCATTCAACAATGGAAACCCTCTTCAAATATCATTTTTATCTTGCACTCTTCTCTTGATGGCCCCCCATATATTAAATAAAACTTCTTTCTATCTTAACTCTTGAACCCTCCTAGAAATCACCTTCCC
Source organism: Picea sitchensis (assembly GCA_010110895.2). NCBI lineage: Eukaryota > Viridiplantae > Streptophyta > Pinopsida > Pinales > Pinaceae > Picea > Picea sitchensis. The sequence continues at coordinate 182,570 of SNQJ01S0006213.1, forward strand.
CTGAGCGTAGGTGTTTAATATATGATGTTACCTAAGGGAGCAATAAATATTCCTTCTTCTACCAGGAGAACCTTGATCCACAAAGGTATTTCCTGTAACAATATTCCTTTGGCTCCTTCTCTGAATAAAACTTCGACTTTCAAAAAGGCTTGGTGATTTTCTGCAACGAACTTGATAATATACCCTTCCAAAGTATTCTTCACCCACAAAACTACAGCTCTCAATATTTGGTGATCTAGTCGATGAAGAGCTGCTAGACTCTCAATAGTCTAGTTATATTTATTTTTGACCCAATATTTGTATTCTAGGGCTTCTTGCAGCCGATCTAACCACTGAAACAAATCTTGAGGGAATTTAACCCAAAAGATCCTATATTGGTCATTAGCAGAATCCAAATAGAAAACAATATCTTTCACAACCCTAAAAACCTCATGCCATAACTTGGCCTCCTTCCTTATGAATGCATCACACTTCCATTCCCACCAGTTTTCAACATTGGACTTGTAGATCATATGAGTAATCCTTTAAAAACTCTTTCTAAATCTTGGTCCTGACAACATAATCATTTTTTGGCACAAAATCAAGACCAAGGTTCTCTACAATTACCAACAAAAATATTCCTTTGTAGTCTAGGAATGTTTGTATATTCAACCATCCGCAAGGGACAAAGGTCTCCCTTGAAGCATAGTCAAGACTTGTATGATTAAGGGAATTATAGAGAATATGATGTCAAATCTATTTTCTACAATACTTAGATCCATATATTAAACTTTGAAATTAGGTTGCGACAACATTAAGATAATAACGAGAAATGAATAAGCATATACGTAACAAAACTACATAACCATTCATATCATAATAGATAACCATAAACTAAATTTTGAGGCCCCAAATCACATCATTTTATTAGCTACAACAGTAAAAAATACTTCATACATTTTGGATCTGAAAGATCATGCCTCAAAACACATAGATCTTCAACACATTATCCCACTGGGTGAGATCCAATTATTACATATTCAAATAATACTCTTATGGGATTCATTACAGACTCAAGACTCACCTTAGCTGTAACAAAAATAACAACACCAGACAATTCCCAAAATTATTAATAATAACATTAACCTTTTTCCCTTTACACTTCCCTTTTCTTTATAATTGTGTGCCTTTGACAAAGTTGATTGACTAAACCAAATCTGCTTCTTTGCACGCCTGATATTTTTTTGATCTGCCCTCAATTTTTCCTTTTCCACTACTTTCAAAGCTTCCTACTTTCACGCGGTGCATTTGAATTTTTCCTTCGCTTACTCATCCTTATCACTTTATCTGAAAACGAAGGGCCCAACAGACACTGAGCAGCCTATATTCGTAAACAACATGACACTTCCACATATATGGTTGTCCTAAAATAACATTACAAAATCAAGAGGGGAAACATTGCACAATACCTCATCTTTGAAGGGATTAATGTCGTAATGTAGAAGACATTGTTGGTTGATATAGATGTCTCATCCCCGGTTCAACCAATCATTGGTGTATGTATGAGGGTGCGAGATCATTGTTTGGTTTTACCTCTTTGTTGGCACAGGGGAAGACCCAGGGTTCAATGCTCAATAGTGCACCAACAAAGCCCTAACTACTGGCCCTTTTGGCAACACCTGCGAAGCAGATGAAGTCTCACCCGAGGTAGAGGAAGGGGTGGTTGCAGGACTCAAGTGTCTGCAACCTTAGCTAGGACACAGATCTATGGTTATATTTTTTTACAATGCACTTAGCATTAGTTATTCCTTAACATGCATTCATTAATATACTTCATAGAAGTCACAGAGCATCGCAGTGAATACTTATACTAAGAATGATTCAGTAATTATCTACAGAAATGTATGTTAGATTCAACTGATCAAGCACTAAGAATCTCATATATCATATCTAATTTTCATTCATTCATCAACAACACAGAGCATAACTAGATCTACTTAATCACATCAAACACTTAGCCAAGAAACAGATAACTACATAAGAGTGAAGCACAAACCATTATACACGCAGTTACCATGGTTCACCCCCACCCTGGGGCTACATCCACAAAGTCTTCTTTATATTATCTTGGTCAATAAGTTACAGCACAAAACTTCAATGACCCTTACTTCGCACAGGACAGAAGGTCTACGCAGCTCGCTAGATCCTTCTTCCTTGCACTTAGCACAAATTTTCTATAGTCTCTCACAGGGACTTGCTCTTATCTATGCAAGTCTTACCAAAATGCACAGAGCCTTACAACACTTGATCACATAGATCCAACTCTTAGCACTGTAGCCAACTTGCACTAAGCAATCACCAAATGCACTAAGCAACAACCTCCTCTTATTTCTTACATTGCCTATCTATTTATAGATTACAAAATGGGCCTAAACGTGGGTAAAACCACGGGCCAACATACCTTTCCCGTTACATCAACCCAAAACCCTAAAATTGACCCAAAAATAGGTCTTCATTCCTTAATTTCTGCTTCGTGTTGCGCTCCATCTTTGGCAAGTTGTCGTAGTCCCCAAAAGTGGTCAAGTATGACCAAGTACTCTTCAAAACTTGGTCAAGGTCCAACACTCTTGATGACCTCTGTTGAGATTAGGTTCATATGGATACCACTATCAATAATGAAATGGAATTGCATCCCTTCCACCCTCATATATGAGTGGAAGAGGCACTCCCATTCTTTATGCTCCTCTGGTTCCTCTAGTTGGACCTTTGTGGTAGCCATGGTGACATTGGGTTTCATGTCAATGATTTGTTTTCCCTTATTTGGTTCTGAATCAGAGTCTAAGTTGACATTCAACTTTGGGGATTTCATCTCAGCCACCAATGATTGTTTGGAGAGAAGTTCATTAGTTTTGTGCTAAGTAATTTTGTGGAACTCACACCACTTTCAAGTGTCCTTCTTAAAGTTCTTGTTACCCTTCTTTGCTTATGGCTTGGACTATTTTTCCTGGGGCTGACCATTACTTCTCTATCCCTTTCTATAGGATTTAGGGCCACCTTTACCATTCTTTTGTTGTGATGGGTTTGCATAATTGAAATCCTGCTTATTCTTTTTCTTAAACTTTTGCTCGATCTTGACATCATATTGGTAAGAGACTCCTAGTGAGCAGATGTCCAAGAAATCCATATCTGTTTGGATGTGCCTATGTAGGAAACCGTGATAATTTTGAACCAAGTTCCACTCATAGTATTTAATACCCAACTTTGTGTGTAGGGTATGGAATATTTTAGTGTAATCCAACACCGTCTGATATCTCTCCTTATGCAGAGTTGTCCATATCATGTACTAGTCATCGTAGTTTCCAACAGGGTAGTATTACTCCTTTTGGGAATCAACAAAATCCAACCAAGGGGGTTTTAGCCAAAAAATTTCATATTCATCTCCGATATTTTTCTCACAACAAGTTTTCCACCAATCTTTGACATGGGGAAGGCCTTTAAGGAGTGCAAAGGTGATTTTTCACTGTAGGAAAATTTTTCGACATAGAATAATGCTCTAGCATGCTTAACCATTTTCCCAAAGTGTTGGCATCTATATGAACTTCAAATAAAGGAATATCAAATTTAACTTGTACCTTGAAGGGAGTCACACCTCCAAGTGACTGCTAGTTGAAGGTTCCTCCATTGTTATTGGTAGTCGTCGAAGGATCTGGGCAAAATTATCCATCATCGCATTCCTTTGTTGCACTAGGGATTCCTCAAAAAATAGTTTGATAGGATCTCCTACTTTGTCGTCTTTATTTTGTTCTACCATGGGAGGCTTATTGGACCAATTATAGTGTTCTTCACCAATATTAACTAGTTCAATACCCAATTCCTAATATGCTGACTTCGTCGGGGACATGCACAAAGAAACAACAAAGAACATATTTCTCTGATACCATTGATCCAGATTATGTTGAGGACAAAATGAAGGAAAATATATATCAAAGAAACACATATAAATATTGTAAGAAGAAAAGTAATACATTTGAACTCAAATTCTATTAATGAATGGAATAAAAAAGATTGTAAAGTGCAAAGTGCACAAACTAGCTAGAATGGTGGTATCTTATCCTTGAAGAAAGAGATGTGTCAGCTACATTCATTTGCAAGAAGATAATTACAAAGAGGCCAAAAATTACTTTTAACATAAAAAATCAATGAGAAAACCCTAAACATCAAAAACCCTAACCCCAGAAGATGAAATTCCAAAAGGTTTGTGGGCCTCGATGTGGTTAATTGATACATCAACTTCTCGGGGGCTTAACTTTTTCATACAATATCCATTTGGGATGCTCGATAGCCCATCATAAAGGTGTATATGATAATTTCACATTCCAAATGGCCCACCATCTACCTTCATCTTTGTGTTGGGCACTGTTACACTAAAATCATTGTTTAGGGCCTCAAAATGGCCCCAAAACTTTGGGACCCGAAAAAATGTAGAAACAATTCCAAGATGTGGAATCATTATGAACCTGAATCACATGTCCCTTCTTGGTTATTGGTAAACCACCCATAAAATCCATGGATATGTTATCCTAGGCTCTAGTGGGTATAGGTAAGGGATGGCATAAACATTTCTTTCTATTATTAGGCTTGTTGGTACAACAAAGTATTCATCCTCTAATAAATAGAGCTACATCTTCTTGAATTATGGGTAAATACCCATGACTATGTGTTTCCAACTGTCTTCCCAACTCCAAAATTCATTGCAACCTTGGAGGTGTGAGTTTCTATGATAAGTTGCAATTTTTTACCTTTAGGAACACATATCATCTCTAGATTGTATAAAAACCACTTTTGGATATGGTAGTTAGCCTTACAATCACCTTATTCTACGCTAATTTGGCCCTGTAGTTGTTGAAACACCTATTTAAAGTCCTCATCTTTTGTGTATGCCTCTTTGTATGCATCATGGGTAAAGTATACATGTGCATAAGAGTTACCAAAATATAATATTGGATGTTCATGGCCTTAAAAACATGTCTAGCAAATTGTTAGTGTTGTCCTTATATTTGATGACTATATGAAAAGTTTTCAAAACCCCATACAGTTGTAGTGTCTAGTTTGTTGAATCTTACTCCAGAATTTCAAATATTACATTGGCGAGTGATCAGTGTGGAAAACGGTTTCCATTCCCATTAGAAATTTCTTCCAATTCTTAACAACTTGAATAAGGGCATATAGTTCCTTATCTTACATAGGGTAGTTTAGGACTCCACCATGAAACATTCCAGAGTGATAGCATATCAACTTACCTCCTTACATTAAGACCACTCCCATTGCATATCCACTTCCATCCATCTCCACTTTGAAAGGATTATGCAAATTAGGTAATGTAATAATTGATGCTTGACTAATCTTCCATTTCATCTCATTGAAATATTTTGGTTGATTATTCCCCGAGTAGAAACTCTTATCATTAGTTGTTATGGTATGAAGTGGTGCAACTGCAACTGTAAAATATTCTATAAACTTCCATAGGTACTACACTACCCAAAAAAATATCCTATATTCAGTGACATTAGTAGGAACTAGCCACTTGAGGATGACCTCCATCTTAGCAGGATCCATATTGAGTTCCCTTTTACCAATCTCATACCCCAAATACACCAATGACTACTTACAAAACTCACATTTATTAAGTTTATCCAACAATTGATGATGTTTCAAAGTCTCTAACACATGCATGAGATATGAGACATGATCAACCCAATTAGAGATATAAACCAATATATCATCTAAGTACACTATCAAAAATTAATATAGAAAGGGATGCACTACATAATTCATCAAACACATAAATGTAGAGGGTGTATTAGATAAACCAAAAAGTCATTACCAACCATTCATATAAACCTTGCCTTATCTTTAAGGTTGTCTTCTATGTGTCTTATTTAATTCATACCTAGTGGTATCTCAATTTGAGATCCAACTTTGTGAAGTACTTGGCATGCTAAAATTGATATATCAAATCATCAATCCTACATTATCAAATCTTGAGGGTGATCTTGTTCAAATATTTGTAGTTGATACACATATCCAAGTCCCATCCTTCTTAGCTACTATGATTATAGGTAACCCACAAGGTGAGTTTCTTGGCCGAATTACTCCCCACTCCAGTAGTTGCTGCAATTGTTTCTTAACTTCATATATTTCCAAGATGGATTGTTTGTACAACCCAATATTTGGAAATGGGGATTTAGGCAACAATTGTATCTCATGCTCCAATTCCATCTTAGGTGGTAACCCTTTAGGATCCTGGAAAACTTCTTTGTATTCCCACAACTTCCCCAATTGATGTTTTTTTGTTATAGCACTTTTTTACACACTCTATGCATCATGCTTTGGTGGCCTACCCTTTCCCTCTATAGACTTAGTTTCCCCATTTTTCTCAGTCAAAAGTAAAAAAATAAATTTTGTATACATCTACATGGGCTACAATTATACAACATTTGTATATGCAGGTTTCTCCATTACAACCCACATACATCAGATTTTGTTCTCAAAATTAAAAATATTCTGGATTTTCCATGCCAAGTCATGGGATCCATGATCCTTGGCCTTTCATATGTTGGAAACGCTCTGATTCGACCCTTCAATTAAATTTGAAGGCTATAAATTGAGCCATATACAAGCCTTGAAGGAGGAGAGAAAATTGGAGAGAAAGTACACTCTAGAGAATTTTTTCCTCGTGTTACATCCTTGATTCTACATCCCTTAGTCCTTTAAGTCTGAACTCTCCTTATGTTCAACCTCCCAAGATCTCCCTATCTTGTGAAGGAGGACCCCAATTACTTCTAGAAATCTTGATCTTTCCTTGTGGAGGATTGAAGTGGTGCAAGCCCAGGTGGAGGGACTTAGTTTCTCGGTTTCAATGAGTTGTTAATACAAGAGGCTGTCACATATGTACTCTTGTTGATTATATTAATAGAAATAATCTTTTTTCATCCAATTATATGTTGCAAATGTGTATATTATTTTCCATGGGTAAATTTGCCATACATGTTAATGGATTATGATAACATTTCAAACATTTTCCATATGCTTGTGTATCTTGGATGTTGAGGACAAGTTGTGGGTGTCAAGCATTGGATTGTGAGCTTAATGGTGGTCTCCTATGAATGTCCAGAGGAGGTAGGATTCTAGCCTTTCTTTTGTTGGAATTTCCATTTATCTAACATACTTGAGATTTGAGTTGATTTCTTGGTGTCATTCCATCTATTGTGGTCCTACCCCAAACCGTATATATTTATTCCTTGTAACAGAATTAGCGACTCCACTAGGGATTCTCCTTTTTGGGGTTAGTTGGTGATTTTTCCCTTTGATTTCTCTCTTTTTTCCTGAGTTTTTGTGTCACATGTATATTAACAGCATGTACATTTCTATATATCTAAGTTGTTTGGATTAATTCTTACCCAGTTAGTGTTTTTCTTGGCATACACGGGTTTTCCCTGAACAATCGCGTACATACGCGGGTTGTATGTGTTTAGGGTGTGTACATATGCTTATGTTCCCTGAGTAGTCGTGTACACCTTTTTGTAATCCTTCTGGGATCAATTTGGTGTTTGTTGGGTGGGTTTTGAGTGTTTTTGAGTCCTCTTGGTTCTTTTTTCTGTCTGTTGAGTGCTTGCAGAGTGATAGGAAGTTGTGTTATTGTTAAATTTTTGGTAAACTTGTTTCTTGTTATTTTTCTCATTTTTAGTCCTTGCATTTAGGTCTGAGTAGTAGCTTCTTGGTGTCCTTCTTGGCTTGTCTTCTTATACTTACAGTAGGGTCTGTCTGAGAGGTTCTTAGTTCATTTTTTCATTTTCATTCCTTTATATTGAAAATAAATAAAAAATGGGTTTTTGTATTGTCATTTGCCTATATTGAAAATACAAAAAAATTACTATTTCTTTTAAAAAGCAAGACTAGAACTTAATAGAGTGTTTACATGAATTTGTTTCATATGTTGATTCATATCACCATTAGTTTCACGACCATCCCTCTTGAGTAAACATAAGTCACTAAAATTAACACTCAGTATTTAAAATTGATTAGAAATATTTTATCTTTTAGGGTACACAAACAAGTTTAGGATTTAGGGACTTAGTATAGGATTTTGTGAATAAATTTCTCCAAGGCTACAAAACTCAACATAGGTGTATTTCCAGGGAGTGGATAAATCCATTGTATAATTGGTGTTATTGGGAGACTCCACTGAAACCATAGTTAAGCACGAGGTTGTGCAAAGTTGGTTGTAGAGATATCGCTCTAATACCTTCCTAGTGTCAACGATATTTCTGGGGTTCTATTCATATCTGGGGGTTCTTGGGGTACCTTGGTGATTCTTGAGCTTCGGTCTCAGCTACCCTGCCCATACATTGGACCTGACCTCGGAATGTTCGCATGAGCATTGGTTATAACACAATGAACTTAATTTCCTATCCTAGTTATCCCCACAGGTTACTTGGAAGGGTTATTTTGCAGGTACCTGAGTTAGATAAGGATCAGACATCACACAAACTTTATGGAGGATATTCTCTTCGGAGGGGTGTTGGAAATTTGGCTTGGAAATTTGGTTTTCATTGATGTCAAAACTTGGAGATTGATGTCAACCCTTGGAGAATTCTAAAATCCATAGAGACGTGGACGATATCATTGGATAGTTGGTTGATGTCATCAGATATGATGGGTTCATTTGAATAAGTCTACAAAGATCCCTAGAGGTGTTGTTAAGGAACCCAAAGCTAGTTAAGGAGTATGGAAATGAAGGAAAATGTACTTGCAGGCAATAATATCATAGAGGGATAGTACATGTCATGCCATTTCTCATGATATGTGGTACACTATGTGGTTCCTCATGGTTAGGGAGATATGGCCTTGTGAAGTTGGAGGACCCTCAAGAATAATATAGAAGCCCCCAGAGGTCAACCATAAGTTAGTTATTCTAGAATCTCCTAGAAATTCATCAAGAATTTTGCTAGTCAAAGTGGTTATAACAAGAAATTAATCATGGGTAAAGTAGTTGTAAAAAAAAATTTGCTATTCAAAGTGGTTGCAACAAGAAATTAATTATGGGTAAAGTAGTTGTAACAAGAAGGTTGAATAGTCAAAGTGGTTGAACAAAAAATTAATTATGGGTAAATTGGTTGCAACAAGAATCTAATTAAGGATAAATAAGTTGCAACAAAGTATTTATGATTTGAATAATTAAGTAAAAGTTAGTTGCAACAAGAAAGTGGGTTAGTGCTAGAATAAGGAAATTGGGTAAAACAATTACAAGGTATCCCCTAATGGAAGTCACTTGGGAAGTATAAACAATAATTCAAGATGCTTCCATTAGCAACTATTGAAAATATTTAAAAAACAATTACAAGGTATCCCCTAATGGAAGTCACTTGGGAAGTATAAATAAGAGAGAAAGGGACTCATATTATAACCTACCTACCTATTGAAAATATTTAATATATATATATATATATATATATATATATATATATATATATATATATATATATATATATATATATATATATATAAGTGATTGAGGTAAACAAGGATATCTGAGGTGAATTCCAGAGGGAATGTGAAGTAAAGAAGGCTGAAAATCCAAGGGATGATGAAGTCTTTTGATGATATGTTCTAAGGTATGTTATTTACATGCCATCTTACCATTTTCGATATAAAGTTTTTGATATAATGATTTAGATATATTAAATTGGAGGCTATTGCAAAGCCATATCAAGGTACCCGTGGTAGAAATTTCATCTTTTGGGTCGTTGAACTTTTGGAGATACAATCTGTGGAAGATAGGGCTTTTGATTAGTCCTGAAATTAGTTTTAAACATGAGTTCAGGGAAAAAAATCATAAATTCTTCATAGAGAATTAAAATGATGTCAAAACAATTGAAATGGAATGAGTACAAGACATCATTTGTTCTGTGCTAGTTTTAGAATAAGATATCAAATATTGAGCATGTGGAATTATGTACAAGTTTGCTCTCTAGAATAGGCCATAATTCAACAAGGTCTGCCATTTTTTCTATAACTCTTTTTCAGTAATGATTAAAAGAGTGAAACTTGGAGGAATTTCAGAAGCCATATTGAAGAAGGTTGGGTACAAGTTTCATAACTTTATTCATTATAGATGTTGGATTACTAAGAGGGGGGGTGAATAAGTAATAGCGTAATTATAATCCTTTTTATTCAAATGTTATATCAATGTAGAATTATTATCCAATAATGAGAAATAAGAAATAAACAATCACACACATACATAGTACACTAGTGTTTTACGTGGAAACCCAAATTAGGAGAAAACCACATAATGCTTTTTCTTATATGTCTTGAAGAATTACATTCATTGGAAGCACCAACTTCCTTTGTTTTCCAGCTGCAACTAGAAGGAGGCTCCAACCCCCTGGTTTCTCAAGCTACATCCTGAGGGAAGCTCCAACTCCCCAATTCTCTGGCTACAACCAGAAGAAGACTACAACTCCCTATGTTCTTTGGCTACAACCGGAAGGTGGCTACAACCACCTATCCTTACCCCGTCCAACTACCCTAAAGTAGAAGTAGAATGATGGAACCACTGTCAACCTGTCACTGTGAGATATATTGTTGTACAACTGTATCAACCTATACCACTGACCTGTATCCGATCTGTACAACTACCCTGTAATCAAACCATACATGAACTGAACATGTATCTACAAAAATACAATAGATACATGACCTGTAGTGATGCAACCTGCGTATGTATGCACCCTATATGTTATGCAACCCACGTATGCATTTTGAAACTAGGGTTTCCTTTCACTTGAAAACTTTTGACCCTCTGTAACTTCTTTCACATAGATATGGAACCTGTCACTGTATCCAAAATGTAACTATACCCGATGCATGCATCCTCATACATAACCTCTACTCAGGGAAAGTATGTCTCTCTCTAGTCATGTTCCATATAGGTATGTGTAATCATGAACAAGTACAATATTCCTCACATGATCATAGTCATCAACCCCTTTCTGATATTCAATTTCTCAATACATCAATAAATACAAGATCTCAACCATGTACCATAAAAAATCTTAGACACATGCCAAGAAATACGAGATGTGTCTCAACAAGAAGTATCAATGATAAATATATCGGCACTGTATTTCTGAAGATATGACTTATACACAAGATCCCATGTAGCCACTAGTCTCTCTAGGGAGAATCCTCAAATCTCCAATGCCATTCCTCATGCATACATCAAAATCCAACTATTCATAGAAATAAGACATACCTTTTGAACCAATGGATGGATATGATGTATCTGAGCACTCTAGACCTTCTTCAGAGCTTGATCTCAGAATCTAGAACCTCTGCACCTTCATCTTCTTAAGTTTCATGGTTGTATCAACATCTACTCACCCTATACACAGTCATCCCACGTACATAATCACCCTATACATAGCTAGCCCACGTACATATGCACCCTATACATAGACAACCCGTGTATGCCTCAGAAAATAGGGTTTTATGTGAATCCAAGAATTTTGCCGTCAACCCTTCGTGCTACCTCAAACGTTCACCACTTCAGATGTATCCACAAGTATTTACAAGAATCTTTACACAAGAAAATAGATATACAATATGTACAAGTGTGTTTTTATGAGTGAGATTTGTCTCTTATTTATATCTTCATGTCGCCTTACACTTTCCTTATTTTAGGGCTTCTTCATTCAAAATAATTTCTTTTTGCAAAGCACTTTGACTCTTGGGGGCTTCTATAAGACTCATGAGGGTTCTCCAACTTCATATGGTCATAACTCTGTAACCGTGAGGAGTTATGTGACATTCCACATACCACCGGAAACGAAATGACAAGCACTATCCATATAGGATATTTTTACTCACAAATTCACTTTCCTTCATCTCATTATTCCTCAAATAAGCATGGGTTCTCTCACTCTGAAAAGCGTTTTCCCATGAGGGCTTTCACCATAAGGGGACCACTTTGGATTTCATCCATTTTTACTTCTTATCAACCATGACAAGATAATAATGCGTCATCTTTACATCAAACAATCTTGGGTCCATTACCCAAACCTTGTGCCACAGGGATTTCTTCAAGGGTTGACATCAATGACAACCAACCTTAATCAACAATTTGTACAAATTTGTTCTTGTTTAAAGTTAGGGTTTGTGACTAATCTAAAACTAGTCCTGTGAGACTGAGGTAAAGGTTGATGAAGATGCCATTCTCTTGTTGTTGAAGTTGAGGAAGGATTGTAGGTTTGTGATCATATACACTAGGTTAGCTACAATATCATAGGTATGTTTATATGCTTAGTTTTAATTTTCATCTTGGTGATCTTATGGAGTATGCTTGAGGAATGTCTTGGTGAGTTTTTAGTATATGTATTGTGGTACATATTGGATGTATTATACATTTTGTTTGAGGTAGATTTGTTGAGGAAAATTGCCGGTGCATATCTAGGATACATTGGTATATCGTTTGATGCATTTTTTAGCACATGGTTGAAGGACATGTTGGACATTTGGTTGGTTGTATATAAGTGATATTTTGGCACATATTTTGATGTGAAGAGTACATGGTTCATGGTTTATGGATGATGTGGAATACATATCTTGCGTCATTGGTAAAATCACATCTTGGTGATTTTGGTATATGATCTAGAAGCATATCTTGGTGATGGTTGTGAGTTGTTTTTTTTTATGCACATCTTTTTTATATTGTGCATATGGTTGAGAGTTGTTCTCGATGATAGATCTATGTGAGTATATTTGGTTTGGTTGATGAGGTTGATAGTGACAGGTTGACGTGACAGGTTGTTGTGACAAATTGACAGTGATAGGTTGACAGTGACAGTGATGGTATATCCGTCCAGTGACAGGTTGATGTGGCAGTGATAGGTTAGTCTACATTTATATTTCAGGGTGATAGGACAAGGAAAGGAAAGGAGGCTGTATCCTCCTTTAGGTTGGTGCTAGAGAATCAGAGAGTTGGAGCTTCCTTCAGGTCGGATCCTGTAAACTAGGGGCTTGGATGTTCCTTCCAGTTGTAGCTGGTAAATCAGGGAGTTGGAGCTTCCTTTAGGTTGGAGCCTAGGAATTAGGGGGTTGGATCCTCCTTCCAATTGGAGCTGGAAAATTGGGAAGTTGGTGCTTCCTGTAATACCCCTAGGCCAAACCCCAATTATACATATAAATGTAAATGCAATTATATATATAAGTTGGTGATTTGATGGTAAAAGGTATTTGGTTCGGTTTTGCACACATTGAGTTAGTACATGAGAATCTCATACCAAATAAGTGCACACATTTTATAATGTATCGTGCACCTGTGTAAGTGTGTGAGGACTGCGCATAAAAGAAAGGGTGTGCACCATCCAAAGTTTGCATACAATGGGTAAGTGCATGGTTTTGGGACCATAGTGCCTTTGTGTATATGTATTTTGAGGCCAGAGTGCTTATGCGATTATTAGGCCGGAGAGCCATATGTTAAATGGTCAGTGATCCATCATTGTAATATGTAATCACATGCAAATATTAATGAAAACACGTCACTGCTGTAGACCATCCATGTAAAAGATTATCAGGGGATAAAATTCACTAGATAAGGAAAGGGGTAAGAGTTAAGGATAAGGGGATAAGCTAGAGGGGCTTAATCTCAAAGGAATATTATATTTAAATTCCTTAAAGTATAATGTATGAATAATTATTTTATCCTAAGTTCTAAGGATGGGGACAAGTGGGCCCAAGGTAGTTCTCAACATGACAAGTGTTAATTTGGGAACATGCATACATACCGTTTGGACTTAGTTCATTTTTCGATCATTCTACAATCATTCCTTCACTCACTCAGTTGTCATCCATACCCTATTGTTACTATACTTGTACCCTAGTGAGATTTGGAGATGGACTAAAGAAGCAGGTTGTTAGGCCCGTGGGATATTGAAGAGGTGGTTTGTCAAGCCCATGAGAATTCTCTCCAATTGAGAGAATTGCTAGGAATTGATTCCCAAAGGTGCCAAACTACAACTACAGGGATATGAGACTTCCTGTCGGACCTGTTGCTGAAGTCCGTAAAGGAAGTGGGGAAATTGAGTGACTGTTGAGTAGAGAAGGGGCACACTTCCTAGGGTGGGACATGCATGTGAGGAATGAGGGACTATAGGTTGTCACTTTGGATTGGCACCTGTGACTAAGTTTTCTTGCTATTGGAGATACCTTATCTGGTTTAGGAATCCTTTACCCAGGTGAAGTTTAGTCCCATATCGGGGGTGACCCACTGCCGAGAGTTATGAGTGCGGTCCAAGGCTAGGAGGAACGTATGTTTCATGCATATTTCTGTTATTATTTTGTATGAATATGTGCATTTGCAGAGTATTTTTATGATTTAAATTAGTATCAGAGTTCAAAATTTTAAGTGGCATATCCCAACATGTGGATGGGAATGTTACAAAGTGTTATCAAAACATATTTTTCAACACTAATCTTGGATTGACCGAGTTAGAAAAATGTTGAAGAGAAAATCTACAGAGAATTAATTTCTGGAGCAAGTCTACAACTTGTTTATTAAATTATTGCATTAAAATTGAGAGAAATCTCATGGGTAATGTGAAGAATCGAGCTAGAAATTAAATTTAAGTAATGTCTATTTATATTGGGGAAAATTTGGGCCTGTATATGGCTAAATATTTGAGTTTATGGAGCAGCCATGTCGCTGAAGACAAAATTGGGCGAAATTGGGCAAAATCCCCAATTTTTGTAACAAAAATTATGAAAAAGCTAGCTAAGCGTGGAAACATAATCATGCACAGATGTGCACTGATCCAGATTTTATGAGAAGAACGAAATGATTACATATTATTAACAGGTTCTTAACACAAAATAACAGAGATACAATAAAACTGGTTTTCTATTCAATAACGAAATAAACTGAAACTGTAAAATGCAGCGGAAACAAGCTTGCTGGAATGGTGGCAGCTTATCTCTGAGAAGAGATGTGATGACAACGCGCATTCACAAGAGGAAAGTTACAATGAGGCTCTGAAGGCCTTTTTACAATAATCAAGAATGCCAAAAACCCTAGACATCCAACCTTGGCATAGTGTGGTGCAGAGCTTGTAATGCACGTAGAATATGGGTGCATGACACAAAATTTGTCCACACTAGATATTGGGGCACGACACAAAATTTATGCGTATTAGATATTGGCGTGCAACACAAATGTTGTGTACAGTAGATATTGGTGCACGACACAAAACTTGTGTGCACTAGATATTGGCTCGACAAAAAAGTGGTGCACATTGGATATAGTTGCATGGTGCATGCGCTACATTTTGGCATTGCACGTGTACAATTTGCACACGATAAATATTGTTGTATATTTTTGAACTATTGAGCGTGAAGTCAATTTAGCAGTCTACAATAACAGAAAACCAATGATTTTCTATGAAATTTGGTATTTTTGGAAGATTATGTTTTTGCAGGGAAGTTTTGAGGCCCTAAACAGTGTTTTTAGCTACTTAAAAACAAGGTGCCTTATTAAAAAAAAAATCATCTCAAATGAAATATCTCGACGATATATTTATAACGGTGTATTCCATTCGTCAAATAGAGTTAGGATGATTGATTTACAACTCGAACAATGGAGAGTAAATTTTAAGCCCCAATTAACTTCTAAAGGCCATAACTTCCTTCTCCAGAATCAGATTAAGGCACAAGAGTAGTCTATGGAAATATATTGAACCATAGAACACATTCATGGAGATAAACTAAAATTATGGGCATGCTTAAATTGTTTAAGAGGGAATCAAAGACACATGTAGCATTCAGGGCCTAAAATATTAATTGAACAGAAACTACAGTAGGCTATATCTAACAACTTGAAGATTAGATGTGGGTGAAAATTGGCCAGCATGTCCAGAATATGTTTATGAAGGAACCCAATTGGGATATTTCCAAAACTCCAATAGAGCAGGTGCAAAAATGCATAATTATAGTCCATATTTGCACCTAGTTGAAGTGTGACAAGAAGGAATTAATGGGAAATTGTCAAATGACCATAACGTTCTTCTCAAGACTCATAATTGAGAAAGGGAACCATCATTAGAAACGTATTGGATAGAAGATTCTAAATATCCACCCAAAAATTTGATATGGGAAGTTACTTTCATGAGAAATAAGAAGAAATAGTTCTGATGTATTATTGGAACACAATTGTACATAATTTCATGAATTCGTTAAATTGTTTAATCTAACAAATCTTGTTGCCTGCACATTTTGCAGACTAACAACATTTAGATCAGAAAATGATCAACATATATTTCAAAAGCATGGAAGGAATGGAATATGCACAAAGGGATTGCAACCATGAAGATGTGATCAGAGGGATGTATGTCAGTATGGGTAATGAAGGTACAAATTCAAATGGACATGGAGAAGGCAAGGAGGAAAGCATGAAATTGGTAGAGACCATAAAAAGTCTACAAAAGAATGTCAAAATTTATAAATATGATAATGATAGGCTTATGAAAGAAAAAGAGAAGCAAGAAGGTTTCAACATCAATTTAATACAGAAATTAGACAAAATAAAGAATAATATGGATAAGGAGATTGAGTGAAGTATATCAAGGAGTCATAGGTTTCATGATGAGAGGAGAATAACAACAAGTGTTGGAAGGCATCACCATCACTCCCCAATGCATTCATCTAGGATAACACATAGTAGTTCAAGTCCATTCCCTATCAGGAAACATAAGAAGAGGTCTGGGGTGGATGAGCTATAGGAAGAAATGAACAAAATTAAGCCTCCTACATTTGATGGTGAGAAAAAGAAGGATGAGGATGCAAAGAAATGGATTCTAGGCATGAGTAAGTATTTTCAATTGCATAATTACTCTTCACAACAAGAAGGAATAATTTGCATCTATTAGCTCAAGGGAAAAGCATCAATGTGGTGGGACCAATTTGTGAAAGTGAAACACATTGATGAGAATAAGTTTACTTGGAGGGAATTGAAGAGGTATTTTCAAAAGAAATAATTGACTAAGCGATACTAAGACAAGAAAATGAAGATGTTCTTTGAACTCAATCTTGAGAGTATGACCATAGATGAGTATGAAATGAGGTTTTTAGAGCTGTTGAAGTATGTTTCTTTCGTCAAGGATCAGAAAGTTAATATGTAGAGGTATTTGAGTGGGATTCCATCATTTATCAATGATAAAATACAATTTGATGATCCCACAACATTGGAGGAAACCATAAGGCAAGCTAAATTCCTTTATGGTCAACACAAGGGAAGAATAACTTTCCAAAAATATTGGGAATACAAGAAGAAAATAAAGATGGAATAGAGGAATAAGGGAACTAAGCCACCATTATTCATAAATAACTCTCAGGGACAAACAACTTCTAAAGAACCTAGAATGACTGAGACATTAGGAAAAATACCAAGGCAGCCGCCTATTCAATGTTAGGGCTGTGGGGGAGATAATATGTACAAATATTTCCCTCACAAAGGTGAAAAAGTGAGGACATTTCACAATGTACAACAATTTGATATAATGGAGGACATGCACATAAGTATACCTAGGATCTACATAGCCCTGGATAACAAGCTGAATTTCAGTCACATATGATTGAAGTGGAAGGTAACATCAACAACCAACCCATTTTTATTTTAATTGATTTAGGAGCTAGTCATAGTTATCTAGATCCTAACATAGTGGAAATATTTCAATTTCCAAGAAGAAATATTGAAAAATATTGGTTGGTGCAACTGGCTAGAAGAGCTAAAAGGAAAATTAATGAGATTGTTAAAGCATTCCCAATGGACATGAATGAACTACGCACCAGGGAAGATTTGAAAATCATACCTTTAGGTTCTTATGATTTCCTAACTGGTATGGATTGATTGGACCAATATAATGCTATCCTAGACTGTTATAATAAGGCATTTGCTTTCTTGGATGAGGAAGGGAACTTAAGGACAGTACATGGAATTCCCAGGGCAGTAACCATCAGAGAAGTTATAGCCTATTGGGCCCTTCGTTTTGGTGAATAGAAGTTGTGAAAGTTATGTTTCATCTTCATTTTGGTAAACATAAGTTGTGCAAGCTACTGAGGAGATGGACAACGGACTAAAGGAAGAAACAAAAAGTGGTTGGAAGGAAAACAAAACAACAGTTTTGAAGAAAGAAGTTGCAAAAAGATCAAGAACATGAGAGAAATATCAGGTTCTCAACCAACAAACCTAGATTGGACTATATATATATATGAGATCAATATGATTGTAATGGGATTGTTATTATGAATGAAAGGTTAATCAAAGGATAATGATGAACAACTAAATGAATGTAATTGAGTCTAATTCATAGTCTAGTTTACTCATAACTGTTAGTTGAGTTGAATCTTGAGCTCTGGGTAAGAACTAGACTGTCAATGTAATAGAGTTTTGTATTATTGTAGAGTTGGAAAAAGAAATGGACTGAGATAACCTTGTCTCACACTAGATGGGGAGTATCTACTAATTATTTGTATATGTGACTTAAGCAGTGAGAAGAACGTGATATATGCTAATACAATTGGAGACCAAAATTTTGAATATATCTTGTGTATTTAGTCTTCTGATTCTCTTGAATGATACTCTGTATTATCTTTGATGTCTGATATGATTAATTTCTTCCTTGTGAATGGTGACACAACTCTGTTTCTTTATTCTCAATTAGTAAATGTTCAAAATTGATACAGGTTTAATTTATCTTGCGCAAGATTAACATGAATCTTGATAATTCAGAGATTTGTCTAAGTATTCTCCTTAGCCTTCCCTCTCTTTCTCGTCTCGGTTTCACTTCAGGTGAGACTTATTCCCTCCTGGGAGGATGAAAATGCCAATGCTCTAGACTAAATTGGTACCTTTTGTTGGTAACTTGAGAAGGACCATGGTCTGATCACTTTTGCACCAACATAGCCTTGCAATTAAAGAAAACATAGCCTTGTAGTTGAAGAAAAGTTACATGAAAGGGTGTCAAATATTTGCAACACATATGGAAGAGACACCTAAATATAAGGTGCCAAATATTGAAGATTATGTAGTCCTAAAAGAGATTGAAGATGTATTTAAAGAAATACCAAGATTTCCACCCAAGAGAGATATTGATTTCTCCATCAATCTGATGCTTGGAGAAGCTCCAATATCCAAGACCCCTTATAGGGTGAGTAAACCAGAACTGAAGGAATTACAAATGCAACTTGAAGATATTTTGAATAAGGGGCATGTATGCCCAAGTGTGTCACCTTGGGGTGCCCTAATATTATTTGTGAAGAAAAAGGATGGAACATTGATAATTTGCATTGACTTCAGGCAGTTGAACAAGGAAACTGTGAAGAACAAGTATACTTTGCCAAGGATATATGACCTCTTTGATCAGCTAAAAGATGCAAAAATATTCTCCAATATTGATCTCATGTCAGGCTATCATCAGGTAAGAATTAAAGAAGAAGACATAAAAAAAAATCCTTCAGAACTAGGTATGGCCATTATGAGTTCACAATGGTGCCATTTGGGTTGTCAAATTCACCCGTTGTCTTCATGTGTCTAATAAATGGAATTTTCATAGAATGATTAGATAAGTTTGTCATTGTCTTCCTAGATGACATTCTTATATATTCTAATTCCGAAGAAGAACACGAGAAACACTTGAAAATGGTGTTACAAGTATTGAGGGAGAATCAGTTGTATGCCAAATTGAGAAAGTGCTCATTCTATGAGAAGCATATTCATTATTTGGGTCATATCATTTCAGAGGAAGGAATAACAGTGGACCCAAAAAATATAAATTCCATTGAGGGGTGGGAAACACCAAAGAATGTATCTGAGGTGAGATCATTCATGGGACTTGTAGGTTACTATAGAACATTCATTGAGGGATTCTTAAAGATTGCACACCCAATCACTTCCTTCCAGAACAAGGGTGTGAAGTTTGAGTTAAAATTGGATTTTGAAGGGAGTTTCCAACACTTGAAGAATTTATTAACAATTTCTCCAATACTAAGGATTATTGGCCCAAATGAAGACTTCAGTGTATGCAGTCATGCATGTAAATAAGGTCTTGGTGGAGTCCTTAGTCAGAATGGGTATGTGGCATGCCATGAATTGAGAAAATCAAAGGAGCATGAAAGGCAGTATGCTACTCATGATTTGGAATTGGCATCCATAGTGCATGCCTTGAATATGTGGATTCACTACCTCATGGGAAAAATATTTAAGTTGAGGACATACCATAGTGGTCTGAAATATTTATTTGGACAACCAACTCTAAATTCCAGGAAAAGCAAGCGGTTGAAATTCCTCAACAAGTATGAACTTGATATAAATCATATCAAGGGTAAAGAGAAAAAGTAGTGGATCACTCAACATAAGAGTGCATGAGATGCATGCTATAACCATTAGCATATATAGATCGAATTTGAAAGATAAAATTTTGGAGGCTGCAAAACCATACCTACGATATATGGAAAAAATAAATAAAAATACAACAAGATAATTTACAGCAAAAAAACGAAGACTATAAGGCTCTAGAAAATGATGAAATTCTCATTTATAGCAACATAATTTATGTGCCAAATTCTCAGGAATTGAAAAATACGATATTGGGATAAATTCATAATGTGCCTTATGATGGGCACCTAGGTTACTAGAAAACTATTGGAGTTATAAAGAGCCAATATTGTTGGTCAGGGTTGAAGAAAGAAGTTGTTGATTTTATTTCTAGGTGTATGAAATTACAAAAGTTCAAGGCTGAGAATAGACACTCAACTAGTTTGCTACAACCATTTCCCATTCCTAAGTGGAAATGGGAAGTGGAAAGAATGGATTTAATCACCCAAATTCCCATAACAAACAAGCAACATAATTCTATCATGGTAGTGGTGGATATGCTTACTAAAGCTACCCATTTTATTCTAGTAAAGCTCACACACAAGGAAGACAACATAGTTGATATTTATATGAGAGAAATTTCTCAAATACATGGTGTAACTAAGACATTTGTGTTTGACAAAGATCCAAAATTTACATCAAAATTTTGGAAAGGATTATTCAAGGGATTCATAACAAATCTGGATTTTAGCACAACTTATCATCCAGAGTCAGATGGGTAGACATAAAGGGTAAATCAGGTGATAAAATACAAGCTAAGGATGTATGTGATGGATACACCATCCAAATGGGAGGATTATTTACATTTGGTAGAGTTTTCTTATAACAATGGGTACCAAGCATCTCTAAAGATGATCCCATTTGAGGCACTTTATGGTAGAAAGTGCAACACACCAACGAGATGGGACAGCCTAGAAGATAGAGAAGTGGTTGGGCCAAAACTACTCAGGGAAATGGAAGAGAAGACGATGAAAATAAAACAAAATTTTAAGGTTTCCTAGGACAAGAAAAAAATCTTTGCTAATAAGGGTAGAACTCACATGAAATTTAAAGTGGGTGACCATGTGTTCTTGAAATTAAAATCCAAGATAAGTTCCTTGAAGTTAAGAATTTTTTCAAAGCTGGAAACACATTATTGTGGTCCGCTTGAAATCCTCGAGAGGATTTGTCCTGTAGCATATATGATTGTCTTACCAACATCAATGTGTATTCATAATGTATTCCATGTATCATTTCTTAAAAAGTATGTACCTGATGCTAATAATGTCATTGGTTGGAATGTGATTCAGGTGGAGCAAGAGGGCGACTTTCAAGTGTGTTTGGTGTGCATATTGGAATGAAACAAACATCTCCAAAATTGAGCCATATGGATAGTAAAGGTCCAATGGACCTGGTAGGGTCCCGAAGATGCAACTTGGGAGCACGAGGATGCTATGCGGGAAGAATACCCACA
Source organism: Picea sitchensis (assembly GCA_010110895.2). Taxonomy (NCBI): domain Eukaryota; kingdom Viridiplantae; phylum Streptophyta; class Pinopsida; order Pinales; family Pinaceae; genus Picea; species Picea sitchensis. The sequence goes on from SNQJ01S0006213.1 coordinate 204,487, forward strand.
TATTTTTAAAGACTTTTGAAATTTTGGTTTTATATGTGTATATAATGTAATGAGGACAATGCATAAATAAGGGGGAGGGGAATGTAATACCCATGGTCCAAAACCAAATTGTACATATAAATGTAAATGCAATTATAAATATAAGTGGGTGAGTTGATGGTATAAGGTATTTGGTTCGGTTCTGCGTACATTGACTCAGTACGTGGAAATCTCATACCAAAGAAGTGCACACATTTTATAATGTATTGTGCACCTATGTAAGTGTGTGAGGATTGTGAACTAAAGGAAGGGTGTGCACCATCCCACCTTTGCATACAATATGTAAGTGCATAGTTTTTGGGCCAGAGTACCTTTGTGTATATGTATTTTGAGGCCAGAGTGCCCATGTGGTTATTATATGTTAAGCCCTAATATTGGCTCATTACCCCTTAATTGGGGAATATTAGATTAGTAATGTTATTTTATTTATGTCGGCTCTAGGCCATTAGTTGTAATTTAGATTATTAACTTTATTTTATTTATGTTGGCTTTAGGCCATTAGTTGTAATTATACCTCCTAGTCTCCTATATATACCAAGGAGACATTTTCATTTTGAATCATCTTGTGCTTGAACATTTAAGTGGGGTAAAAGGAGGTTGCCCTCTCGAAGAGGCTTATTATCTGAAATTATCTCTTTTTCAAGGCGTTGAGTACCTTTTATGAGGTTTTTCTATGCTATATTTCTATTTGGTTCCTAACATATGGTATCAGAGCTCAAGGTCTTGGGGTTTCGCTGCTACATCTGAGACACCGTGGAATTTTTGCTATAACTTTTTTTATATAACGTTTCAGAAGGAACGGCTTGGAGGATATTTAGAAGACAGATCAAGGTACGTTGGGTTAAAAATTGATCTCCTTAGCCCTTATACTTTCGGAGATACATCCTGTACAATATAGGGTTCTTGAATCATCCTGAAATGAGTCATTGTGGAATTTTCGCTATAAATTTTTTTCTGTAACGTTTAATACCGAGAAATCCGGATGGTATTTACATAAATTAGTAATTTATCTGTGGTAAAACGTTCAGCTTCTGGGTCATCTTAAATTTTCATATACACCGTATGCAAGATAGGGTATCTGACTAGTCCTATTGACTAGTCTCAAGAAGGTGTTCCAGGTAAAACAATCATAACTTCTTCCTAGAGTATCCAAATTGAGTGGGATTGGTTGAATTGGATCGTGGACAGTCTTTAGTATTTTGGGTGTGAGTTTCAGAATTTCATATCAATTATTTTGTGCGGATCATGCTATACAAGTGAGACCTCCTGGAAAGGCCAAAAATCGACAAGTTGTGGGGAAGTTACCATAAATTCCACTTGGCACATCCAATTTTGATCAGACATGTGGCATTGCAGAGAAGAAAT